>CM042180.1:6688666-6806166 GCA_023376005.1 Doryteuthis pealeii
TCTGCGAGCTCAATCTCACTCTTTCTTATCTTTTACCTACTCTCTTTTTTATTATATATATATATATATATATATATATATATATATATTGTATACCGTCCTTTTTCTTCCCTTTCTTCATAATAAAAAAACGGAATGTTCCATTATTTAGCTGGGGTGATGACACTCATAAGAAATAAGAATTCGGGATTAAGCAACACCAGATAATCAGAATGTACACTTTTGCATTTCATCTTGGGCAATTTGGACACACACATTTTAACCTGAGAGTGTTGCAAGGTGATAACGGTCGGAAAATGGGTTAACATGCCGTAATCCCAGCCAACCTTACATTTTTAAAATGTGAATTTGCTTCCAATGAATATTGATGTGCTTAACATTAAATGTATAGTGGTTGACGATAATGAAGAAAAGATCGCTTGCAGTTATTCTGTAGATACGTCTCTGCACCCACGCAGCCGTTTTTCATTGGTTATGGCTATGCCTACAGATTTTCTGTGTGTACAGTGTCATGTGTACACCTGCATCTTTAGGTGCCAAAGGTCAGTTCAATGGCCTATCTTGTTTTTGTTTCCAGGCCCGCACTTGACCCCACGCACTTTCTGCGTGCAGCCCGGTCTCTAGGTGCAAACCGATTGTCCGGCAATATATTACAATTCTACTTGTGCATTATCTAAGATGAACTTAATTGTTGCTAAATAGACGTTTTATGATATTTTCGTGTTAAAACATGCAGTCCTAATGATTTGAACAATTTGGAAAAAGGGTATCATTTACGGCGATTCAATAATGGCAGATTATTCACTTCCTGTTTCTTCCAAACAAAACAAAGAAAGGGACATTAAAAATAAATGTGTAATATGAAACTTAGAATTTTATCTATTAATTAGATATTTTCTGTACATAGTGTATTTATTTTTTGATTTCTAAGACTTTTTTCTTCAATGATTTTTTGGTCGAATTTAATTGTTTAAAATGTATTAAAAATAAATTACATATGTAATATATTTTGCATATTACATATGTAATTTATTAAAAAAGAATAAATCAATGAGACTGAGGTTCCTTTTCACTAGCGCTAGACCAGGGGTATTGTTTTTGCGTCTGAGGTGGAGTGCCACACGGTGAACCGAGTTCAAATTCCTGTTGTGGCAGGTTGCATTTTCTCATAGCGCTAATTCCCTTGCAAAATTATACATCCAACTATATTCTCTCCAGCTATGAGTAAATAGTGGGACAGACTGGGCTCTTTAATCTTGGTATGGCAACCGGTCTAGGAGAAGTTGAAAATTGACCTTGTGTCACATCCTGCTCATGCATATGTGTTATATATGCTGATGCTGATAGCTTTTTGATTTAGTGCGTCCTGGGATGCACATATTTGCTTTGAATGCGTCCCCGGGAAAATTTATGGGTCCCAACTAAAGCCTTCTACCCTTGCAATCTACCCTGTGTAACTCGTTTCTAAGAAACTATTGAAATGTATTTACATTTAGCTTGAAATGGCGAGGGAAGAAAAGAGAAAAACTCTGGGATGCATGGATACGATGTGTCCTTTTAGATTTTTCTGTATATTGTAGGCATATTTTATTGAAGATAACAGACAAGGATTTAGCATTTACCTTATATTCATTTTTTTTTTCTAGTTGGAAAGAGAGAGAGAAAAAATCCAAAGGTGGCGTTGCAATTTCTGGGCATTCAATGAAGCACTGAAATATTGGAACTTTCCATGGAGCACTTTTGTCTGTAGAAGAAATCTTCAACCCTGTCAGCCATTTGAAATATTTGCATCCTTTACAAATTCCCCAGAAGAAATTGAAGAAGAAAAAATTTTGAATGGATGTCATTTGTTATATTCGAAAAAGAATAAATTGTGGTTGAGTGATTTTTTTTTTCCTGGGAATTGTAGCTAATAATCTTACGGGGGGGGGGTCCCTTTCGACCTCTCCCCATTTAGATGGAACCTGAACTCAGACAAAGTCTAAAGACTGAATTTTTTTTAATACTAGAAGCAGCTACCCGGTGTTGCCTGCGCAGAGGAGTGGATAAAAAGCGTTAGTTCCGCAAATCCATTGCTTGCTGGGGTCTCCCATAATTGATTTGTTTATGTTTTAATCCCAAACTCTAACCAATTGATTCACGATTCAAATCATAATTTTTAGATATCTTCACAAAATGCAAGCTCTGGTGCTAGTGAAAGTGTATATATATTTATGTTGTCGTTAATTGTTTTATTTTCGTAGTTTCCTCCGGACATACATACCAACTGTCCTTTATATATGTACTAGAAGCGGCTACCCAGCGTTGATGGGGTAAGGTGGGAACCCTGGCGTATTTATTTGTTTACTTTTGACATTTCGAAGTAGAATTTCAATGCTATTTCTATGTATATTCTAATTTTTAGATATCTTCGAATATAAATCAAATCTTCATAATTTTTGCACAAAAAAACAAGAACTGGTAATATATATATACCCTTTTATTACTCCCATTTGCTGCTTCCTCTACTCAAATCTCTCTCCAAGAAAGGCTACTTTCCTCCCTTATCTGGTATTTCTCACCATTCATTTTTTCTACCTACCTACCTCCCTCAACTCTCTTCCCATCTGATTTCCTTCTCATCTTCCCCAAAGATTTCCCCTATAACTAATCAAATCTTTCCCTCACCACAAAAATTACCCACCTACCTACTCCCCCTTTCTATAAAACACTTGTATGATCTGAATAATTCAATAAATGCTGAAGAAGCTGAGTTCAAAACTCCAGCAAAATATACTACACATTTTTGTCTGAGTTTTGTTCTTTCATTCATTATATTTTACCTCATTCTGCCGCATTCATTCCAACACCCCTTTCCTCATATATATATATATATATATATATATATATATATATATATATATATATAATATACTTTGTTGTTAATTGTTTTTATTTTCCTAATTTCCAACTGCCCTTTATATATGTAAAGATATATAGATTTGTGCTGTTTCTAAAAAAAAGGATTCCCTTTTTGATTCCCTGTTTAGAGGTAGACAGAGGGGAGGTATATCTCATATATTTTAAGTAGAATTTAATTGCTATTTCAATGTATATTCTAACATTTAAATATCTTCGAATATAAATCAAATCTTCATAATTTTTGCACAAAAAAGCAAGAACCGAACCGATGATATTTAATGTGTGTGTATATATATATATATATATATATATATATATATATATATAATATTATATATACACCTTGTTGTTCATTGTTTTATTTTCGTAGTTTCATCCGGACATACATACATACACACCAACTGCCCTTTATATATGTAAATATAGTTAGATTTGTGCTGTTTCTTAAAAAAGGAGGGGGTCCTTTTTTTATTCTCTGTTTAGAGGTCGACAGAGGAGAGGTATATCTCATATATTTATATCGTTTCTAGGGTGATGGGAAGGAATGGGGCCTTTTTTTTTCTTTTTTTATATATCCTGAATTTTTCTATGCTTAGAATATGAAATGTTACACATTCACTGGTAATCTCACTTTTTTTTATAAGATGTCGGAGAAAAGGGATTTAGCATTATTTAATCTTTTTTCCCTGTTTATTTCTTGTTTTTTTTTGTTGTGGATTTTTTCTTCTTCTGGTTTCTAACCTTCTTGTCTATTTCTTCAAGATGCCAAAAAAAAAAAATGTAGTTTTTTTTAACCCTCTTGCCCACAATCAATTTCAGAAGTGCTTACCTTTTATTTTGTGACATTGATGGGTTTATAGAAGTTGGAGGTGAAAGAGGAAGGAAGGAAGGAGGAGATAGATGTGAAAAGAATAGAAATAAATAAAAAGGAACTGAGAATGTGAGGGATGGTGGGAGAAGAAAAAAAAGAAAGAGGAAGAGAGACTGACTAATGTATAGGACGGGGGGGGTGATAGATAGAATAAGAGATATAATTATAATATAAAGGGGAAAACAAAAAAAAATTGCAATGAGGTATATGAGGGGGAGGACAGTATGGAGAAGAAGAGAGACTGACTAATGTAGACTATAGGGGGAGGGGTGATAGATAGAATAAGAGATATAAAGGGGAAAACAAAAGAGTTTGCAATGAGGGATGGGGGGGAGGACAGTGTGGAGAAGAAGAGAGACTGACTAATGGGGGGGGTGATAGAATAAATGGATATAAAGGGGGAAAACAAAGAAAAGAGACATTGAAAATGTGGCATGGTGATGGGGAAAAGGAAATATGGAGAGGAAGAGAGAGATGACTAAAGTAGAGGAGGGGCACGATAAAAGGGGACAAAAATAAAGAAAAGAGGAAAGGAGGTGAACTGGGATAAAAATATGTCCAAAATTACACTCTTATATTTATGCAATTTTATTTTCAGAGGTTTTGCAATTTCGTTTCTTTTACTATATTTATGGTATCTCTTGCCTGTCTGGGGATGCAATTGAAAACAAAGCCCTGTGCTAAGATATGTCGGTAAAACTTGCAAATCATACTCAAAATCCCGATATTACAGGGTGACCCAGAAAAAACAGAACCCAAAATATTTATTTATTTTCCCATAAACTAACCCTAAATACCAACCCTAACCCTAAACTCCCTAGTTAAAATTTAGTTTTATTACAAAATTTGTGTGTTCTGTTTTTTCTGGGTCATGGGATTTTGAGTATGATTTCCAAGTTTTACCGATATGTCCTGGGTATGACGTTCTGGAACTCTGGGGAATGTGAAGTACCCTTTTATCGCAATTACTCCCAGGTCCACTCGAACCCGGAGTGGTAGTACCTGCTGGGTCCCATCTATGAGTTAAATAGGTTAAAAAAATGAGTATGAAAAATGTTTTTAAAAACGCGAGTTTGAAAAAAAAAAAATTGAATACCCAACAAGAATAAATATAACAAAATGTATTTTAAAGGTTAGTTTAAAACAAAAAGTCGGTAGGAATCTTTGATATGTTTTCTGTATACGAAAGGCTTCGAAAGCTTTCAAATGCCTATTGTAACATTAAAAAAAAAGAAGATAAACAAAACGAAAAATATGCAAAAGTTCAGCTATTCATTATCTCTTGAGGAGTAGGAAATGCTTGAAATCAAACATATATATAACAAAAGTAAAAAGTATAGTCGTGTCAGGGTGGCCTAAAGCCGGTATCAGCCTATCAGCGAGGGAGTCTATACCCTTTTCACTATAATCGTAAATGAGCCTGGGTAAAAAAAAAAAACGTAACAGTCAACTCGGCATCAGGTCAATTTAAAGCATTAAGCCGGTAGGAATTTTTTATTTATATATTTTATGGGTTAAACTTGCAAATCGTCGTCAAAATTAAAACGGAAACTTATTTGGTGATCCATGACAGTTTAACTAGAGTATATGAATGAATTTTTTTGCGAATTGTGTTACGGTTTAGGGGATTAAGGTTGTTTTTAATTATGTATTGCTTAAAAAATACAACAACAAAAAACAAATTACTATACATTTAATTAACCATTGAAATTAATTATTGAACCCAACAGTAGACACATTAGTCTCAGTTGTTTGTGTTAGTATTGCAATGTATAATTTCAATTAAACTTGGTTTAAAAAAATATTTTTCAACATTAAATGTATAGTAATTTGTTTTTTGTTGTTGTTTTTTTTAAGCAATACGCAATTAAAAACAACCTTAATCCTCAAACCCCTAATTTGCAAAAAAGTTCATTCATTTTATGTATACAAAAGGCGATAATCATGAACTTTTGTGTGGTAAATTTGGGTGTCCCCCAAAAAACAGAACCCACAAATTTTGTAATAAAACTGTTAATTTCCCCACTAAACAAATAAATTAGGGGTTAGAGTTTAGGGTTAGTTTAATGGGAAAATAAATAAATAATTTGGGTTCTGTTTTTCTGGGGTTTTTTCTGGGTCACCCTGTACAGGCTGACCCAGAAAAAACAGAACCCAAATTATTCATTTATTTTCCCATTAAACTAACCCTAAACCCTAACCCCTAATTTATTTGTTTAATGGGAAAATTAACAGTTTTATTACAAAATTTGTGGGTTCTGTTTTTTCTGGGACACCCTAAATTTACTAAACAAAAGTTCATAATTACCCTAAAGGCTTCGAAAGCTTTCAAATACATATTGTACCCATTCAAAAGAAAAGATAAACACAACAATACAAAAAAAATGCAAAAGTTGAGCTATTCATTATCACTTGAGAGATAGGGTATGCTTGAAATCACAGATATATAACATTGATATTAGTTTCAGATAATGTTTATCTGTCAATAACATTACATTACACGGAAACTAAACCGAAGGAATTGTGAAGTAAATTAAGGTGGGACTCTCAGAAACTATGATTACCGTTCTACTGTTTAAAATGCTATTTAGCTAAGTATACATTACAGGGGGTGCTCCACCCTGCCAGAAATTACACCAGATGGGGGAAAGGTTAGATCATTATCGGTTCCAAATCTGTGAACAGTGCTAAGTCACTGGATGACCAGATGATGAGGAAGACAGAAAAGGATTTGAAGCCATTAAGGATCTGTGCTTGAATTGTGTTGTCATAAGGTGAATTATTTGTAGAAAGAAAGATCACATCTAAGATTTGATGGCACGGGGGGGGGTAATGACTAAACAGTTTCACCCCAGGTAAGGAAGGGATGTCAGGGAAAGGAATCTTTCAAAGAAACCTAGAAAAAACAACATAAAAACATGAACACATGATGACTTTGTTAGTAGCAGTAATGGTGGTGGTGGTGGTTGTTTATTATTATTATTAGTAGTAGTATTAGTTGTTGTTGTTGTTTATTAGTAATAGGGGCCGGTTTAGCTCAGTCGGTAGAGTGTTCGGCTAGGAATCTTAAGATTCTTGGTTCGATACTGCCCCCCCCGCCAACTCAGCGTATGAGTAGCACATGGATCTGTGCGGTAAAGTAAGGAGCTGATGGTAGGTGTGGCGCTCCACCTCAGATGCTCAAATAATCTCCTTGGTCTAGCGCTAGTGAAAAGGGGATAGACTCCTTCGCCGTCTGGCCGATACCGACATTAGGCCGCCCCGACGACTTTACTTTACTTATTATTATTAGTAGTAGTTGGCTGGTTGGATTTTACAGCATGTCAAACCTTGTTGGCATGAAGTTAAATGAAAAAGAAAAAAAATTAAGTAATGATAAAGTGGGGGATCAATTTTGCATCGTTCCTTACTATTCAGGGGAACCCCCAATTTGTGACCATTGGGAATTACATAGTCAAAATAGGAAGGTTGTTAGATTATTTTATGCCGAAGACATTTTATTCATTCTTGATGAGTACACAATTCTTTTAAATTCATTTTTTCTATTTAATCCATAGATGGTACCCTAACAGGTACTACCACTGCAATTGGTAGTAGCAGCAGTTACATTGTACTGAATAGTCAATAGTTCAAAATTGAGTTTGAAAAACATTTGAATACCATCAAGAATGAATAAAACAAAACATTTTCAACATAAAAAACCCAACAAGGGTTTTTATACTGTAAAATCTAACTAATCAACCAAGAATGAATAAAACAAAATATCTTCAGTATGAAATAACCCAACAAGGGTTGACATGCCGTAAAATCAAACCAACCAACCAAGAATGAATAAAACAAAATATCTTCAGTATGAAATAACCCAACAAGGGTTGACATGCCGTAAAATCAAACCAATCAACCAAGAATGAATAAAACAAAAATATCTTCAGCATAAAATAACCCAACAAGGGTGACATGCTGTAAAATCAACCAACCAACATAGTCCAAATATGAAGGTACCTACCTTCATATTTGGACTATGTAACAATATTGAATTCTTGATAGTCATAAATTTGTGTTCACCTGAATAATAAGGAACAATAAAAAGAATTGATTCCCCACTTTATCATTACTTAAATAAATGTTTTGTTTTTGGTGGTGGGGGTTCTCATTTAACTTCATTTCTTAGAATAATCAGTCAATATTTCGCTTTAAATTTGGCAGTAAATAACTTGGTAATTAATCTTATCTACAATAGACTCTCCGAACTGAATAAACCACAAAAAATTCCAAACGAATAAATCTCTTAAGTTAAAACTCTTACATCCTATACCGCTGATTCCACCCGGCCAGAAGTCACATTCATTTTTCTTATCTACCCCAAATGAGAGCATTTGTTTAAATGTAATATTAAACATATTTATAAGTATTTGATTTAAGGCAAAATAACAGGTAACTAAGGACCAGGTAGCTCAGTGTGTAGAGCGTTCGGCTAGAAACCACAAGGTTCCTAGTTCGATACCGGCCCTCACCAACTCAGTGTATGAGTAGCACAGGGATATGTGCGGTAAAGTAAGGAGCTGATGGTAGGTGTGGCGCTCCACCTCAGACTCAAAAACAATCTCCTTTGTCTAGTGCTAGTGAATAGGGCATAGACTCCCTCGCTGATTGGCTGATACTAACTTTAGGCCACCCCGACGACTTTACTTACTTACTCAGATGCAAAGACCATTTTTGATAAATTCTTAAAGGAATGGGGCTCTGGTCTTAGAAAATTCTCAACAGAATGCTAAGAGTTAACCTTCATATTTGGTTGGTTGGTTATTTTATGGCATATCAACCCCTTTAGGGTCATTTAATGCTGAATCAAGCCCTGCTGTTCCTTAAATGGTCACCCATCAAAGTATTAAACTGGCTCATCACTGCTTAACTTTGGTGATTTAACAGGAACTGTTGCTTCATATTTGAATATTAAATTTACTATGGTTACAAATTGGGGGTTCACCTTAATAGTAAGGAACAATGCAAAATTGATCCCCCACTTATCATTACTTAAATCATGTTTTTTTGGGGTTTTTTTACATTTAACTTGATATTTGGTTGGTTGGTTGTTTTATGCATATCAACCCTTTTGGATCATTTAATGCTGAATCAAGCCCAGCTGTTCCTTAAATGGTCACCCATCAAAGTATTAAACTGGCTCATCACTGCTTAACTTTGGTGATTTAGCAGAACTGTTGCTTCATATTTGATTAAATTTACTATGGTTACAAATTGGGGGTTCGCCTTAATAGTTAGGAACAATGCAAAATTGATCCCCACTTTATCATTACTTAAATCATGTTTTTGTTTTTTTTTTTCCATTTAACTTGATTTCTTAAAATAATTTTGCAAATATTTCTCTCTAAATTTGGCACTAAATTCCTGGCATTGATTCTTTGAACTTCTGACCATTTCTTGACATTGGAAGGTTAAGTAATTTCCATTCTTGCAGGAGTGGCCAACAAATCTTTGACCGCTGGTCAGTTGAAAACTAAATTTACTTATTTTGGCACTCCCCCCATCAATCCTCTTATGATTGAACTTTGACCTTTTCACTAAAGCAATAAGAAGACTGCAAACTTGGTTTTCTCTTATTTTGGAATGATTTTTTTTTTGTTACTCTTTTTCTTAAAGGGGGAAATGTCTAATTTTGGTTGTGCTAAGTTGTCACAGTTCAACATGTTAACCACTACGCAACAGGGAGTCCCCCTATTGGTTTGCTGCAATCCATAGATTTCAGTCATCGTCTGTAGTTTAGTATCCTCTCTCTCTCTCTCTCTCTCTCTCTAATACATACTTTATATATATGTATATATATGTCGACGGGGCGGCCTAAAGTCGGTATAAGCCAGTCAGCGAGGGAGTCTATCCCCTTTTCAATAGCGCTAGACCAAGGAGATTGTTTTTTAGCATCTGAGGTGGAGCGCCACACCTACCATCAGCTCCTTACTTTACCGCACAGATCCCTGTGCTACTCATACGCTAAGTTGGCGGGGACCAGTATCGAACTAGGAACCTTGTGGTTTCTAGCTGAGCGCTCTACCGACCCCTTATATCTATATATATATACATACATATATATACATATATACACACAGAGACACACATATATACATATATACATATATATATATATATACACACACATATATATATATATATACACACACACACACACACATATATATATATACACACACATTTATATATACATATACATGCACACACACTTATATATACATATACATGCACACGCACACACCACACACACATATATATATATATATATATATATATATATATATATATACACACACACACACATAGATAAATAAGATGTGTGTGTGCATATATAATATATATTAATATATATATATAAAATGTGTATGTGTAATTACTCTTATCCATTATATTGGTTATGGAATAACTTCATTTTATTTCAAGAAAGTAATTTTCAATATTTTATTTTCTCTTTTACACATTTAAGATAATCATAAAATTCAATGAAATAAAATTGACAATTTTGCCTCTGGAGAAATGACTTTCTCAACAAAGACTGAAACAGCTGATAACTTAGGTATAAAAAAAAAAAAAAAAACACAACAAATATAGTTTATTTAATTTTTCTTATCTTGAACATTGGAACAAGAAGAAACTCGATAAAGATATTTTCTGACTTATTTAATTCTATGTTGAACAAATGTGAATGTTAAATTGCCAGGCACATTGTCTTCCAGAATTGTAAAGAAAAGGAATGATGATATATATATTTACCAACACCTCCGCACAAGCAGGATGCAACACAGGTCAATTTCTTAAGCAGAGTTAAACAGGTTTGAATTCAGTTTTCCTTCTCCTAGACCAGTTGCCTAACCAAGGTTAAAGAGCCCAGTCTGACCGACTATTCATAGCTGGAGAGATAGTAGGATTCATACCTTTCCCAAGGGTTTATTAGCTCTAATAACCCAATAAGTGTTGACATGTCGTAAAATCCAACCAACCAACCAAGAAAGAATAAAACAAAATGTCTTGGCATAAAATAACCCAATAAGTGTTGACATGCTGTAAAATCCAACCAACCAACCAAGAATGAATAAAACAAAATGTCTTTGGCATAAAATAACCCAACAAGGGTTGAAATGTCTTAAGATCTAACCAACCAACTACACCATGGAGACTTCCCCCTTTAGCCCTGTTATGAGAAATAGAGAAGGAAAACTCTGAATTTAAACCAGCTGTAGTTTGCTTAAAAATTGACCTTGTGTCACTTCCTGTCCATGGTAGAGGGGTTGGATAAATACATAAATCTGTTGTAACCAATAAATTCTGTTTTGTTCAAATAAAAAATAGGAAAATGAAATTAGCATATTTATGTATAAATAGATTGTGTGTGTCTAAGTCAACTCTTGATTTATCATCATTAATTTATGGAATATTTGGGATCAAAGGTTACCTCTAGTAATTCTTATCATGCTTGAATTTCAACTCCATATAAAATTATTACTTGATGCCAAATTTTGTATAAATATTAGGTCTCCAGAATTTGACCTATACAAGAGTACACACATACACGCACGCACACACACACACACACACACATATATATATATACTGTATTTAATGGCATATAAGACACACCCTCATTTCAGCAGGTCAGATTAAGGAAAAAAAGTTTTTAGTGTATTTAATCATATATTCTTGAAAAGAGTCTAGCTGTGCATTACACAAACAGAAACATAGCTGTATAAAAGCAATTTCGCAGTACCGGCAAGCAATAAGCATACGCTAGATATCTCAATAGCAGGAAATAATAATAAAATTAATAATAGTAGTATTAGTATTGATAATAAGATTTAGGGTAGATGAAAGTACTGAGCATAACCTGGGTTAGTGAGCATCATAGAGAAGATTAGGTTAGGTTTACGGGAGGTCTCGAACTTCACCTACAATGTATAAGACGTAGGGCAATTTTTTTAGCCAAAATTTTGGAAAAAAGTGCATCTTATATGTCGTCAAATACGGTACATATATATATATATATTATATATCTTCTATTGCTACTCCCACATTTTTGCTGTAGTAGCATTAGTTAGTAAGTAGCATAAGTAAAGTAGGCGGAGTGGCTAATTGTCAGTATCAGCTAGACAGCAAGGCAGTCTATCCCTTTTTCACTAGCGTTAAACCAGGGAGATTATTTTATGTGTCTGAGGCAGAGTGCCACACCTACTGTCAGCTTCCCGCTTTAGTGCACAGAAGCTGTGCTACTCATGCTGAGTGGGTGAGGGCTGGTATCGAACCCAGAAAATTGTGGTTCTGAGGCAGACGCTCTACCGACTGAGCTAAAAAGTGTTTCAATATATTTCGTAAAATATAGAGAGGGGGCAGTTTAGCTCAGTGGGAATCGCAAGGTTCTGGGTTCGATACCGTTTCCTGCCATCTCAGCACATGAGTAGCATAGATTGGGTAATCGGGTCTGTGCAGTAAAGTGGGAAGCTGACAGTAGGTGTTGCGCTCCACCTCAGCAAAAACAATCTCACTGGTCCAGTGCTAGTGAAAAGGGGATAGACTCCCTCACTGTTCAGCTGATGTTAAAAAAAGGCTATTCCACAAACTTTACTTAATTATATATTATATATATATATATATATATATATATAACAGTAATCAATTTCATTGATAGAGCATATATATTTAAGTTAAGGTAGATGGACATGGAGTCAGTGGTGCCTGGTTACTGACAGTTTCTCACCTAAATGATCTTTGGATACAGATTGTGTAATAGTGTATGTTTGTGGGGCTTGATTGAAAAGGATTTTGGTTATAGTAATAATTCTATACTTATCTTGTTACTGTTCACCTATTCTGTTGGCTGGATCCAGTTGGGTCTGTCTGGATCTGGTTGTTGGGTTGGATCGTATTCTTGCTGTTTGAGTCTGGAACAACTTGGGAATCTCTTGAAGATGTCTTGTACCATACATAGTTTTTAATAACAACCACAAGGCATTCTTGATGTTTTTTTCTGAGCTCGTATACTCCCAAGTAAAAATGCCTTGGAGAACAAACACTCATCTTGTGTCTGTTCTCTCCAAACACTTAGCCCAGACTCACAACTCGGTACTCTCTCTTTCTCGCCTTGTGCTGACCAAACAGTACAACAGGTAGCCTTTCATATGTCATTCCAAAAATTTTTGTAACTTTCCATTCTAATCTACAATTTTTGGTTTTTCCATCTCCTATTACAATAACATTAAAACTCAAAAGAAAATAACCATTTAAAAAAGAATCTCTATAAGTCTACATGTTAAATCTATATTTAACAAAAAAAAAACTGACCTATTTTAAAAGATATTACAGCTAAAACAGAAAATGCAATTTGTATATGAAAATACAACTGTCTTTTCCATTTAAATTTATATCCTTCCTCACCCCTTGAAGACCTTTTAAGCATGTGTGTGGAACTAGGGCAGTTATTTTTCTTCCATTCCTGGCGCCAGCACCTTTGAATCTTCCATCAAAAATGCACTTAGAAAAGGAAGAAGAAAGTTTCCAAAATTGCCGTTTCCTTCCAAAAATAATTTCTTTAAGTGTTTTCAAAACATTTCTCTCTTGATTTCCAATGTTCAAGTCAACATTGCATTGCAAGATTTGAGGAATCATGAAGATTTCTAACAGACCCCTTAGGGAATCGGTCTGAATTTGTTCATACCTATCTTTCTTTTGTCTATCTTTTCCTGTCTATCTTTTTGTGTATCTATCTATGTGTCTCTTTCTTCCTGTCTGTTTGTGTGTGTCTCTTTCTTCCTTTCTATCTGTTTGAGTGTGCGTGTATGTTTCCCTCTGTCTATCTGGTTGTGTGTGTCTCTTTCTTGCTATCTATCTGGCTGTGTGTGTGTGTCTCTCTTTCTTGCTATCTATCTGGCTGTGTGTGTGTGTGTGTCTCTTTCTTGCTATCTATCTGGTTGTGTGTGTCTCTTTCTTTCTGATCAATCAGCTGGTCATGTCAAGCCCTAGCACATATGATTGTCCTGACCCTATTGCCCTTATGACAACCCCTAACCTTTTTTATCATATGGGTGCTAGAAGGTGGTGGCTGAGGGTCTTTATGTCCTGAGTATGGTTAAACTGTTCTGAAGATCTGGAAATGTGGGCACTGTTGTATACCCTCTGCTTTTCCATCTTACTTCGTCTTGGTGATCGGTCGCACTTGCTCATTTCTTCTTCCAATCAGTCTGTTACCAAGACACCCATTAATCACAAGACCGTGTTATTTTTCTTAAACTTTTATTTCCTTAACTAACATTTCATGTAACTAAATATCTGACTAGCATAGCGCGCATATGCAGTGAGCTTCAGCTAAGGCAGAAAGACCTTATCTGCCCGATGTCTAACTGAAAACTGAGGAGCCAACCAGGTCCCACATGACTTCACATAATTTGGCGGGCTTTCTTTACTATTCCATGGAAAGTCCCGCCCATGATATGAAAAGGGCCATCCCTTTAGAAATACAGGGGATTGACAATAATCTTATGCAACCGCATAGATTATGTAACACCCCTTCAACACCATTGCTCCCCGGTCCTCTCTGATCTGGAGTGGTAGTACCTGATAGGGTCCCATCTATGGGTTAAATAGAAAATTTGTTTACAAAATAAGATTAGGTTTAAAAAAAAATTTTTTTCCAACTATCACTATGAATCTTTAAAAACTTTGCCGACATTAAATGACTCAATGTGGTTTATATGCCATAAAACAAACAAACAAGCATTGCTGCTACCAGATCTTCACTTAATTTTAGTTGTGATTTTTCTTAAGAAAGTTTGCTTGTACTTTGAGATTTGGTACAATAAAAAAAAAAAAAGGAAAATAAAACAAATCCCCAAAGAATCTTAGAGATCAATAAGACATGTTTAAAATGTGGTGATGAGCCAAGTGAAATAGAAAGAATTTTTCAAGGTCTTTGATCTGATTATCTTAATCATCTTTGGGCCGAGTAACAAGAAATTCCAAATAGACATGATAAAAGTGGATTTGCTTATTGAAAATTGCCCCTCCTCGCAGAGGAAATATCTCGATTTGCTTCTGACTTTGAGATGATCATGGATTTTGGATAACTGCCCAAGAGTCTATCAAAGAAAATGCTGCCAAACTCTGTTAGAATGGTTTGCCATTTTGAGAAACGGGATTCTTCTAATGCATGTTGTAAAGTTTTTGGTCAAGATGTGGGAGGGGGTCAAGAAACATCATATTAGATGCCATATATATATATATATATATATATATATATATTATACATGTGTGTGTCGGTGTGTGTGTGTGGAGAAATGTAGACAAACATGGAATGTTACAATGGATGGAAATTTCTTATTGATTTTAGTCTCAATGCTCGAACATTTCGGTTTATATAGAACCTTCTTCAGGACAATATGAAACAAGTAAAAGAAAAATTTTCCTTTACTTGTTTCATATTGTCTTGAAGAAGGTTACTATATAAACCGAAATTTTCGAACATCGAGACTACAATCAATAAGAAATTTTCATCCATTGTAACATTCCATGTTTGTCTACATTTCTCCACATACTGATGAATTAATTTCCTCATTTTACTCTCATATATATATATATAATATATATATATATATATAGCAACCCCTTGGCATGAACAGGGTCCAACCAACACAAGGACAATTTCTTAACTGGAGTTTTCCTTCTCCTAGACTGGTTGACATACCAAGGTTAAAGAGCCCAGTCTGCTCTACTATTTACCCATAGTTGGAGGGAGAATAGTTGGATTCATACCTTTCCCAAGGGTATTAGCGCTATGTGAAATGCAAGCAGTCATGTCCAGGATTTGAACTCGACTCATCGTGTCCATTTTCTATGGTGGTAACCATGACACCATGCACCTGTTAGATAGCCTACAAGACCTTTGTAAGCTGTAGGTGAATGCACATCTGGCAAGTGGCTAAGGACCTCGCAAAAGAAAGGAAGAAGTTTAAAATAAAGGATTGAATGTTGCTGTAGGATTTTCCAAATGACAAAATGGCAGAATATAGTGAGTTATCATTAGATCTACCCACATTTTCATTGAATATTTCTTGTTTAATGGAGGTCGAACTAAGTATTTTAAGGAAGTTATTAAAAGGGTTGATATGCTATAAGAGAAACAATGAAATATGAACTTAAGGTATCAATTTGTTGAATGAAAATCTATCTATCTATCTATCTGTGTGTGTGTGTGCATCTATCTGTGTGTGTGTGCATCTATCAGTGTGTGTGTGTGTGTGTGTGTGTGGTGTGTGTGTGTGTGTGCATCTATCAGTGTGTGTGTGTGTGTGTGTGTGTGTGCATCTATCAGTGTGTGTGTGTGTGTGTGCATCTATCAGTGTGTGTGTGTGTGTGTGTGTGCATCTATGTCATCTATGTAAGTATGTGTGTGTGTGCATCTATGTGTCAGTATGTGTGTGTGTGTGTATATATATATATATATATATATATATATATATTTTTTCGTTTAATGGCATATCAACCTTAGTGGGTTATTTAATGCCAAAGCTATCCTTTTAGAAGAACAGTGTTGGCACTATTCAACCCAGAGCTTGGGTGGATTAGGTGTTCATTATATGTGTGTGTGTGTGTGTGTGTATATATATATATTATATGTGTGTGCGTGTATATATGTATATATAATGTGCATGTATATATGTATATACATGCACGTGTGTGTATATATATATATATATATATATATATATATATATATATATATATATATATATATATATATTGCACATTCTCTCCTGATGAGCCCATGCATTTGTAAACATCCTTTGTTTTTCAATATATCATATTCACACTGTTGGATTAATTTCCATTTTATTTTCATATATATATATATATATATATATATATGACATTTGATGATCTTGAGAATTCCATATATTGTAGAGTTAAAAAGAGAAGAAAAAAAATGTGTTGAAAATGATGGAAGTTGTTTTTTGTTTTTTTCTTCTTATTATTTGTTCATTCTCACTGCATTAAGAACTGCAAGTCTTTTTTTTTTGTTTTTCTCTCTCACTCCGTGAATTCTGGACAAATCCTGATTGTGTGAATGCATCTTTTCTTTCTGCTTGCCGTTCTTTTGGCAGGCAATAAAAGAAATTTGTTTCACAACAAACCAAGAAAATCCTTCTGCTCTCTATTTCAATGCTCTTTCAAACATCTCCTCCTCTACTCATTCCCCCTCTCCTCCTACTCTTCCCCCCTCTCCTCTTCATTATCATCACTTATTATTATTATTATTATTATTTATTACTTTTATTCTTCTTCTTATTATTATTTATTACTTTTATTTATTATTATTATCATTATCATCACTTTTATTATTTATTTTTATTATTGTCACTTTTATTATTATTATTATTTATTTTCATTTTCATTATTATCACTTATTTTTATTATTATCACTTTTATCAATATTATTATTATTTTTATTTCTATTATTATCACTTATTATTTTTATTATTTCTATTATTATCACTTATTATTTATTATTATTATCATCATTATTATTATTATTATTATCACTTTATTATTATTATTATTATTATTACTCTTGTTATTATCACTATTATTATTATTATTATCATCATCCCTATCACTATTCCTTCTCCTTCCTCTATTCATTCATATAATTTCCACTGAATGGATTTTTGTGGCCTTCATTCAAAATCAAGTGACAACAAGTCAATTCAACTCATTCTTCTCAGTTCTGAATTGTTTTCATTTTTTATTTTTAATTATTCATTTTGTATAAGGGCTGGTTTAGCTCAGTCAGTAGAGCATCTGCATAGGAACCACATGAGTCTGTGTTTGATACTGGCCCTCACCAACTCAGCGCATGAGTAGCACAGCTTGGATCTGAGTGGTAAAATGGGTAGTAGATGGTTGGTGTGGCACTCCACCTCAGAAGCAAAAACAGTCCCACTGGTCTAGCACTAGTGCAAAGGAGATAGACTTCCCTCGCTGTCCGATTAATACCAACAATAAGCCACTCTGGCAACTTTACTTTTGGACCTGAGTGGTAAAATGGGGAGCTTATGGTAAGCGTGGCACTCCACCTCAGACACAAAAAAACAATCTCCCTGTTCTAATGCTAACGAAAAGGAGATAGACTCGCTCACTGTCCAGCTGATACAGACAATAAGCCACTCTGTGACTTTACTGGCCCTCACCAACTCGAGCAATGAGTAGCACAGCTTGAATCTGAGTGGTAAAAATGGGTAGTAGATGGTAGGTGTGGCACTCCACATCAGAAGCAAAAATAGTCCCCCTGGTCTAGGGCTAGTGAAAAGGAGTTAGATTCTCTTGCTGATACCAACAATAGGCCACTCCGCTAACTTAACTTATATATTTATATATATAAGTTGTTTTTTAAAGGCAGCAAAATAATGCGATGTATGTTGGAAAAATATATTTATTTACTTCTTTTGTTTTTGTTTTTTTTTGTTTTTTTTTAAACATACTTAATATTTTCGAATAAAATCCATCATCAGAGTAGTAAGAAGTCTTCATCCCATTCATGCTTGGTAAAAATCAACAGTTGTTATTAATACGTTGATGAACGCTGAAATTGAAATTTGAAAGATCGGCTAAGTTCGTGAATGTCCGTGTTGTTAAAGGTTCCGACCGGGTGTTCAGCGGGAATGTTCGAAAATCCTTTAAAATCTTTTTTTTTCTTTCTTTTACTATAAAATCGCCTCGCCCAGGCATATTAAATAAAGGGTTTGTTTTTTATAGTGTATTCAAATAAGTTGTTTTTTGAAGGCAGCAAAATAATGCAAAAAAATTGATACATATATATATATATATATATATATATATATATAATTTTCGTTCTTGGAAATTGTACTTTATTTATTATATTATTATCCGATACTTATCTTATGGGATATGGAAACATGCATGGCTGACTTTCATAATATATTGATTTATAACCTGGCAGGTCCCAAATTTCATTCCAATGGTGGCTGGCGTAACCTCTCTACGTATTTGACAAGCACTCTTCTTCACCAAGTCAATCACATCTTGGGAATCACTTGGGGGGGGGGGGAGTCCATCATTTTGTCCTCTTTGTTTCAGGCCGCCCGCCTCCCCAAATCACATAGTTTATCCATAAAGGAATGCTGGAAATTTCACTTGCTTGTAAGATGGACATTTTGTCAATTGGAGATGACTCATTGAGTTGGGATGCAGCTGTTGGTCATGCAATATGAAGGGCACCCCTTAATGATGCTGAGACAAATCTCTCTTTCTTCCTCTCTCTGCTGTTATCTCTTATCTCTCGCCCCTCCTTTCTCTCTCCCCCCTCTCTCTCTCTCCTCCCTCTCTCCTCCCCTCTCTCCCCCCTCTCTCTTCCTCCCCCTCTCTCTGCCTCTCTCTCTGCCTCTCTCTCTCTCTCTCTGCCTCTCTCTCTTTCTCTCTCCTCTCTCCTCTCTCTCTCTCTCTCTCTCTCTCTCTCCTCTCTCTCTCTCTCTCTCTCTTCTCTCTCTCTCTCTCTGCCCCTCTCTCTCTCTCTCTTCCCCTCTCTCTCTCTCTCTCTCTCTCTCTCTCTCTGCCCCTCTCTCTCTCTCTCTCTCTCTCTCTCTCTCCTCTCTCTCTCTCTCTCTCTCTCTCTCTGACTCTTTCTCTCTCTCTGTGCTCTCTCTCTCTCCTCTCTCTGTGTGTGTCTCTCTCTCCTCTCTCTCTTCTCTCTGTGCCTCTCTCTCTCTCTCTTCTCCCTCTCTCTGTGCCTCTCTCCTCCCCTCTCTATCCCCCTCTTCCTACTCCAGGTCTAACGTGCCTATAATACCGACTTTTCTTAGCGTTTACTTTGAATACCTTAACCCTTTTCCTGTCCAAGAATTTCCAGATTTATTGAAGGGAATCAAAGTAGAACTGACACGTGGCCAACAGAATGTGAACGATGGAAAGGAAATAATAATTTTCAATTTGATTATAAATCCAGAAATCAATTTGGCCCTAGTGAATTCATGAAGCCTGAAATTAACCGATTCTAGAAAACCAAGAGACTAGAAAAAGGCATTTCATGATAATGTTGTTTTTTTTTTTTTAAATAATTTTTTTTTATCCTTATCTTTTAGTCATTTCAGTAATTCTTAAATCATAAATAAAAACCTTAGAAACTAGAAAAAGGCACTTGTTCATTTATAATACTTCATCAGGAAGTTTTTATTCACACAAAAACTCATTCTAAATTCAAATGTAAAAAATAAAGATAAGTAACCAATATCATATACCTATAATACAAATATAAACAGAACAATATTTATCGATATCAACAAATGTTTGAAATTGAATAGTTGTCACAAGCCCTCTATCTATCTATATATGAAGGGCAGTTGTGTGTATATGTATGTATGTATGTCCGGAGGAAACTTTGAAAATAAAACAATTAACGATAAAGTAAATATATATACACATTAGATATCACCAGATATTTGAGCAAAAATAATAGAGATTTGATTTATATTCGTAAAGATAATTAAAAAATGAAATTTAAATGATAACAGCATGAGGAACCCCGGTTGGGAAACGCTGGTGTAGAGAATATGTAAGCAAGCAAATCCAATTTCTCTGCTTAAAACTTTCTATAGTAATATTTTATTGGTTGAGAAATGCTGCTTCAATGTAATGTTAATGGATTAAAATTGTGAATGATTTTTCTGGGGATTTTCTTCCCTGGACCTTATCCGATAAATAACGGAAAATGGATTTGGTAATTCCTGAGGGAATTGTCTTTTCATGGCTTTACAATCTTTCAGGTTGAGTGGGTTAATAAACAGAGAACCATGTCCAGTTTTAATGCGAAATATCTTGGCATTAAATTGGCAACAGGTTCTGTCTGCTATCTCCAACAGACTGAAACATCCATTAACAGTACCCTTATAATTTGTCTCGGGCTGTCTGCTGCTTGGACCCTCTGTTGCTGGGGCTCTCTGTTGCTCAGACCCTCTGTTGCAGGGGGGTGTCTTTTGCTCGGACCCTCTGTTGCTGGGGCTGTCTGTTGCTCATGTCAGTCTGCTGTGAATGGTCCGCTCATCCATCAAGACAAGGATGCTCATTGCAAAGTTTTGATATTGGCATCTGATCCCCACCCCTCACTGCACTGATGAGGATGGGATTGATGGTTTTCATTACATGGTTGTCAACTCAGAGCCCTGCTCTCTTTTCTCATTGAAGAGTTTGGTGGAGAAAAGCACTTGGAACCCCTAAGTCCTAATATTAACTCCAATTTCCCCTATTTCTTCCCTCTCTCTCCCCTTGCCCATCAAGCCACTCACAGACTGACTGCTTGATTGGCACACACAGAATTTTTGGCAGAATCCACTGTAAATAGCACCATAAGTGTTTCTGTTCGTTTTGATTTGTATTCTATTTCATCTTGATTATTTGTTGCTTTTTTTATCGCCACTCGCTCAAGTCGTAAATTTACACCAATGAGGAACAGTGTATAGATTTACAAGCAGAG
Source organism: Doryteuthis pealeii (assembly GCA_023376005.1). Lineage (NCBI taxonomy): Eukaryota > Metazoa > Mollusca > Cephalopoda > Myopsida > Loliginidae > Doryteuthis > Doryteuthis pealeii. The sequence continues at coordinate 6,709,990 of CM042180.1, forward strand.
TTCAAATCCTGAACAAGGCTGTTCGCATTTCACATAATGCTAATATCCTTGGGAAAGATATGCAGCTATTCTCCTGCTATGGGTAAACAGTATGGCAACCAGTCTAGGAGAAAGAAAATCCTGAATTTAAACCAATTAAATCCCACTTAAAAATAGACCCTATGTGTGTATGTGCATGTGTGTGTAAATTTAGGTTGAAGTTGCGTGATGTAACAGTTTGAGTCGTAGGAACTTGTCGAGCAGAGTTCAAATCCTGAATAAGGATGTTTGCATTTCACATAGTGTTAATACCCTTGGGAAAAGTATGCATTCAACTACTCTCCCCCCAGCTATGGATAAGTAGTAGGGCAGACTAGGTGCTAACCTTGGCTTGGTAACTATTAAAGGAGACAGGTTTAAACTGTGTCATTTACTAAGCTGGGTTTAGTTTTGCAAAAGGCCAGAAGATTGGGAGCCCTGTTGGCTGAGGCTTTAAAATACACAACTGCACCTCTGCAGAGGGGTAAGACTCTCCCAAATAGGGCCACCTGTTGGCCATAGATGGTGATCCGTGATGCTTAAGGACATAATCCTGTTGGCTGAGTAGTCCATGACATGTAAAACTCTTCTTTAACCCTTACTTGGGCTAGATGGGCAGACGGAGAGGCCACCTCTGATCAATCAGCTGGTCACATCATGCCCTAGAACCTATATGATTGCCCCAACCCTATTGCCCTTATGGCAAGCCCTAACCCTTTTTATTATATGGGTGCTAGGTGGGGGCTGAGGGTCTTCATGTCCTGGGAATGACGTTAAACTCTATCGGATGGTGAGGCTCCAGTTCTGGAGATTTGGGGAATGTGGAGCACCCCTTCATCACCATTGCTCCCTGGTCCACTCTGACCTGGAGTGATAGTACCTGTTAGGGTCTCATCTATGGGTTGAATAGAAAAATGTGTTTATAAAAACAATTGATTATCCATTAAGAATGAATTTCAATGACTATTAATATTGAAAATCTTCAACTTGTGCATCGAGCAATGCAGGTTCTGTATTGAGTTACAGCTTGCTTGCTTGCTACCTTGTCTGCGAATTTGACCGTAATTGAAATCCCACTGTGATGGTGAATATTGCTTCTACAACCAAAATATTGCAAAACTTTTGACTCACCTTTTATAATAATGTATTTTTGAGCTAACCAGTTGTGTGCGACATGACTATTATTATTATTGAAAGTCTTCACCTTGTGCATCGGTTACTCAATATTTAATTTAATCTAATTGAACCTGGGATCTTTTGTACCATCCTTCCAAACACACTGGAATTTTCTTTTTCTTTTTTCCCCTTCCATTTAATTGATGCCCCGTGTTGTTCGTTTTATTCCATCAACACCCAATCTCATTTCCGAAATTTGCAGAATTGGCTGTTGGCTTTCAAAAATCTCTGAATCATCAGAAAAGGGAGAGAAAAAAACCCAAAAAAAGATCCTGAAAGGAAGTTCCATTAATTAGCTAATACACTTTTCCTCCGAAATTTTCTTTTTTTTTCTGGATGTTTCACCAAGAAGAATCTCTTTTATTGAAATTAGTTTTCTCTTGTGTTTTTGAGACAAACTTTTCTCTTAATTCTACTGATACCAATAACAAGATGAACATATGTATCTCAGATTGGAAATCAAGAAAGAGAAAATCAAGTCTTATGTTCCTTTTAGAAGAAGTTTTTTTTTTTTTTAAATTTCTTGTCCCTTTTTGTATCAATGCATAAGTCATTATATTATAACTAGGCAGATCTGTGTATATACCACAGTATGATAATTTAATCATTACAATATCTGATATGCTTATTTAAAAGCTATTGCTAAATAGTTCAATATGTAAAAAGTATTAAAAAAACTGAATTTAAATCTCTCTAGCGGGACCTGTGGATATACCACAGTATGATAATTTAATCATTACAACATTTGATATGTTTATTTAAGAGCTATTACTAAATAGTTAAATATGTAAAAAGTATTAAAAAAAAATTAATTTAAATCTCTCTAGCGGGACCTGTGGATATACCATAGTATGATAATTTAATCATTACAACATCTAATATGCTTATTTAAGAGCTATTGCTAAATAGTTCAATATGTAAAAAGTATTAAAAAAACTGAATTTAACTCTCTCTCTCTCTCTCATTGTTTTTCTTTCTTTCTTTCTTTCTAATTGAAACAGATTAATACCACCAATAACAAGATGAACATATTGGAATCTTGGTTGGAAATCAAAAAAGATTAATCAATTAATTCCTTTTAGAAGATTTAAGTTTTTTTTTAAATTTTTGTCCAATGCATAAGTCAAGAAACAGTATCAAATCTTATGTTCCTTTTAGAAGATTTGATTTTTTTAAATTTTTAATTTCTTGTCCCTTTTTGTATCAATGCATAAGTCATTATATTATAACTAGGCAGATCTGTGGATATAACACAGTATGATAATTTGATTATTGCAATATCTGATATGCTTATTTAAAAGCTATTGCTAAATAGTTCAATATGTAAAAAGTATTTAAAAAAAACTTAATTTAACTCTCTCTAGCGGGACCTGTGGATATACCACAGTATGATAATTTAATCATTACAACATCTGATATGCTTATTTAAGAGCTATAGCTAAATAGTTCAATGTGTAAAAAGTATAATAATCTTGATTTAACTCTATCTCTCACTGTTTTTTTCTTTCTTTCCTTCTTTTCGTCATCGATTTTTTTTTGACACACATAATCTATCTCTGTTGTCTCTTGGATGTAATGCCAAGTGCATTGATTGGGGTTAATGTTGTTATATATACTAGCAGGACCTGTGAATATACCACAGTATGATAATTTGATTATGACCACATCTGATATGCTTATTTAAGAGCTATTGCTTTATAGTTCAATATGTAAAAAAGTATAATAATCTTGATCTCTTTTTTTTTCTTTCTTTCTTTCCTTTTTTCCAGTATGTTTGATTAAAACAGATTAATACTACTGATACCAATAACAAGATGAACATATTGGAATCTTAGTTGGAAATCAAAAAAGATTAATGAAAAGTCTTATGTTCCTTTTAGAAGATTTAAGAGTTTTGTAAAAATGTCTTGTCCCTTTTTATATCAATGCATAAGTCATTATATTGTAATTAAGCACAAGTTACATTGTAATCTATATATTGATACTCTTGTTCCTTAATTGTACAACCGTTATCATCTTGCTACACTCTGGTTATAAATGAGTCTGTCCAAATCTTCCAAAAAACAAAAGTCCAACATGTAAAGCTTCTTGCAATCTATATATTGATACTCTTGTTCCTTAATTGTACAACCGTTATCATCTTGCAACACCCTCTGGTTATAAATGAGTCTGTCCAAATCTTCCAAGAAACAAAGAAGTCCAACCTGTAAAGCTTCTTGCAATCTATATATTGATACTCTTGTTCCTTAATTGTACGACTGTTATCATGTTGCAACACCCTCTTGTTATAAATGAGACCATCCAAATTTTCCATGATGAAATACAAAAATGTAAATCTATATATTAATACACATGTTCCTTAATTGTATGACCGTTATCATCTTCAACATCCTCTGGTTATAAATGAGACATCCAAATTTTCCAAGATGAAATACAAAAATGTAAATCTATATATTAATACTCATGTTCCTTAATTGTATGACCGTTATCATGTTGCACACTCTGGTTAAAATCCACCAAGATAAACTGCAAGAATGTAAATCCTGATTATCTGGTATTGATTATCTGCCAAATTCTTCTTCCTCACCTCAGTTTGATCCTTGCTGGATGCCCCATACTTGTGACCTTGTGTCACATACTACTCATTGTGAATGGGTTGGGTAAATACCTACATTGTGATATAAATTTAGTTACTTTAATCGTAAGATGTTTGAATTTCTTATATTGAAATATTTTATTACTAGCAGGACCAATGGATATACCACTGTATGATAATTATTACAATGCTTGATATATTTTCATAGGAGCTATTGCTAAACAGTTCAATATGTAAAAAGTATAATAATCTTTATTTAACTCTCTCTCTCTCTCTCTCTCTTTATTATGTTCAGTTGAAAAAGATTGACATTATTGCTTCTGCATGGTCACACCCTCTCTCTTTCTTTCTTTCTTTCTTTCTTTCTTTCTGTATTTTTCATGTAGCATATCCTTTTTCTTCCCTTTATTTCTTGATAATAAAAACGGAATGGTCCATTCACAAGAAATAAGAATTTGGCAGATAAGCAACACCAGATAATCAGGATTTAATTTTTTTCATTTCATTTTGGACAGTCTCATTTTTAATCAGAGGGTGTTACAAGATGATAAGTCATACATTTAAGGAACTATCTTTTTCGTACTAATAATGTTCAATAGTTATGAAAAAATGAGAGAAAAAATCTTTATCATAGATTAAGTGCCACATTGGGATATTGATCTTGCTATGAAAAAATCAGAAATCATCAATAACTTAAAATTGGTTGACTTTAAGATTTTTCTGATAGCATTTTTGGATTCCTTGGGAAAAAATGGTCTTATAAACCAAATTTTAGGAGTAGGGAAGCAATAGAACTCATTTTACAGATAAAAATAAATTACAAAAAGTCATTTTTTTGTGATCCCCCTCAAATATGGAGAGCTAAAAATTGACATAACTCTACCAATTTTTGGAATTGGAAGCTCAAATTTTGAGGATTGTCTAACTTTAACATATTCCACACCTGTACAAAATTTCAGAAAAATTGAAGTGGGTGGGTGACATGGCCTGGATGATTTGACATGGAATTACCCATATAGATTTTGACTTGTTTTTCTTTTGTGGTAAAAATGACAAAATCCTATTAATATATGGATTAATTTTTGGATTAAAATTAAATTTAACATGTCATATTTTGCATTCTATGACCATTAAGTTTAGCATCTTGGATGGGAAATAAATAAAGAAATGCGGATTTGTATTCTTGGAGTCTGTCTGGCATGGAAATGGTCTTACCAATTTGGCAAGTGAAATTCAAATTTAGTCAGTTGACTAAAATCTTCCATAATCCTGACCCAACATCATTTATGATTGAAGGATTAGTAGCAGCAGTAATAAAGTCTTAAGTTGTCTGAGAATTTTGTACTTCAGAACCTTGTTATTAATTTTAAATAAGTCTTTTATTTTACTTTGTTGTTTGTAGCAGTTACAAATGGAATAGTCTTATTCAGATAGTCCAAATTTCTTCGGAGAATTGGAATTATTATCAAACTAGCAGCACCTGTGGATATACCACAGTATGATGATTTAATTATTACGTTTGATATTTTTTTACTTAAGAGCTATTGTAAAATAGTTCAATATGGAAAAAGTATAATAATCTTGACTAGTAGGACCTGTGGATATACCACACTATGATGATTTAATTATTACAATGTTTGATATTTTTTACTTAAGAGCTATTGCTAAATAGTTCAATATGGAAAAAGTATAATAATCTTGACTAGTAGGACCTGTGGATATACCACACTATGATGATTTAGTTATTACAATGTTTGATATTTTTTACTTAAGAGCTATTGCTAAATAGTTCAATATGGAAAAAGTATAATAATCTTGACTAGTAGGACCTGTGGATATACCACACTATGATGATTTAATTATTACGTTTGATATTTCTTTACTTAAGAGCTATTGTAAAATAGTTCAATATGGAAAAAGTATAATAATCTTGACTAGTAGGACCTGTGGATATACCACACTATGATGATTTAATTATTACGTTTGATATTTCTTTACTTAAGAGCTATTGTAAAATAGTTCAATATGGAAAAAGTATAATAATCTTGACTAGTAGGACCTGTGGATATACCACACTATGATGATTTAATTATTACAATGTTTGATATTTTTTACTTAAGAGCTATTGCTAAATAGTTCAATATGGAAAAAAAAGTATAATAATCTTGATTTAACCCTCTCTCACTCTTTTTTATCTTTCTTTACTTCTTTACATTATGTTTGATTAAACAGACTAGCATTATCGCTTCCATGCACTCAACCCCTCTCTCTATCCCCTACTCTATTTATTTATTATTATATTTTTCTGTGTAGCATGTCATTTTTCTTGCCTTTTTCTTTCTTTCTTCATAATAAAAATGAAATGGTCCATTATTTAGCTGAGATGACAACACGTATAAAAAATAATAAGTTGGCAGATAAGCAACATCAGATAATCAGTATTTACATTTTTTGCATTTGATCTTGGATGATTTGGATGGTTTCATTTTTAACCAGAGGGTGTTACAAGATAACCGTCATACAATTAAGGAACACGAGTATTGATATAGGAGTGCATGGGGGATTTCAGAGTTAATTAGGATGGAATAGTGGAATTAAGGATTGGGAATTAAAAGGGTTAATTATGTGTACATCTTTCTGAAAGGAAAATTGTTTTGAGATTTTAGTTTATTGTGTTTTGTTTATGGGTGAAAAGAAAGGAAGAAGGGTGCAAGGAAAAAAGGAATGAAAGAAAAAGAAGTGAAAGGAAGAAACAAGTAAAGCTGGAAGAAAGAAAGAAGGATCGAAATATGTAAAAAAAATAAAGAAAGAATGAAAGAATAAAAGAACAAAATATGTAAAAAAAATAAGGAAGGAAGGAAGAATGAAATGTGTAAAACAGAATAAAAAATGAAAGGAAGAAAAAAGTAAAAAAGAATGAATGAAAGGAAGAAGAAAAAGTAAATAAGAATGAATGAAAGGAAGAAAGAAAAAAGTAAATAAAGAATGAATGAAAGGAAGAAAGAAAAAGTAAATAAAGAATGAATGAAAGGAAGAAAGAAAAAAGTAAATAAAGAATGAATGAAAGGAAGAAAGAAAAAAGTAAATAAAGAATGAATGAAAGAAGAAAGAAAAAAGTAAATAAAGAATGAATGAAAGAAGAAGAAAGAAGAAAGAAAAAAGTAAATAAAGATGAATGAAAGGAAGAAAGAAAAAATAAAGAATGAATGAATGAAAGGAAGAAAGAAAAAAGTAAATAAAAAATGAATGAAAGGAAGAAAGAAAAAAGTGAATAAAAAATAAAGAATGAATCAAAGAAGGAAATAAATACAAAAAAGGAAAGATAAAAAGTAGAAGAAAGAATGAATGAAAATAAAAAAAGAATGAATGAAAGGAAGAAAGAAGTGAAAAAATAAATGAAGAAAAAAAAAAGGGAAGAAAAAAGAAATCAAATGTAAAATAAAAATGTAAAAATAGTAATAGTATTAAAATGTATTATTAATTTAGTATTACTTCTTTTCTCTCTTGACTGGTAGGATAAGTTGTTTTGGTGGAAGACTTTCTTTCAAAGACATGCTGTGTTCCGACAGATGAGTCTCTCTCTCTCTCTCTCTCTCTCTCTCTCTCTCTCTCTCTCTCTCTCTCTCTCTCTCTCTCTCTCTCGCTCACACTCTCTCTCTCTCTTGCTCACACTCTCTCTCTGCCCTGGTCCTAACCCTGTCTCCGCCCAAGCACACTTAAGTGCATTTACGGGCAAACCAATTTCTCTCAGCATCTAAAAGTTTTGCCCCCACGAAACGCAACCTGTCTCCCCCCCCTTTTTTTTTTTCATTCTCCAAGAATTAGAAATCTGTGTCCGTTTCCAAGGCAGCTGCCTGTTTGTCAAAGATTAATTGAATCTGTCATCTTGGAGGAAACAGATGCTGTTGATGGTGGCATGTGGTGCTGCTACCGTTTATAACATGGCACCAAACACCAGATTACAGGAACATGCACTTTCTTTGGGCAGCAGCTGTGTGTCACTCTGCTTCCATATGCCACCGGCAGCAGACGCCAATCTATAGACATTTGCTGTTTTTAAATACTAGAAAGAAACAGCAGCAAAAAAAAAAAAAAAAAAAATGGTTTGATTAGAAATCTTCCATGTTAAGAATCCTGCAAATGGAATTATTTCACGATATCGATTTCAAAGATTGGATATGTGACATGGCACATCTCATAAAAGCATTTATTCTTAAATTAATCCTGAAAATGAATGTTTACCATTTCGGTGCTGCTGAAGCTTGAACAGTTATGGGGGACCATGGTATATATATATATATATATATATATATATATATATATATATATATAAGCAGGACCTGTGGATATACCACAGTATGATCTATATATTAATACTGTTATTCCTTAATCTTCTGACCCTTATCATCTTGCAACAACCTCTGGTTAAAAATGAGACCGTTCAAATCATCCAAAATTAAATGTAAATCCTGATTATCTGGTGTTGCTTATCTGCCAAATTCTTATTCATTATGAGTGAAGCTTGAACAGTTATGGGGGCCCATGATATATGTATACTAGCAGGATCTGTGAATATACCACAGTATGGTCAATATTATTAATACATTTGTTCCTTAATCTTCTGACTGTTATCATCTTGCAATACCCTCTGGTTAAAAATGAGACCATCCATATCCTCCAAGATAAAATGCAAAAATTTAAAGCCTCATTATCTGATATTGCTTATCTGCCAAATTCTTATTCATTATGAGGGTCGTTACCTCAGCTAAATAATGGAAAATATTTTGTGAACATACTGAGGTGAAATATGAATTGAATGAAGTTGTTTGTGCTTTATCCATTTTTCCTCAATTTTTGATCACATTTTACCCAATCTGTTACTCCTCAGATAGATATGTATATATTACTTTAATATATATAATTTGTTGATTTCTTTTATAAATAACCTCTTTTTTTCTTTTCCTTTTTTGTAGGTAAGTTCATTCCTAAGACATTCATTCCTGTTGGTAAGCCAGTTTTATCTATTTTTAAATTCTCATTTTTCTGCCTTCATTAAACTCTTAAAGTCCTATACCACCTTATTCCGCCCGCCGGAAGTCTCCTTCGTTTTCCTAATCTGCCCCAAACGATAGCCTTTGTTTAAATGTAATATCAAACATATTTATAAGTTTTTTTATTTAATGGAAATAATAGGTAACTTTAGATGCAAAGTTCATTTTTAGCCATTTTTTTTATATATCCTTATAGGAATGCTCTGGACTTAGAAAATTCTCTACAGGATGTTAAGAGTTAAAAGCTGAGTAAGTAACCAGAAAATGGTGATTAGAAGAAGACTTGGTGTCATACAGACTATCTAAATGTTTAGAAGAAAATTATTTGCTCGAATAATTAAACACGAAAAAGTGAATTTCAGTCGAGCAACATCCAAAATGATGAGGTTCTAACATGTACTTTATGTGAAAGAGTATGTCTCTTGAGGGCTGTTCTGGTGAGTCATCTGAGAAAACAGAAGGATACAGTGTCAAATGCTACTGGCACTCAAGTATGTTTACTATGTAGTAGATCCTTCAGGAGTCTCAATGGACTGAAGAGTCATCTTTGTGCTCACACAAAATTTTGAAATAGATTCATAGTGATAGTTTGGTAGAAACAAATGTATGTATGTATGTATCTGGTGAGTCATCTAAGAAAACAAGGATACAGTGTCAAATGGTACTGGCACGCAAGTATGTTTACTATAAAGTAGATCCTTCAGGACTCTTGGTGGACTGAAGAATCATTTACATGCTCGCATCCTAACGAGTGCTTGCAAATAAAATTTTAAAAAAGAAAGAAAAAGAAATGGTCTTACTTGTGCACAAGATGACAGCCAATATATATCGATACATGCATTGTAATTGCCTTCAAGCAAAAATATAATATATACTTTATTCAACAATGCTTCTAAAAAAACAAAAATCCAAAAATCTTATTCACTTTGCCGAAGAGCATAAAGCCTGGTTTGTTGTTATTATTCTCTCAACGTCCCCTTACCTATTATGGTAGAGGCTTGTAAGTATCATTTGACAAGGTTAATTTTGTAGGGATTGTTAGCTGTGTACCGTCGCCGAGGCGATATGGTCTTTGACTATGCCCGCTGAGGTCCCGAATTCGATTTCTGTCGGAGGGAAGTCGTTAGTATACATTGCTGATGAGACTTAATAAAGTCGAAACAGTCTGTACGATGTTCTACACACCGAGCGGTCCTTTGCCAGGATTACACTTGTCAAATTCATTTTCTATAAAAAAGTATCGAATTTTATGCGATACATGCATTGTAATTGCCTTCAAGCAAAAATATAATATATATTTTATGTTATTTTCAACTGTGGTCAGAATTGAACTTGCAACGGGTGACTTCGATATATATGAATACCAACGCCATATATAGAGAATAATCGAACAAAAACCAGTACTAACACACAAAGAGAAAAAAAAAAGAGTTTAAATTGGGTTAAAGAAAAACAATCATGGTGTGTGGACAATTGGATGAAAGTAATATTCAATAATGAATCATGACTCAGTATTGGCCAAGGCGATGATGCTGGAACTTTTGTTTAGTGCCATTCAAATGAAATATATAAAAATAACTGCTTGAAGAAAACAAGTAAATTTCCCAAATCCTTCATTATATAGAGTTGCGTACCAAGGGAGATGGCAATAATTACCTCAAGGATAAATGCACATATGCACATTGAAATCCAGGATAATGTTCTCATTTCATTGATGGAAAATTGGATTCAGGATGATAATGCATCTAGTCACAGAGCAAAAAGGGGATTAAAGCTTTTCTTTGGGGAAAGGCGTATAAAAATCAATGACATGGCCAGTGAATAGTTTGGTGGAAATCAAATAAAACGGTCAATAAGAATTCTCCATGCACCAAAGAAGATCTATTAAGTACCATTCAGGAAAGTTAGAACCGTTTTGATTAAGAATATTGCTTAAGGATTAGTGAAATCCATGCCTGAAAGAATTAAGGATATCATAAATTCTTGGGAAGGGGCAACAAAGTATTAGTTCTAATATTTTTGGGGACCATATGACTTTTAGGCACCCCTTTTTGATCTCGACTGGGTTTTTATTTAGTATTTTTTCATCAGATTTTTTTTATTCATTAAGGTTTACTTTTTGTTGTAAGTGAAGATATTTTCCCCTACAAGAAGACAAGTTATAAGGTTAAACAAGTTTTTGGGGCCATATTACTTTTAGGCACCCCTAAGCACTCCATTTGCGACCTAAATTCAAAAGGACATTTTTTTGCTTTTCACCATCAAAATCCGGTTGTTTGTTAACAGACGATTTTTAGACACACTTTTTTTTTAAATTATAAAACCATAAACGAAAGACACGTTTTTATATTAAAGACACTTTTTTAAAAAAAACTTATTTCATGTTGTTGTTAATTCAATAGCAATTCTTTTTTAATTATAAAACTTTTAACGGTAGACACGTTTAATACAGGAATGATTAAAGCTATAATAAGTATATTATAAGGTTATAATAATAACTGCTAACCCTAACCCCTTACCCCTAACCATAATCCTAGCAAAATTTTTAATATTAACTATCCGTAGAGGCACATGGAAAATGAATAAACATATCTTTCATTTTAAGTTTTATTTTTTTTGAATAACAATATTAGTTTATCTTTAGTGCCAAATTAATTTTTTCACATATTCTAATGACAACAACATGAAATAACTATTTTTTTAAAATTAAAATCAAAAACTATTTTAGTATAAAAATGTTACTGGTTTTTATTGGCTGGCTGTTTTGTTTACTAACAACCGGTGATAAGCAAAACTCAGTTCCTTTTTGGGCTGGGGTGCCTAATGGTGTCATGGTCCAAAAGGGGATAGACTCCCTAGCTGCTTGGCTGATACTGACAATAGGTCACTCCACTAATTTATACTTCATGAAGTTAGAATATTAAAGAAAAAAATGTGTTGTATCATATCTGTTATTAGTTTATTTACTGCTACATAAACAAAAAATAAGTTAACCTACTGTAAGTGTTCTAAATCATTCATGATCATTCGGATCATCAGTGACTAAACCAATAACCCCACAGTCTAGTGAGGAGGGTGGCTAGACTAGCAGAATAAAAAACAAGACCTGTAAAAGGGCAGAGTAATTTCTGGACCATATGACCTTTAGGCACTCCTTTTTGATCTCGATTCATAAGAACATTTTGTTCATTTACACCGTCAAAATCCGGTTGTTTGTTAGGGTTAGGGGTTAGTTTTATAATTTAAAAAAAAAACCCTAAAAATCGTCTGTTAACAAACAACCAGATTTTGATAGTGTAAATGAAAAAAATGTCTTTATGAATCGAGTTAGCAAAAGGGGTGCCTAAAGGTCATATGATCTGAATTTCTTTGTTCAACGGCCATCTAGTACATTATTTCTAAAGCCTAATCCCTCCTCATCGTGGCAGAGCTGTGTAAACTCAGTAGTGTCGGAATCATACCGTTGGGAACTTAAGTTCCTGGTAGAGTTATCAAAGGGGAACAGGTCTGTGGCACCCAATGGTAATTAGGGCCACAACCCAGCCAAAGGGGCTCTGGTGAAAATCCAAATGGTGTCTTCATCATTGTCAGGAATCAACGGCTTTTGGCATACTTGTCACTGTGTCTGTGGAAAATCTGTGGCAAACGAGCATCTCCTTCCTGGGATATGCATGCAGGGTTTGAGGACTGCTTGTGAATTTCATATTCCCTTCTATGAATTCACCTCAGGTGAATTTGTTGGATGGAGATGGCTGAACCAACCCAGGTTGAATGCCATCACAGAAAAAAAACAGAAGTCATTCATGATATTGGATTGCGTATCATTTAAATGACAATAGGAAATGACAATCAATTCATCAATAATCAATATAGCCATGTACATTGGAATTCCGGATAATGTCCTCATTCTATATCGATAGGAAATTGGTTTGATGACGAGGAAGTAATTTTTTAGGACAATAATTCATGTTGTCACAGAGCAAAGGGAATTAAAGCCAGAATGTTCAGCTATTAAATAAAAAAAAATCTTTTGCGTCTTGTCTGTTAGGAGTTTGTTTTCAAGAATATCTGAAATTAACTCTGTCCTTTATTTAAACTAGAAGCGGCTACCCAGTGTCACCTGGGTAGAGGAGGGAATTTTTTTTTAAGTTAGTCTCACAGTTCCATTATTACTGAATCACGAGTATTACATAATTCATGGATAGCCTGTGATTTATATAAGTGCTGTACCTAGATATTTTTGAATCAGTTCGTTAGATTCAAAATAATTAGGGTTGAGTGGAAAATTACCTTAACCGTTATGGTTATGATTGACATGTGGTGACATCCACTTGACCCCTCAAAAAACGCACCAGTAGAAGTGTGAGACCGAAGTTTTAGTTTAGTTGCGACCAGTTACTCAATAAGAGAGGAAGTTCGGTACGATTCGCAGAGTTCCGTCCTAGCCGCCTGCTTTAAACGCTAGGCGGTGATAGTTCAAAAAACAAACCCACCTATGAATGAAGTCCCTAGCTGAAGCGGTGCCTGCCGTATGTGAAAAAATAATTTGTCGATTGAAGGCGTTTTTATCGATAATTTTTTTTTTTTTTTTTTTTAGTGGTTTGAAAACATTAAAAGTAAGCCATCCTTTCGGCATGTCTTTGTGCCATCTTCAGGTGTGAAACTGGTGCAATGTTTCCATTGCCTCGCTCATGAAGAAACCTTTGGTGGATTGCTACACCAATTCCACCCTGACATTAAAAAGATGGCCTGACAGTTAGAAAAACTCGTCCGACAAGAATTGTCAGAGTTTAACAAAACATGTTTAAAAGAAAAAATACTGCCAAAATATACTTATACATACATACATACATACATATATATATATATATATATATATATATATATATAGATATATAGATATGATAAGTATCTTACAACCCAGTGGGTAAGAAATGCTAGTTTACTTCTCCTACAAGAATTCTGTCTCCTTCCTTAAAAAAAAATGCTCAAAAGATATGACCACTATGAGAATTAATTCATTTATGTAATGTCAAAACCACTTTACATTTGACCTGACTCTAAACATGTTTCAGCTGGATTTTCAATAAGATCTCTATTATAAGTGACTCATATTACTAAACCCTAAATCTATTATTGCCATTGTGGGGGCAGTATCTGACAATATTAATCTTATCTAGGAACCATTCACAGTGCTGTCAGGCCAAACAGTCGATTACATCGCAATAAACGAAAGTATTACTATTAATTTATTAGGCTCGTTTTATTACAATCCTCTGGGTTGATACACTCTTCATTATTACTATTACTATGGATTGATACATGCTTATTACTATTATTTCATTGCTAGTTTTATTCCATCTTATTATTGTTGCTTTTTTTTTTATCTCAATCCTCTGGTGTGATGCACCCTTCATTATTACTATTATTATTTATTACCAATTTTATTCCATCTTATTATTGTTGCTTTTTTTATCTCAATCCTCTGGTGTGATGCACCTTCATTATTACTATTATTATTTTATTACCAATTTTATTCCATCTTATTATTGTTGCTTTTTTTATCTCAATCCTCTGGTGTGATGCACCCTTCATTATTACTATTATTATTTTATTACCAATTTTATTCCATCTTATTATTGTTGCTTTTTTTATCTCAATCTCTGGTGTGATGCACCCTTCATTATTACTATTATTATTTTATTACCAATTTTATTCCATCTTATTATTGTTGCTTTTTTATCTCAATCCTCTGGTGTGATGCACCCTTCATTATTACTATTATTATTTTATTACCAATTTTATTCCATCTTATTATTGTTGCTTTTTTTATCTCAATCCTCTGGTGTGATGCACCCTTCATTATTACTATTATTATTTTATTACCAATTTTATTCCATCTTATTATTGTTGCTTTTTTTATCTCAATCCTCTGGTGTGATGCACCCTTCATTATTACTATTATTATTTTATTACCAATTTTATTCCATCTTATTATTGTTGCTTTTTTATCTCAATCCTCTGGTGTGATGCACCCTTCATTATTACTATTATTATTTTATTACCAATTTTATTCCATCTTATTATTTGCTTTTTTTATCTCAATCCTCTGGTGTGATGCACCCTTCATTATTACTATTATTATTTTATTACCAATTTTATTCCATCTTATTATTGTTGCTTTTTTTATCTCAATCCTCTGGTGTGATGCACCCTTCATTATTACTATTATTATTTTATTACCAATTTTATTCCATCTTATTATTGTTGCTTTTTTTATCTCAATCCTCTGGTGTGATGCACCCTTCATTATTACTATTATTATTTTATTACCAATTTTATTCCATCTTATTATTGTTGCTTTTTTTATCTCAATCCTCTGGTGTGATGCACCCTTCATTATTACTATTATTATTTTATTACCAATTTTATTCCATCTTATTATGTTGCTTTTTTTATCTCAATCCTCTGGTGTGATGCACCCTTCATTATTACTTATTATTTTATTACCAATTTTATTCCATCTTATTATTGTTGCTTTTTTTATCTCAATCCTCTGGTGTGATGCACCCTTCATTTATACTATTATTATTTTATTACCAATTTTATTCCATCTTATTATTGTTGCTTTTTTTATCTCAATCCTCTGGTGTGATGCACCCTTCATTATTACTATTATTATTTTATTACCAATTTTATTCCATCTTATTATTGTTGCTTTTTTATCACAACACTCTGGATTGATACACTCTTATTACTATTATTTCATTGCTAGTTTTATTCCATCTTATTATTGTTGGTTTTTATGACAATCCTCTGGCGTGATACACTATTATTTCATTATTCATTATTTGTCACAACCCAAAATGTTAATACTCTCTTCATTATTACTATGATTTTATTCCTTCTTATTGTTGCTTTTTTATCACAACATTCTGAGTCAATTCAGTCTTCTCTATTATTATTATTATTATTATTATTATTAGTTTCATTCCATTATACTATTGTTGGTTTTTATCTCAACACTCTGGTTGATGCACTCTTCATTATAACTATTATTTTATTGCTAGTTTTATTCCATCTTATTGTTGCTATTTTATCTCAACAGTCTTGATACACTATTCATTATTATTATCATTTTATTACTAGTTTTATTGCATCTTATTATTGTTGCTTTTTATGATCGTGCTTTGGGTTTATGTACTCTTCATTATTACTATTATTTTTTAATTATTTTTTATCAAAGCACTCTCTGTTGATATACTCTTCATTGTTACTTTTATTGTATTGCTAGTTTTATTCCATCTCATTATTGTTGCTTTTTTATCTCAACATACCCCTTCATCGACATTACTCCTAGGTTCACTCTGACCTGGAGTGATAGTACCTATTAGGATCCCATCTATGGGTTAAATAGAAAAAATAAATTTAAAAATAATGTGTAAAAAAATTGTTTAAAAAAAAAATTGAATACTCATTAAGCACAAAATGTCTTTGGCATAAAATAACCCAACAAGGGCTGACATGCCATAAAATCCAACCAATCAACCAAGAATGAATAAAACAAAATGTCTTTGGCATAAAATAACCCAACAAGGGTTGACATGCCATAAAATCCAACCAACCAAGAATGAATAAAACAAAATGTCTTGGGCATAAAATAACCCAACAAGGGTTGACATGCCATAAAATCCAACCAACCAAGAATGAATAAAACAAAATGTCTTTGGTATAAAATAACCCAACAAGGGCTGACATGCCATAAAATCCAACCAACCAAGAATGAATAAAACAAAATGTCTTTGGCATAAAATAACCCAACAAGGGTTGACATGCCGTAAAATCTAACAAACCAAACCAAACCATGTTTCAGTGTTTACTTCTTTAAAAAAATCTTATTCAGATTTTATAGTGTTGCTAGTATTTACTAAGTTTTACTTAATCTGGTACATAGGCTTTATTTTCTTACAGTTCCTGGTATGACTAAGTGCTCACCTATTCAAGTACCTAGCACAGTGGTTCTCAACCTGGGAGGGAATTTCAAAGTTTCGTGGGAGTGGGAATTGCAAGTACATATTGGCAGATTATAACTTTACAATATCCTGGCCTTTGTTGAAGTTAGTCAGTCAGTCAAGGATCTAACCTTTTTGCAATCCTACTGCAGAATGTTTGAGTATTTATGAAGCCTCATAACATCATAGAAACCAAGCAGCCAATCAACTCAAGGAATGGAATCACTCAAATCAAACATAATGAAAAGTTGAAAAGAAGGAAAGAAAGAAAAAAGAGCAAGAGAGAGTTAAATCAAGATCATTATACTTTTTACATATTGAACTATTTAGCAATAGCACTTAAATGAACATATCTGTAGAATAATCATACTAAGTTCCAATTACTGTCGAATTGGTAAGACAAGACAGCAACAAGTAGCCGTAATCCAATACGGATCTAACCATGTTGCAATCCTACTGCAGAATGCCAGAGTATTTATGAAGCCTCATAACATCATAGAAACCAAGCAGCCAATCAGGACTCAAGGAATGGAATCACCCAAATACATGAATGGACTATTCTTGAGTTGCATAAGTACCAGCTGTTTTGGGCACTAGTTCAGTTGTGCTTAGCCAGTTGCTCTCTCACCATCTATCCCTATTGACAAGTCTTTTGCACAGCATCCAGTATCTACACAGAGCTAATGTAGGTTTTTAATGGTCGGCCTACACTGGTCTGTCCATGTGTAAGTGTCTACTGGAGAACATCACTTCTGAGTTTGTTTTTGCTTCACCAGAAAGGGGCCAGCATGTCTTGTTCATCTTAATTGGATAGTTTTTATTACCATCTTCACTGTCTTCAATGTGATTTGATTTTAAGTTTTATTAAGGTCTGCTGTTGCTATTACTTTGTATCTTTATATGTTTTCTTCATCATCAAACAGAAATCCAGATTTTTGGCAAGTCTCCATTTTTCTTTATCTTCTAAAGTGTTTGGTTTCTTCTTCTTTTTCTTCTTCAGCGTTTTTTCCTTAATTTCAGTTTGCTTAATGATATCCAATTAAAAAGTTTTAAAAAAAGAGAATAAAAGGAAATAAATAAAAAGATAAGATTTAATAAAACCAGAGGGTATCCTGGGTATATGACATTAAACTGCATCTAATGGTAAAGTTACATTTCTGAAGAGTGTGGAGTACCCCCTTGATCACCATTACTTCCAGGTTGACCCAGACCCGGAGTGGTTTGGCTGGTCACAAAAATTGAGTATCCATTAAGAATGAATTTATTTCAAAACTTTATTGGCATTAAATGACCCACTGAGGTTGATATGCCATAAAACAAACTAAACCAAACCAAACCCAGAGTGGTAGTTCCTATTAGTGTCCCATCTATTGGTTAAATAATAATAATAATGATGATGATGATGATGATAATCAAGCCAGCAAGTTTAGTGTCATACCCAAGCCACTCCTTGGCAAGGTTCTTACTCCTTTGCAGGTGATATAATTCTGACAGGATGCTAAGAAGAATGTGTAGCACCAATCTTTTAGCTAGTTACCTGGAAAATCAGTATTTGAAATTCTGGCTTTTATGTAGGCTTGAACACTGACCACTGATGTTTGTGAGAATCAGTAGACTTTTTGGGTATTATCACATAAATGTGTCCTTGCCTCCTGCCCTAAAAAGTGCTAGGCGGTACCTGCTGAAAATCCAGCCCATGCTACTATTGAACTCCTTAGCTGTTTGAAAGCATTTTTCCGAAAAGTTAATGTAATATGAAAGTGTTTTTTACCCCCTCCCCATTCTTTTCTCGACAAGTAAATATGAATATTATACCCCCTCTTTAAAATATTTTTTCAGCTGTTTGAAGGTGTTTTTATTTGTGGATAAAAATGTCTTCAAACAGCTACGGAGTTCAATAATAGTGGGTTTGGTTTTTCAGCAGGCACCGCTTAGCGTTTTTTAGGACACATTTATGTGATATGCACCGACTTTTTAAACTGAAAAACTTCCGAGACAAACAAAAAACTTTTATCTTATCATTTTTTTTAATTTTTATTTTTTTTATATGTTTTGAAAATGGCTCTAAGTAACATTTTCCAGAATAAGATTTAGCTTCAAAGCAAAACCTGACCTTTGACTTTTTGTAATTTTGTCTATTGATGGAAAAAATAGTTTTGATCTCTACTTAGGAACTTGGAAGAAATTGTTTATTCTGAGATCAACTTAAGGCACATTGCAGGGTTTTAAATGCACTAATAACATGGGCTGTTTTGAGGCAAATCTAACCCAGATTTTCATAGAGACGTCATTAATAAATAAGATTTATTTATGTACAGTGATTTTATTTAGAAACCAATTAAAATATAATTAAAATAAGTGTAATCTTTTTATATGCATTCTTATTTAATTTTGTTAGTCTAATCTATACGTATATAAAGCGCAGTTGGTGTTTATGAAACTACGAAAATAAAACAATGATAAAGTAAATATATATACACATTAAATATCAACGGTTCTTGTTTTTTGTGCAAAAATTATGAAGATTTGATTTATAGTCAAAGATATTTAAAAATTAAAATATACATAGAAATAGCATTGAAATTCTACCTAAAAATATCCAGCTTTTGTAAATCTCAAAAGAAAAACAAATCAATACACCAGGGTTCCCCCGGGGTGACACTGGGTAGCCACTTCGAGTTTAATATATTTCATTATATTAAAATTTAAATACTTATGTCTGGCAGAGGGCACATATTCTTGCTAGTATTCATAGTGTTGTATAAATATTATTTTCATGATTAGGCTACAGGCTTATGTACATACATGTTCAAATTGTCCAAAAATAATTTATATCTCTATTCTCCCCCCCCCCCCCAAAAAAAAACAAGATTTTTATAAAAAATTATACATTTACCTTATGTATCTTTCATTATAACAAAATAAAACATATATTTACATTATGTAGTCAGTGACCTTGATCCTTTTCTTTTCTGTTTTTTTTTAATCTTCTGTTTTGTATGCAATTTGTATTTTCCCACATTTTTATCGCCCCCCCCCCCGCCCCTGATTTCAATGTGTCTGGACTCTTTTAATAAGCGATGATGTCCGATGCTGTCTTGTTAGATTGGTACTACATGAAACCAATAAATGTTTTACATGGGAAAGTCTTGTATTTTTGTCTGCGCAACGCCACCCACCCCATACACACCTCCACCTCAACCCACGTTTTTTAAAAAAGATTTTTTTTTGTTTATTTTCTTTTTGTCCACCGCCATTTTGCTGATAAATACTAGTTTCCAGGTCTTCAAATAGTCTTCCTTCTTTATATAACTACCGTGTTTCCCCAAAAATAAAACCTACTATGATTTTTCTGGATGATTTGACATAAGCCCTCCCCTTAAAATAAGCCCTAGTTGAGAGCGGCAGAGAGACTAAAGAAATAGCATTCTTCACAATCCCATCATGCAACACAAACACTAGACATCCCCTGAAAATAAGCCCTAGTGCTATGTTTCAGAGTGAAAGTTGATATAAGGTCTGTCTTATTTTCGGGGAAACAGGGTATATCTTTTCTTTTCCATCTTAGTATCTTCAATATCTTATTTTCGGGGAAAAAGGGTATATCTTTTCTTTTTCCATCTTAGTATCTTCAATATCTTATTTTCGGGGAAACAGGGTATATCTTTTCTTTTTCCATCTTAGTATCTTCAATATCTTAGCTGATTAAGGCAAAGTGGTAGTACCTATTAGGGTCCCATCTATGGGTTGAGTTTTTAAAAAGTGTTTAAATAGAATCATTTGCCCAACAAAAAAATAAAACAAAATGGTTTCAGCATAAAATAACCCAACAAGGGTTGACATGCCATAAAAATCACCAACCAAAATAGCCCATCTATGAAAATTTATGATATTTCGACAGCAAAGTACAAAATAATTATACAGGGGGGTGGTGAATAGTTTGTAAGCTGAAATTTTCATATTATGACTTCATATCTGCTCTTAATGACTTTTTTTAACAATGGGATCCAAGCACTGCAACACTGATGGATGAAGTGTGTGGACTGCAAATGTGACTAATATGAAAAAAAATAACCCTTATTTGGTCACATTCCATGAGAGTATCTTGGTCAGTTTATGAACTTTTCAGCCAACCCTTGTATATCAAGTTTAACTTTTATCCAGGTGAGTCTAAAAAGTTCTGATTTGTGATGATTTGTTTCTTTTCGTCTTTGGGTAAAAGTAACTTGAGCAGACCCCCAAACATCAAAAAGGCCCGTGAAAATGGCTTCTTTTTTTATCTCCACCACACATAAAGCAAAAGCCAAATCTTGGGATGGATTGATGGTTAAGTCTGATGAAAAGACTTTGATCCTAATGGACACTTTCTTGGAAAAATGCCTCCCTTTTTTTTTTCTTTTTTTTTTTTCTTTTTTTACTTTTTTACATCTTTATTTTTCTTTAACTATCTTAACATTTACATTTTTTTTTTTTTTTTTTTTTTTTTTTTAACTTTTTTCTTTTTCCTTTTTACTATCTTGAATTTACATCTTCCTTTTTTCTTTCTTTTTTTGTTTACTTTTTTACATTTTTTTTTCTTTTAACTATCTTGATATCTAAATCTTTTTTTTCTCTTTATCTTCTTTCCTTTTTTCTTTTTTCTTTCTTCTTACTTTCTTTTACTTTTTTCTTTTCTTTTTTCCTTTGACTATCTTGACATTCTGTTTTTCTTTCTTTTTCCCGTTTTTTCCTTTTTCTTTCTTTTCTTTTTTTTCTTTCATTCTTTTGTTTTTTACTTTCTTTACTTTTTCTTTTTTCTTAACTTTTTTCTTTTCTCTTTTTCCTTTAACTATCTTGGCATTTGCTTCTTTTTTCTTTTCGTTTTCCTTCATTTCCTTTCTTTTTTTTCTTTTCCCCTTTATATGTTTTTCCCTTTTTCTTTTTTTTCTTTTTTTTTTCTTTTTTTTTTTTTTTTTTTTTTTCTTTTTTTTTTTTTTCTTTTCTTTTTCTTTTTTTCTTTTTTTTTTTTTTTCTTTTTTCTTTTTTTTTTTTTTTCTATTTCCTTTAACTATCTTGGCATTTACATCTTTTTCTTTTTTTTCTTTTCTTTTTTCACTTTTTTTTTTTTTTTACATTTTTTTCTTTTTCTTGAACTATTTTAATATTTATATTATTTTCTTTCTTTTTTTCTTTTTTCTTTTCATGTCTATTTTCTTTCTTTTTTTACTTTCTTCTAATTTTTTCTTTTTTCTCTTTTTTCTTTTTCTTTTCTTTTTTTCTTTTTCTCTTTTCTCTCTTTTCTCTTTTCTCTCTTTTCTCTTTTTCTTTTCTCTTTTTTCTTTTTCTCTCTTTTCTTTTTCTCTCTTTTCTTTTTCTCTTTTTTCGTTTTCTTTTCTCTTTTTTTCTTTCTCTTTTTTCTTTAACTATCTTGACATTTCCATCTTCATTTTTCTTTGTTTCTTTCTTCCCCGTTTTCTTTATGATTTCCTATCATCACATCCATTCCTAAGTTTCTTCAGTTTATTCTCTTTGAAGTCCCATCACCTCTTTACACGTTTCCATAAACTAACCTTTCTTTTATCTCCTCAACAACAACAACAACAACAATAAACATTCCTTAACACTTTCCAGATGGACTGTCAAATTGTCTTCAACTGAAGCCAATAAAATCAATTGTCTGTAGGGAACTTTTTTCCTTTTCTTTTCTAATCTTGTAGATTCCTTATGGAGCCCAGGGGCCACACCCTCACCCTGACAGTAATGGGGCTATGATTCTCAGTCGGTAGAGCACTTGCCTAGGAATAGCAATGTTCCTGTTTCGATAACGGCCCTTGCCAACTTGGCATATGAGTAGCATAGAGATCTATGCAGTAAAGTTGAGGAGCTGATGGTGGGTGTGGTGCTCCACCTCAGATGCTAAAATAATCCCCTTGGTCTAGTGCTAGTGAAAAAAAAACAATTGCCTGTAGGGAACTTTTTTCCTTTTCTTTTCTAATCTTGTAGATTCCTTATGTAGCCCAGGGGCCACACCCACACCTTGACAGTATTGCGGCTATGATTCTCAATTGGTAGAGTCCTTGCCTAGGAATAGCAAGGTTCCTGTTTCGAATTCGATAACGGCCCTTGCCAGCTTGGCATATGGGTAGCATAGAGATCTGTGCAGTAAAGTTGAGGAGCTGATGGTAGGTGTGGTGCTCCACCTCAGATGCTAAAATGAATGTCTTGGTCTAGTGCTAGTGAAAAAGGGATAGACTCCCTCACTGTCTAGCTGATACCGACATTAGGCCACCCTGTTGACTTTTTAAGTAGATTTTTATAGGTTGAGTAGCGAGCCTCTCATGGCCCAGAGTTTGCTTATAAGACTAGAAAACCCATTAGACACTATTCTTTACCCCTGCCTGAGAGAGAGGGGGAGACATTGATTAATGCCTACCCCCAAGAGATTTAGCTGCATCCAGAGTTTGAACATCCTTCTACAATCTATTTCAAATTTGTTTTAGAATTTTTCAAGATATCATCATTATTAATAATAACAGTAAAAACAGCAACAATAGAATTAATAATTAATAGTAATAACTACAGTAATAATGATAATAACAATAATAATAATAATACCTGGACCTTGCTAGAGAACTGAAAAAAACTAGAATATGAGTATGAAGTGATACCAATTGTAGTTGGTGCACTTGGAAAAAAGCTTAGAAAAGAGACTAGAGGAACTGGAAATCAGAGGAAGAATTGAGACTATACAGACAAGAGCATTGTTAAAATCAGCTACAATACTCAGAGAGTCCTGGAGACCTGAGGAGACTTGTCACTCACACTCCATTGAAAGACCATTAGCTTATGTTGGTATAAAAAAAACTCACAAGGAGTGAAATAATAACAATTACAACAGCAATAATAGAAATAACAACAATTATAATAATAACAGCAATAATAACATTAATTAATGATGATAGCAGCAATGATAATATTATTAACAGCAATTAGAGATCAAAGGAAGAATTGAATCCATCTAGACCACAGCACTGTTAAAATCAGGTAAGATACTTAGAAAGTCTTGAAGAAGTGAGGAGACTTGCTGAAAACTACTAGTTAAAGCAGGTGTGAAAAACTTGCATCGACTGAAAATAAATTTGACTATTATATACATTTATTTTTCCTTATTTCTCCATTAAGAAAACTTGAATCCGGAAACAATAATAAAGGATTAGTTCCGAGTGAAACTTAAAACTTAGGTTTCACTCTGCTCCAGGAAATCCGGATTATACTCCAGTGAACGCCACCGCATGAAGAAACCTCTACCAATCATTAATAATTTTGACTAGTTTTATCCTTTTTTTCTAATTCTAGTTGAGTTTTTTTTTTTTAATGCAATTCATTTAGAGTGTCACTTTTATGACAGCAAGAATAACAAATAAAGAATAATCTCCCAGTGAAGCTTGAACTCACATTACTTTCTGCTTCAAGGAAACTTAGTTCTGCATCGATGGTGTTATAGAAAATACCAACACCTTTTAAAACCATTCAAACCATTTCGTTGGTTGGCTGGCATCATATTTGTTGTTGTTGTTTTATACACTTGTAGTGTTAAGAATATTTTTGAACCAAAACAAAAATAAGTTCCCAGTAATGCTTAGTCTACGTACTATGAACGTCATTAAATCTTATTATAATGGGAAGTATGTGTCTGTCTGTAACCAAAATTAAGTCGCCACCAGCGTCAAAATTCCCTTAGTCAATTTACATCATATTCTCAATAATTATCTTTTATCAATATCGTCTCTATCAAAGACTAGCTGAGTTAGATTTGTCGGACCATATGACTTTTAGGCACCCCTTTTTTAAATGAAAAACATGTCCTTTCTTAATAGAGATCAAAAACGGGTGCCTAAAGGTAATATGGTCCGATTTGTCTCAAAACAGCATATGTTATTAATGTGTTTAAATTCCTGCAAAAACTTTGGTGCTCACAGAAGTCAAGGCACTACTATACTTATTAGTATACAAAAATCATATTGAGTTTTTTTCAACTCTTTTTTTTTTTTTATACTTTTTCACATGCTTTAACCTTTTAGATTTTTTTTTTTTTTTTTTTTTTTTTTTTTTTTCACCCCTGGGATTTTTTTTTCCATCTCTGTCTATCCAATGCTGAGCATATATAAAACACCCCCTGCCTCTATCCCCTTTGGCATAGATTCAAAGTCCCAATTTTTTTTCCTCTTAAGAAATAATTGGCTTCTACCTCCTTGGTTTCTTCTTAGTGATTTTTCTGTGAGCTGTTAGGTGTTTGTTTCCCAAAGGGTTCCAACCATAAATAAGCACCCAAAATACTTTCAACAAATATTTATGATTCTCAAAGAGGCTTCTTTCTTTTTTCCCTTGATTATTTATATTTCCTTTTTCTCCACACACATGCACACACACACACACACACACACACACACACACACACATATATATATATTATTATACTAAAGCTGGGTTAATCAACTTTTGCTTCCTAAAGTCTTTTTTACTGTTTAGTTTAATGGCATGAAAATTATACTAAATTATTCCTTACTTTTAGGATTGAATTTTGTTTGAAAAAAATTCTGTTTTAATTGGTTCTAATTAGTTGTAATTTGCAATTAAGTCAAAAACCGACCAATCAATTACTTTACTGTATCTATCTCTTTCTTCCCCTCTATGTATCTCTTGACTACCTCTTCATTATATATATATAATGTTAGTTTCTCTGGAGAGTAGAGAGAGACGGGAGTATTTCTATGTTAAATTTCACAACCAGCAAAATGAGGTCAAACATTTCCTTTCTTAGAAAGCTAATAAAATGATTTTAAGGTTTCGTCTGGCCATATTTATTTTTTTTTAATTTTTATTTTGCTAACTCCCTTTTCCCTAATCTCAATTATCTACACAGAGCTGAAGGGCTGACCCAATGGGTCATGTTTTGCCTAGTAATATATATATATATATATATTATATATATATATGATGGCAGCAAACTCATGTTCAAGGTATTGCCATTGCTTGAAAAAAAATGAATAAATAAATAAGTTCAAAAGTTCAAAAAATACAACGGTGAGCTTCAAAAATTTCAATGGTGAGCTGCACGAAAGTGGCTCTTTAGCCCTGCTAAAGTCTTGCACATCTTCCCACATTTACAAGTTATTCCAGGGAGCACAGGGTATTTTATTGGTCCATCCTGCCGATGCACACACACACACACACACACACACACACACATACATATATATATTATATATATATATATATATATACACATACTAACATTCATAGAATATTGTTAGGGAGAGTTATCTCCCCCTAACGATTTGAACCGGATACTCTCTAAAAAGGAGGGGGACATAATACTGACAGTTAGACAGACAAGAACCGGGCCCATATGTGACACATGCGTATCCTACATCAAGCTGAACTGAATCCAAAACCATCCCACTGTATTCCCTGTCAGTGAAAATAAATAAAACAAATATTGTTATTGTTAACATATTCCCTGTTTTTATTATCAATTCTGTATATCCTACATCTCGGGATACAACAAATATAAAATAACCTGATCATTTTTTATAAAATCAATAATAAGAGAAAAAGTTAATATTGATTTTTTATTTCTTTACAAAAGAGTAAGTATATTCAAAACCATTGCCTCAATTATTAGTACTTACTTAACTGATTGCCAAGAGGAATTGAGGATGATAGGTGAAGTCATGTGATTGTGTAAAAGTGTTATTCATGTTTATTTGAAACAATTTGATATTTCCGTGATAAACAGAAATGAGAATTTCTTTTTGTTCATCCATTAATCATGTTAGGTGTCTGGTGATTGGGTTCAATTTGAATGTCCACGTATTATTCAAATGCCACTGGTTCAAATAATTAAATTACCATTGAGGCATAAAGAGAATTATCCTCGTCACTGCCCAATGCATGGTAAAAGATTCATTTTTTTTTTTTATTAGATCAAATAAAAGAATTATAGAATCCTGGACATGACACTAAATTTTATCTGATGTTGGCGAGGCTCCAGTTCTGGAGAGTGTGCAGTACCCCTACATTGCTATTACTCTCAGGTCTACTCTGACCCTGTATTACCCAATCTCTCTGCCCCAAACAGGAAGCGACATAAGGTGAATTTCCAAGGAGATAATGTTCTTTCTTTTAGGGTCCCTCAAGTAAAGACTATCAGCAATTTAGCACTGGGTGCATATAATGATTACAGATGATTTCAGTTGCTGACCCATTGAAATGTTATTCAAAATAGCATAAATGATTGTTGAGAGAGGGGGGGGCAGAAGTACCATTGACAACAGGAAAACTTTTCATACAGAAGAAATAAAATGATGGCAATTTTATCAAAAGAATAAGCAATAAAGAAGATGCACACACGTGTGAGTATGTGTGTGTGTGTGTGTGTGTGTGTGTGTGTGTGTGTATATATATATATTTATTTATTTGTGTGTGTGTTATATATATATAATGTAAAAATATAACAAAAGACTTAGAATTTTTGCATTATAGTCTATTTCAGGAAGCTTAGACAAGGTGTCTAACTGTCCCAAATCATCAGATGTGAAGATCTGAAATAGACTATAATGCAAAAATTCTAAGTCTTTTGTTATATTTTTACTCATAAATTTGGTCTGTGACTCTAACAATAAGAGCACACATTGAGCTCTGCAAACTGTGACATGTTTTTAAAAAAAACTTCTATGTTGTAAGGAAGATTTCTTCTCCGGATTTTGGGATTATATATATATATATATATATATATATGTTTTCAAAACGAATGGCTTAAAATCTTCCAACTGCAGTTTCTAGCAGTAGCACGAATCTTCAGGGAATTATATATATATGTGTGTGTGTGTGTTATATATATATGTGTGTGTGTGTATATATATATATATATATATATAATATATGTGTGTGTGTGTGTATATATATGTGTGTTGTGTGTGTATATATATATATATATATATATATTTACATATGCAAGTGTGTGTGTGTGTGTATATATAATATATATATATATATATATATGTATGTGTGTATGGGTTTATTTACGTATGCAAGTGTATGTATGTGTGTATTATATATATATATATATATATATATATATATATGGGGTGGAGCTTTCAGCTTCTGTTGCTATAGAAACATGAATATTAATTAGCAACAGAAGGCTGGAGGATGTCAGAAATAAATCAAAGGTGAAGTTTAGCATGAAACCAAAAGATTAGATAAGCTGAAATGGTCAGAGATGAGGGGGGGGTAGGGGCTTGACGACTCTGGGTAAGGAATACTGATTAGTTGGAGAGCTCCATCTCCCTGTCCCCCCCCCCCCATCCTAGTACCAAAGATTTAGTACCATTAATCTTTTTTCTTGATATGATTTTTTTATGCTTATGAAATAAGAGAATTGGTAATTTTTATTACTAAAGCACCGAATCTTTTTATGTGATATATATATATATAAGTCAATGCCTCTGAAGACGAATAACACCGAAAAAGTGTTATTCAGAAACCAATGGTAGGACCGACTTTAAAATTGTATTATTAATCATAAATAAATAAATAATATATATATAATATATATATATATATAATGGAGGAGTGTGGTTGTGTACTGGTTAGAGTTGTAGGAAATGGACTTATTGACCGGTTCAAATCCTGGACGAAGTGAGAGTTCACATAGTGCTAATACTCTTGGAAAAGGTATGAATCCAATTATTCTCCTTCCAGCTATGGGTAAATAATATGTTGGACTGGGCTCTTTAACCTTGCTATGTTTTATGACCTGTTTAAGGTCAATACATAATAACTCAACTCGGCAATAAAATGTAGAGAACAGATTGTATTCAGCAATATATATATATATTATCAACATACAATGAAAGGGTTTCTTGTTACAGCGTACACAAAGAACATGTATCTGCTACTTCTCCCTTGAGTAGCTTTGCTCTGTTAATATATACTCTTTGGGTAAGTCCATGTTCATGTCATAGGTGAGTCACCTACAACACTATGGCAACCAATCTAGGAGAAGGAAAACACTGAATTCAAACCTGGGCACTACTAGAATAGGCCCAGGCCTACTTAGTCATATATTTCAATTTAAAAGTAAAAAAATTATTTATGTTGAACAACTTGTGACCAAATTATTTTTATTTTATTTCTTCTTTTTCTGAATTCCTGGGGTAAGCTGTTGTTACTATTGACTTTTTTAGAACCAATTTATTCAAACCTTGTCAGCTGAGGCTTTAGAATATACCAACTGCACCTCTACAGAGGTGTAAGACCCCCTCCCAATGGGGCCACCTGTTGGCTGTGGGTGGCGACCTGTGATGTTTAAGGATAGAACCCAGGTGGATGACCAATTCATGACTTGTAATACTCCACTTTGGCCCTATTTTGGGCTAGACGGGCAGTCAGAGAGGCCCCCTCCAATCAATTGGCTGATCACATCAAGCCCTAGCACCTAAATGATTTTCCCAACCCTATTGCCCTTATGGCAAGCCCCAACCCCTTTTTATCATATGGGTGCTAGAAGGCGGTGGCTGCGGGTCTACATGTCCTGGGAATGACGTTAAACTCTATCTGATGGTGAGGTTCCAGTTTTGGAGGTTTGGGGAATGTGGAGCACCCCTTCATCACCATTGCTCCCTGGTCCGCTCTGACCCGGAGTGGTAGTGCGTTAGGGTCCCATCTATGGGTTGACTAGAAAAACATGAGTTTATAAACAAAATTGTATTATCCATTAAGAATTGATTTATTTCAAAACTTTATCGGCATTAAATGACCCACTGAGGTTGATATGCCGTAAAACAAAACCAAACCAATCAACTTTATTGTCTTCATAACAACCTTTTAGCCAGTCTACCCTCTGACCTTCTCTCTGAAATTATGTGTTCTTACTATTATACATTGATTCACTTCAAATAGTTTCCTCATCTTCATCACAACCTTTTAGCAAGTCTACCCTCTGACCACACAAATTACATATTTAGAAAGATTATTTTATTTTATTTCAACCATATAAATATTTTAAAGATTGAACCTGGGAATACTTAAGAAATTGCAAGTTGAACAGGTTAAGATGCAAATTTGTCAAAGTCTCCTGATTTCAACTGTAAAATAGCTCAGCATAAAATAACTTTTGAATCTCACGTATCCATTTAACAACATAGATGTCTTATGTCAAAACTGTCAGGTTGTCTAGACTTTGTAACATGTTTCTATTGTTGACTCAACTGGTTCGTTAGATTGAAGCATGACTTTCGTGTACCTCACTTCTTGTTTTTGTTAAATTAAAAAAAAAAGAAAGAAAAAAAAACCCCATCCAATTTGTTAAAAACATGTCCGCAAAAAAAAAAAGAAGAAAGAAAGTGATTGAAACATTGACAATAAAGTGTGTTTGAAAAAATACCAGACAACACGAACAGCCATCTTTGATGTGTACCGGAAATAGATTTTTTTTTTTCTTTACTTTTTTTTTTTTTCACCTTCAATTTTTGCACCAGCTGTAACTAGTGGTTTTTTAATGAAGTCCAAGGGACAACAAGTCATCTCAGCTCTCCAGGACTCTTCTAAGTATTCTAGTTGATTTTTATCATACAACGTGCGATACCCTGCCCTCATCAGCTGCTAATTAGGTGTGATAACAGTTTCGGCAGCTAAAAGCGGGACTGCCACACCTAGTACTTTTGGCCATTGGACAGAGTATAAATAAAATAAAAAATAAATAAAAAGTATATATATATATAAAAAAGTAAAGTCGTCAGGGCGGCCTAATGTCGGTATCAGCCAATCATCGAGGGAGTCTATCCCCTTTTCACTAGCGCTAGGTATAAGATGTACTAGAAATTGCCACTTATATTTATGTTCTTTACCAAAATCAGGAACAGGCATTGAACATTTTTAAAGAACTGCATATATACCTGTATAGTTAAAGGAAGTAAAAGAAATTGCCACTTATATTTATTGACTTTACCAAAATCAGGTGCAGGCATTGACCAATGGAGAATGACATAGAAAATGATTTAAGGTTGTTGGTAATTGCCCTGAAATCAGTTGCTAACTGGACTTAATACCAGAAGGACTAAAACTGGATTCTCTGCTACAAGGGGTACACTCTTGTTCTACCTGGTATTTTAAGGACTATGATTGGACTTTTTACTAATGAGACTACACTCTTTTCTTCGATTGGATTTACCAATAAAAGACCTAAACGCTTAAAATGGCAACCAGAATCATAACAAATGGCATATCAATCTTCATGGGTTATTTAATGCCAAAGCCATCCTTATTGAAGAAAAGTAGCTGTACTATTTAAGGGTTTGGTTTGGTTTCATTGTTTAATGGCATATCAACCTTCATTGAAAAAGGTAAGAACCCCCCTCACTCCCTCCCCAGCTATGGATTGAATAGTACTAGTGGCAAATGGGTTTGGTAAATACCTACCTTTCCCAATGGTATTAGTGCTATTTGAAATGCAAATAGAATTTAAACTTGTGGCACTGTGTCCATTACACCACAAGCACCTCTAAATGTGTTTTTCTTTGTTCTTTTCTGTATGAAAAAAGTTGGAGTTCTCATTTTCTTAAAGGTCACCTTTTTAATGAATGGCCATAATAATATGGGAAAATATTAATTAGTAACTCTTATGGCTGGCTTAATTATATTAATATTATTATTGTTAATTGATAATAATAATAATAATAATAATAATAGTTATTTAAAAATGATTAAGTTTTAAAAAAAACAAGATTTTTGAATACCCATCAAGAATGAATGAAAAAATGTCTTTGGCATAAAATAACCCAACAAGAGTTGACATGCCATTAAATCCAAAAACCAAACTAAATATTTCTTTCTTTGAAAACAGCTGGCTTTCTCATTGGCTGATATTTAGAATCTCTCTTTCTTAAAGGTCACCCTTTTAATGAATGGCCATAATAATATAGGAAAATATTAATTAGTAACTCTTAATGCTTTTGTATTGACACCAACATCTTTATGGCTGACTTAATTATACTAATATAAATTGATAATAATAATAATAATTAATAATTGTTTTGTCAACAAAGAATTCATGTTAGTTATTAATTATACCATATTGTTTCGGTCAGTAACTTAAGTTAGATATTAGGTAGGTTGGTTTTTGGTGTTTTGTTCTACAGATATCTAATGTATTTGATTGTTTTATTTTTGTTCTTATTATTCTGTCTTTGTCTGGGTTTTTTTTTTTTCGTTCCTTGAATTCCTTCCAATCTTCAGAAGCTGATATTTGCACTTAAGATAGAAAACTCAACAAACCATCATTTGATTATTATAAATTTATTTCTGTTGGTAACTCAATGAATGAGCCCTGTTTTTTTTTTTTGTTTTGTTTGTTTTGGTTTTTTTTTGCTTTTTTAAATTTTATTTGTCTAATGCAGGGATCACCAAACTTTTTGGGGCTGGATAATTGAACAAAATAACAAGCCCAGACCACATTATTATTGTGTTCAATACTTGCTAGCCAGAATAAAAGCTCTGAGAAAAAGATGTAAAACAATATTTATTTTTCATGGATGAGTGGCGCAGGATGCACAAAAACAAATTTAACCAACATATTTATTTTCAAAACATTATCAAAGAACACAACATTCAAATACCGTCGGCAGGCCTGATAAAATATCTTCGCTGGCCGTAGTTTGGTGACCCCCAATCTAATGTATTTGATTGTTTTATTTTTGTTCTTATCATCATCATCATATAAAAGTTATTTTGATGTGAGTATATTTGAATGAGAAAGAATCTACTGTAAAAAGAGGAAGAAAGGAAAAAAAAAGGTTTTCTTTTTTCTTCATTCTAGTATATTTTCTTATTTATTTTGTGATGGCTATCTGATAAAACTTGGCTCATTTAATGAGTTACTGGCTGAAATGAATTTATAATAGCCAAATTACAGTTTGTTGAATTTTTCTTTGTTTTTGAAAGTATATATATATATATATATATATAATATATATACATACACACACAAGGTGTGTCAAAAAAGTATCAAGATTTTTTGTCCATTTTGACACACCTTGTATTCTGAAAAAAAAAATAACGTTCCATTCGTTTTTTTTTTTTATTAGAATACAAGATGTGTAAAAAAGTTCCAAGTTTAAAGCTGTTTTTACCAAGATAGAAACAAAGAAAGAATGGAATTTTTTTTAAATTTTTTTAAATTGAAAAAAAATTTTTTTTTTTTTTAGAATACAAAGTGTGTCAAAAAGTACAAAACATCTTGATACTTTTTTTGACACACCTTGTGTATGTGTATATATATATATATATATATATATATATATATATATAATAAAATGAAAATAAATCAACTGGTGATAAAATGAAATTGTTGCATTCACTTATATATATATATTATATATATATATAAGTGAATGCAACAATTTCATTTTATCACCAGTTGATTTATTTTTCATTTTAACCATTTTATATATATATATATAATATATATATATATATATATATATATATATATACACTAGGTACCACCAATTTGACCCTGTGCAATTTACCCCCCCCCCCCTACATTTAACACAATGAAACTTGCAGAAAAAATAATATTTTCTTAAAAGATTTTTTCCATTCGAAAGAAAAAACATTAAACAAACTCCTGATGATTTTTTAAATTTTTTATCAGCTTACAAAAATAATGAAAATTATGATTGAAAAACAATGTTTTCATTTTTGCACTGTTAAATCAACTGAAATTTAACGTAGCTAAAAACAAGTTACGATAAGAGGATTTTTAAAAAATTCTATGAAAAATCAATTAATAATCTGATTTTCCCGAAAATTTCCATAAATGTTTACCATTGGATGTAAATACATCTGAAATAGTTTTTTTCTAAAATATATATTAGGGGAAATATTTTTTACGAGGTCTATTCCCCCCCCCCCCCACCTATTTTATTTTATGAGATAAAAAAAAATGACGCGTCAGAAAAAATTTTTTTCTTTTTTTCTATAAAGATAAGAGTCTGAATAACTATATCAATGAAATTGTATGAATGTACGACGTCTAGTTTTTTGAGGAAAAATTAATGAAATCGGAAATAAAAAGTGCAAAAAAATGTCATAATATTAATATTTTGAAAACTTTTTTTTGCTTTTATAATTGGTATGTACTATATTCTATTAAATTGTCAACAAAAAAAAAATTTTTTTTAAGAAATTAATTTTTAAGAGATTTTCAATCTTTTGTGTGATTAAATATTTTTATTTTCTGCGTGAAATAAATTAATTTTTTTTTTTTCCTGCGTCAAAAAATCGAATTTTTCACGGATATTTAAAAATATGAATTTTATAATTCAGGTGCACTAAACATTGGTCTGATACGAGCTCGATTAATATTTTTAAAAGAATTTGTAATTTTTATTGTTGAATAGTAATGTGTGATTCTTAGAATGTACGGAAGAGCATTGCTGACATTTGTTTTACAAAGAGACGAGACGCTTCTAAGTAACCAAAGTTTGTTCCTGTTAGGCTGACAGTGTTAGCGTGAAAAAATTATTTTATTTAATCTTTTTTCAATAATTAAAATAAAAAGTAAGTATATAATTATTTTATCAGTTTTTCTCTTAGAAAAAATATTCAAATTTTCATTCCATACTTTTACGGGTTGTTCTTAAAAGGGAATAATAAATTAGTAACTTTTCTGTCTATATTACGGTCTGAAAATTACCGCTTTCGCATGTAATACGGGCAGGTTTGTTTATTTTTTAAGATAATGATGTAATTTTCCCAATCGGATAATTTGGATCTTTGAATTTAACTATTTTTCTTTGTAACAACCCTGTACGATCTTTTTTTACGAGATTTTTGATAAACAAAGTTCGAAATAATCTATTTCCGTTTTTATTCAAGAATGGCATAGTAACGGTCTGGTGTACCTAATATACACACACGAGGTGTATCAAAAAAGTATCGAGATATCACCATTATTTTGGTTGGTTTTTTGTTTTATGGCAAATTTTTTTGGTCATTTAATGCCAAATCGAGTCATTTCAGCTGTAGTTCGAAAGTTAAGTATATTCACAACTGTAGTTTGAATCACTTACCCTATCTGTTTAACTCTTTACCTACCTTGGAATTCAAACCATCTGTACTACACTTAAAAATGGACCTTGTTTAGCATCCTTCTTGTGGCTGAAGAGTTTCGTAAATACATATGTCATCGAGTACGCTTATTTCTAGAGGCATATGAAATATTATTAGTCAGGGCAGATGGATTCTTTTTTTTTTTTGTTTTTGCTTTTTTTGTTGGTTTTTCAATCAGTTGATAAAGATTATTAAAGCCTAAGAAGTGTTTAAAAAAGAAAAGAAAGAGTATTTGTGGCGGAGATAAAATCTCCAAAGAGTGGAATGGTGAATTTCCTATATTAGTTTACTCACTCACCCTCTGGCCCCCATGGTCAACAAATTGACTAGCTGAAGGAAATGATAAATATTGCAATTTAACACCTTCTTCTTTTTCATTCACCAGTCTTCTTCTTCTTGTTCATATCTCACGTAGTCTTCTCTTCTTCTATCTTCTGTTCATGTCACCAGTCTTCTTTTCCTTCTGTCTTCTTCATTCACCTAGTCTTCTTTTTCCTTCTTCTTGTTACATGCAGCATCACTTATGTTTCATTCTTGTTTCTCTTCTTCTTGTGTCATTCACACTAGTCTTCTTTTCCCTCTTCCTTGTTCATTCACCGCTGTCTTTTCATTTCTGTCACAGAGGTGATGTAGAAAAAACTTCTTCTTCTGTTCATATCACCTAACGTCTTCTTTTTCCTTCTTCTTGTTCATGTCACCTAGTCTTCTTTTCCTTCTTCTTCTTCATTCAACGCCAGTCTTACTTTGCTTCTTGCTTTGTTCATTTCACGCTAGTCTTCTTTGGCTTCTTCTTCTTTCTTGTTCATATATCAGCTAGTCTTCTTTTCTTCTTGTTCATTTCATCCCAGTTCTTTTCCTTCTTGCGCCTTGTTCAAGTTCACAGCTAGTCTTGCTTTTACCTTCATCTATAGTCATATCACGATATCCGTCGCTTCTTTTGCTCATGATATCTTCTTCCTTCTTCTTCGTTCATTCACTAGTCTTCTTTTTCTTCTTCTGTTCTTTATTCACGCTAGTCTTCTTTTTCTCTTCTTGTTCATCAACCAGTCTTCTTCTTATAGTCTACTTTCACGTATTCTTCCTTCTATCTTGTTCATTCACCAACTAGTCTTCTTTTCCTTTCTCTTGTTGCATGTTCACCTAGGTCTTCTTTTCCTTCTTTCTTGTTCATAAATCTCACCTATGTCTTCTTTTCCTTCTTTTGTTCAGTTCACCTATCCTTACCTTTCTTCTTCTTGTTCATGAACTCACTACTAGTCTTCGTTTTTCCTTCTCCTTGTTAATTCTCCTAGTCTTTGCTTTATTTCCTAACTTTTCTTGTTCATTCACCTTGTCTTCTTGTTTTTTCTTTCTCTTCTTGCATTCACTAGTCTTCTTTTCCTTTTCTTCATTCACCTAGTCTTCTTTTCCTTACTTCCTTGATCATTACTAGTCTTCTTTTCCTTCTTCTTCTTCATTCACACCAGTCATAACTTCTTCTTCTGTCTTGTAAGTCATTCATGCCTAGTCTTCTTTTTTTTCCGTTCTTCTTGTCATTCACCTAGTCTTCATTTTCCTTCTTCTCTTTCATTCACCCAGTCTCTTCTTCTTCTCTCTTGTTCATGCACCTAGTCTTCTTTTTTTCTTTCTTCCTTGTTCAATCATTCTCCCTAGTCTTCTTTTTTCTTCTTCTTCGTTCATTCACTCAGTCTTCTTTTTCTCTTCTTTTAGTTCATTCACCCAGTCTTCTTTTCTGCTTCTTCTTGTTCATATCCACCATAAGTCCTTCTTCCTTCTTCTTCTTGTTCATCCAACCTATCTTCTTTCCTTCCTTCTTCTTGATCTTTCACCTAGTCTTCTTTCTTTTCTTTCTTCTGTTCGGCGTGCTGCGAGGTCAACTGGCGCTGAAGACGGTACTACCCAATTGCATTTTTATGTTTCTTTCTACTAGTGTCTCTAACTGAAACCGCCAGCGCACCACAACAGGCAGACATGACCTCAGTAGAGCTTACTTTTTCTTCTTTGCCGTGATAGAGCATTCACCGAACCTTGCGCGGATCTGCAGTGCTACTATGTGGGATCACGCCTAGAACGTGAGACTGAGTGCACCACACAGAGTCCTAGGTTGATTACCGAGAGCATGAAGTAGGTCGCAGTGAGCGACTGAGAAACAGAGGCGGGATATCGGATGAGTATAGAAACAGATGAATACCAGAGGGAGAGAGTCGACAGAAACGAGAGATAGCTGGAAGCGTCGCGAGGCTGGAGTCCTGTCTCGTGATTCTCAGCTTCTTCCTGTTCCAATACAGGAGGATGGCGACAGCCGTGTTGAGAGCAGACGATGTGTAGTGACTTCTTTTTCTGCTGGTGAATAGGCGTGTCAGGCATTCATAGGCTGTCAGCGGGCCCAGTCTATATGTTTTACACTTTCTTCTTGTTCATAGCGAATGTCAAGCGTGTCACCTAGTCTTCTTCTTCTTCGTGAGAGTGCATTAGGTTCGGTGTCTGGGGAGAAGTCTGAGCGAGCGAAGACGGCAGCTACTAGGTTACTCTAGTGGAAGACGTGAACTTCTTCTTTCTTGCTGTTCTATATACACGCTAGTCTTTTTTCCTATCTCTTCTTTCAAGATTTCACACCGCACGAGGATCTTCTATCTTCTTCTACGTAGTTGTTCATTCACCTTAGAGTCTTCTTCTTCTTCTTCTTGTTCATAATCACCTAGTACTTCTTCTTCTTTCTCTTCTTTCACCTAGTCTTCTTTTTCTTCTTGTTCATTCACCGCAGTCTTCTTTTCCTTTAATTATAGTTCATTCACCTAGTCTTCTTCTTCTTCTTCTTGTTCATTCACCTAGTCTTCTTCTTCTTCTTCTGTTCATTCACCTAGTCTTCTTTTCCATATCTTCTCTTCATTCACCTTAGTCTTCTTCTTTTTTTTCTTCTTGTTCATTCACCTAGCTTCTTTTCTTCTTGTTCATTCCAACCTAGGTCTTCTTTTCCTTCTTAAAAATGTTCATTCACGCTAAAGTCTTTTTTTTCTGTCTTCTTTGTTCATATCACCCTAGTCCTTCTTTTTTTCTTCTTCTTGTCATTCACAGCTAAGTTTCTTCTTTAATATATATATAGATTCATGTCACCCGTCCTTCTTTTCCTTCTTCTTAGATTTCAATTCACCTATCTTCTCTTCTCCTTCTTGTTCATTCACCTATCTTTTTCTTCTTCTTCTTGTTCATGTCAATATATATATATATATTCTTACTTCTTCATTCACCTAGTCTATATTTTATTTTTCTTCTTCTTTCATTCACCTAGTCTTCTTTTTTTTCTTCTTCTTCTTCACCTACGTCTTTTTTCCTTCTTCTTTTTCTTCTTCTTCTTCAATCAACATTAGTCCTTTATTTTTCTTCTCATTCACAAAAGTCCTTCTGCCTTACCTCTCTCCTTGGCATCCATCATCGGTGTAAGTGGTGAGGCAATTCAATATACCTCCATTCTCCAATTCTCCACTCGACCTTTTATTTCATGCCATGAAAGACATCTAGTCAAACCAATACATTCCTTATAAACAATGAAAGAAATTAAGTTGACGGTTTTAACCCCCCTCCCCCCAAAAAAATCTAGTTCATTATCATTGACCGTCATTACTTTGAATAAGTATGTATTTACCCAACCCCTCTGCTATGAACAGAATGTGACACTGTGGTTATGTTTGTTTTTGTTTTTTTGTTTTTTCAATCTGTTAATTAAGATTATTAAAGCACTAATAAATGTTTAAAAACAGAGTGGAACAGTAAATTTCCTCTATTAGCTCCCGTACCCACCTCCGGTCCCCATGGTCAATAGATGGACTAGCTGAAAAAACAGATAAATGTTCCAATTTAACACTTTGTCTTTCCTCCTCCTCCTTGGGCATCCCATCATGGTGTAATGGTTAGCAAGCTACTCTTCCTCCTCTGTCGGAGAGACCAATCAATCGGCTGGTCACATCAAGCCCTAGCACCTATATGATTTTCCCAACTCTATTGCCCTTATAGCAAGCCCCAAACCCTTTTTATCATATGGGTGCTAGAAGGCGGTGACTGAGGGTCTATATGTCCTGGGAATGACGTTAAACTCTATCTGATGGTGAGGTTCCAGTTTTGGAGAATGTGGAGCACCCCTTCATCACCGTTGCTCCCTGGTCCACTCTGACCCGGAGTGGTAGTACTTGTTTGGGTTCCATCTATGGGTTAAATAGAAAAATGTGTTTATAAAGAAAAATTGAGTATCCATTAAGAATGACTTTATTTCAAAACTTTATCGACATTAAATGACCCACTGAGGTTGATATGCCATAAAACAAACCAAACCTCCTTCCCCCAGAATGTCAATATGACAAAACCAAACCAATACATTCCTGATAAACAATGAAACAGATTAAGTTACAGTTTTAAACCCCCCCCCCACCTAAAAAAATCTAATTCCTTATAATTGGCTATCATTAACTTTAATTAATAAGTATGTATTTACCCAAACCTTCCGTTACGAACAGGATGTGATACGTGGTCAATTTTTAAGCTGAGTACATGGTAGATATTTGGGGTTGGGAGGTTGGAGGGTGGTGTTCAAACAGTTAATTAATATTATTAAAGCACTAAGAGTAATAAAATATTTCCTCGGGCCCCCAGCCGCCATGATCAACAAATGGACTAGCTGAAGAAAACGGATATATATTGCAATTTAACACTTTGTCTTCATCTTCTTCCCCTCCTCCTCTTGGGGCATCGCATCATGGTCTAATGGTTAGCAAGCTACTTCTCCTTCCCCCTCCATTTCTCCCCCCCTGTCTTCTTATCCAGTCCGTAAGTTAGAAATGAGAATATTTGGTAAATGCAGAAGACCCTATCGCCTGTTCTTGATTCTATATTTATTTTTATACCTATCATCAAACCAATTGATAAGCGCCATGTTCTTCAAAGGTTACCCAAACACCAAGAATGTTGGGTATTCCGTGTGTGTCTAACAAGCGGAACATTATCTAAGAATCTAATTGCAGGAATTCTAAATTCCAAAAATGAAATACAAATTTCTGCTTTTCGTTTCTTTGATTCTATTTGGTGTTTTGTTCGATTTTACTGAAAGAATTATGGTGTGAATATTAGCACTTAAACTGTAACCAAAAACAGGAATAGGCAGTAGTACAAGAATATGTACATCTGCCCCCCCCCTATATATATATATATATATATATATATATATTATTTGAGAGAGAGTGTTTAAAAGATTTGATATCATTTGAGATGTACAGGGTGTTTCAGAAAAATTGATATAATTTGTAATCTAATAAATTATACAGATATGAGGGGTGAGGCTTCAGAAATGTATAGTTCAGAAGGTGAT
The DNA here is from genome assembly GCA_023376005.1 of Doryteuthis pealeii. NCBI lineage: Eukaryota > Metazoa > Mollusca > Cephalopoda > Myopsida > Loliginidae > Doryteuthis > Doryteuthis pealeii. The sequence continues at coordinate 6,750,355 of CM042180.1, forward strand.
GTGAGGTGATGAGGCTTCAGAATGTATAAGCTCTTGAGGGTGAGGGTGAGTGTATAAACTATTTGGGGTGAGGCTTCAGAAGTGTATATAACGAGGGGAGGCTTTAGAACTGTATAAACTATTGAGGGTGAGGCTTCAGAAGTGTATAAACTATTGGGGTGAGGCTTTAGAACTGTATAAACTATTGAGGGTGAGGCTTCAGAACAGGGATTGAGGGTGAGGCTTTAGAACTGATAAGTGTATACTTGAGGTGACTGTATAAACTATGAGGGGTGAGGGTGAGGTTTAGAAGTGTATAAACTATTGAGGGTGACAGAAGTGTATAAAACTATTGAGGGTGAGGCTTTAGAACTGTATAAACAGGTGAGGCTTCAGAAATTGTATAGAAGCTGAGGCTTAGAAGTGGGTGTGAGGGTGAGCTTCAGAAAGTGTATTATTGAGGGTGAGCTTTAGAACTGTATCTATTGAGGGGTGAGGAACTGATTTAGGGGTGAGCTTCAGAAGTGTATAAAACTATTGATGAGGGTGAGCTTCAGAATTGTATAAACTATTGAGGGGTGAGGCTTCAGAAGTTATAAACTATTGAGGGTGGGGCTTCAGAATTGTATTGATTGAGCTTCAGAGTTGTATAAACTATTGAGGGGTGATGCTTCAGAAGTGTATAAACTATTGAGGGGTGATTTAGAACTGTAAAACTATTGTAGGGTGAGGCTTCAGAAGTGTATAAACTCTTAAAGGTTAGGCTTCAGAATTGTATTGCTCATGAGGTTGAAGCTTCAGAATTGTATTGCTCATGAGGGTTGAAGCTTCAGAATTGTATTGCTCATGAGGGTTGAGGCTTCAGAATTGTATAGTTCATGAGGGTTGATCAGTTGGATGATATAACCTTTAAAACAAAGTGATGACAATAAAACATAATGACTGATATTGTTCTTTTCTTAATTTTGAAAAAGATCTATGTTGCCCTTTTTTAAAATTTTTATTTATCTTCTAAACACAATAGATTATTTTGCCAACCCTTTGTACTTGTCAGAATTGTTAGAGTAATGATAGTCTTTTATTATTAATCATTAACTAGTATTTTTCTTCATTATTGATCACTTCTCTAATCGCAATTAGGAAAGCAGCAAAACTGGGATTAAGAAAAATACTAGTTAATTAATAATAATGGTTGACAAATCTCAGGTTGAAATAAATTAATAATGAGAATCTGTTTTGCTTTTAGGAAAGAAAAACTACAGAATTTATTTCTCTTATCTTGTGCGTTATTTCAACTACCATCTGAAGAATAACTAAAGTTCCAATTACCGTCGAACTGGAAAACAAGGCAACAAATGGTTGTAACTGAAATACAAACCCGAATGCTACAAAGTCCGCTGCAAAATGACAAAGTATATATAAAACTCCACAATGTCATTCAAATCAAGCAGTGTCCAAGACAGTTGGTATAAATAGGAATCAAGAATGATCCATCCATGAATCTGGGTGATTTGGATGATTCCATTCCTTGAGTTCTGATTGGCTGCTTGATTTGAATGACATTGTGGAGTCTTATATATTTTGTCATTTTGCAGTGGACTTTGTAGCATTTGGGTTTGTATTTCAGTTACAATTGTTTGTTGCCTTGTCTTCCCAGTTCGACGGTAATTGGAACTTTGGGGAATGTGGAGCATCCCTTCATCACCACTGACTCCCTGGTCAACTCTGACCCGGAGTGGTAGTACCTGTTAGGGTCCCATCTATGGGTTAAATAGGAAAATGTGTTTATAATAATAAATTATAAAAAAATTGAGAATCCATCAGAAATTAATTTATTTCAAAACTTTGTTGGCATTAAATGACCCATAAAATATGCCGTAAAACAAAACAGACCAGACCACCTTTTCTGGGTATTTTTATTCCAGTATTTTATGTGTTTTATGATTGAGACTATAGAAGTAGTACTTACCATCACAGTGGGATTCCAGCCTTTGTAAATAAAGCAATTGGTATTTATAGCACGCTGGAATATTCCATATTGTATCTCTTGGTGAACTCATTCCTTGAGTCCTGATAGGTAAATATCCCTCATTCTGCCTTATGCACCCTGCAATGCAGGGACTGTATTGAGTTACAGCTAACTTGTTTCCTTGTCTGCCAACTTGATGGTAGTTGGAATCCCACTACAATGGAGAGTATTGTATTGCTTCTACAGTATTAAGGGGATAACTTCTACAATATCAACCTCTGTGATTATTTAATGCCAAAGTAGTGGTACTATTTAACCCATAGCTGGGGGAAAAGTAGCTTATTTTCTTTCCCAAGGGTATTAGTCTGAAATTGAATGTAATAGAATGACTTGAGTTCGAACTCGCTTACTACAATGTTGCAGTCCACCACGTTACCCACTACGCCACAGGATTTCCCCCACCCCCGTTAGAAAAGCTTTTGCAATGTAAAGATTATCTACATCCTATTTTTGACATGTATATAAAAGATTGACAAGATGCGGTCTGGTTGTCTGTAAATATTCTAACTCCAGTACAGCGTCTCGTCCTGGTCGGTCATTTTTGAATTTCTTCAGACTGACAGTTGATCCACTACATCATGACCCAAGTACAAAGACAACTTGTAAATCTGGCAGTGGATCTTTCATGTCCGGGGGATAGCTTAATCCCGGATCAGACGGAGACAGAAGAACGAATGTCCATTCCTCGGGGCCCCCCTCGAAAGAGACAGCCATAAAAGATCTCCCAGATATCGGATGATGGAGAGAGATTTCTGCTGAAGATTGCCAAAATGCTGTCCATAAAAAAAATATGGAAGCTCAGAAGAGCAGAAAAAAAAAGAAGAAAGTTTTTTGCTATGGTATGTCACTCTTGTGTATGTTTTCGCTGGCCAACCCAAACTGGTGTGTCCATGAGTAGGTGTCCTGAACTGGTAATTTACCTATATATATATATATATATATTTTAAGAATGGAAAGGAGTAACCTACTCGAGTTTCATCGATTGATTCTTCAGGGTTACTTTAAATTAATCGAGTTTACGATTAATCTTAGGTGTTATAAACATGCCCGTTGGAATGGGACTTAACTTTCCATTGTTAAAATAAATTTATGCTCTACATTGTATTGAGCACTTTGTATTTGTTTTTTCTCAACCTTAACCTCTGGATATTGTGCGCTTCCAACGATCGTTCTTATACCCACCGGTAAGTTAATACTTATACATATACAAAATATATATATATATATATATATATATATATATATATATATGCACACACACCAACCCCTCCGCACGAGTAGAATGTGACACAAGGTCAATTTCTTAAGTGGAGTTTAACAGGTTTGAATTCAGAGTTTTCCTTCTCCTAGACCGGTTGCCTAACCAAGGTTAAAGAGCCCAGTCTGCCCTACTATTTACCCATAGCTGGGGGAGAGTAGGATTCATATCTTTCCAAGGGTATTAGCGCTAATGAAATGCAATTACCACATCCAGGATTTGAACCCGGGGCGACGAGTCCATTTCCCATGACTTTAACCATTACACTACGTACTTCCTATATATGTATACAGAGATGCTGATAAGTACATGTCCTGCATCACTGAAGCATAAAAATCTAAAAGGACTCAAAAAAATCATATCCATGCTTCCCAGTATTTTTTTCTTGTCTTACCATTTCAAGCTAACTGTAAATACATTTCAATATTTTTTTGGAAACGAATTACACTGTATGGGGTATAAGGTAGGGGTTAGACCGCTTTAGTTGTTCATAGATTTTTAAAAAACTCAGCAATTTATTAATAAACTTCAGTTGGGACCCCTCAAATCCGTGCATCCCAGGATGAAGTAGATTAAAAAGCTATCAGCATCACTGAACATACATACAGAATTATTCAAAATATCATTGAATTGAATTTTTGTATGTAGTTATCTAATAAGATGTACTTAGTTATGGCACAAGGCCAGGACATTTTTGAGGGTCCCATCTATGGGTTAAATAGAAAAACATGAGTTTATAAAAAATATTGTGTATCCATTAAGAATGAATTTATTTCAAAACTTTATCTGCATTAAATGACCCACTGAGGTTGATATGCCGTAAAACAAACCAAATTAAACCATCACCTTAAGACTCTTCAGTCTTTGAGATACCAGAAGAAAAAGAAGAAAAAAAAAAAAAGGTCAACAGCCTTCTTTTTTTTCTACAGATCATGAAATGGTAAAATCTCTGTGGAATCGGTTAATGCGATCATCTCCTGTTTTAATCAACTTTCCAGATGTTGGGGTGGGGAATTTGGGGACTGGGGTGGAGGATTTCGGGCTGGGGTAGAATTATGAAAAAGAAAGCAGACATAAAGAAAAAATTGTTTCTTGAAATAATTTTTCGTTTTGTTGCTTACCATATTTATTTGAGTTTGATGTGATATCAAATATGTTACAACCTCCATTTTGGTAGCTAAACTAGATAAAACGTGGTGCATTGGGTCACCCATTGAGCTCTTGGTAGATAATTGGGATTAGGGAAAAGGGTAATTCCATGTCAAATCATCCAGGCCATATCCCCACCCACCCACCACTTCAATTTTTCTGTAATTTTGTCCAAGTGTGGATTATGATAAAGTTAAACAATCCCAAAATTTGAGCTTTCAATTCCAAAAATTGACGGAGTTATGATGATTTTTAGCTCTCCAAATTTAAGTGGGGGGATCATGAAAAATGGCAACTTTTTGTAACCTATTTTTGTCTGTAAAATGAGTTCTCAAGCTTCCCTACTCCTGAAAATTGGTTTATAAAAGCTTTTTAGTCCTAGGAATCCAAAAATGCTATCAAAAAACTGTCTTAAAGTCAACCAATTTTAAGTTATTGATGATTTCTTCTTTTTTCATAGAAATATCAATATCTCGATGTGGCACTGCATCTACGACAAAAAAAATTTTCTATTATTATTTCAAATATTGAACATTATTCGTACCAAAAAAAATAATTTGGTTTTTGCTCAGAACCGAAGCTACAACGTTCTGGACATTTTTGTTTGATAAATATTTTTATTTGGTTCCTTAGGTCTGTATAAGGCATCTTAAAGTTTGGGTAAATTTCATTGTTTAGGACACTTTTTGCAACAGAATCTCCTTTGTCATTTCCCTAAATAAGCATCTGACTTAGAAATTGAGAAAAGTTGATTTTTTCTCCTTTTTGGTAAAATTATCTTTTCAATAAAAAAAGTAAAAAAAATTTAAGTGAGCCATTTAGAAAGCAACTCAGGCTGCACTTTGCCCATTAATGTATTAGATATTGTCTTTGTTCTATGAATTATTCAAACAACTATCTACATTTTTCTTGTTTTAATCAATATCTTTGAAGACATCTTTTTATTCGTAAGCATAATGGCTTCTGCCTAAAATTTTGTTGAAGCATGTTAAAAGACTACTTAGCATAAATGAATAAATAAATTTTCATTCATTGTTCCTTTCTGCTTTAGTAAATAGAGTTTCAGTCTTGATACTTTTTGAACACACATCCTATACAGTACAGAGATGCTGATAGGTACTCACCCTGTGTTCCTGGCACACTAAAATCTAAAAGGACATAGTAAAATCATATCTATGCATCCCAGTGTTTTTCTTTTTTCTTCTCTCACCATTTCAAGCTAACTGTAAAGACATTTCGATAATTTCTTAGAACCAAATTACACAGGATAGGTTACAAGGTAGGAGTTAGATGGCTTTAGTTGGGACACATACATTTTCCTGGGGACTCTTTCAAAGCAAATATGCGCATCCCAGGACTCACTAAATCAATCACTGCAGTATATTTAACTCTTTGCCTACCAAATTTCCCTGGTATTTTTTATCTGTATGATGGGATATTTCAAAGTTCACTCTCTATTCACCTCAGAACTCATTCTATTCAAATAAAGTCCTGTTATTATTGTCATCTGTGTCCTTTGGAAAGAGCTGCTGCCAGAAGCTTATGGTAGGATGTATGATGGGATATTTCAAAGTTCACTCTCTATTCACCTCAGAACTCATTCTATTCAAATAAAGTCCTGTTATTATTGTAATCTTGTAGAATAAACATTGTACTTACCTTCATGGGAAAGCTGTGACTAGCGTCCAGTCACCTGACAAAAAGACATTGTAACTGAATACACTCATTACCAACTGCCTGAACGAAATCAATGTTCAGTATATATGGATGAAAGTGTCAGCAGCCAATGAGGACCCTAGAAGTGGATGAAAATAACATAGAATACTTTACATAGATTAACACTATTGTAGGATATTCTTATTTATGGGCGACAATGTTTTAAAAAACAAGTTTTAATAAATACATGACTGGTATTAGATATCTATATATAGTTTGTTTTATTTTAATATATATTTAAAGTTTACATTTCAAATTGATTTATTTTTTAATCCTTTAATGAATTTGATGATTTTACTTACTTTTTTCTTCTATTTAACCCATCGATAGGAGCCTAACAGGTACTACCACTTGGGGTCAGAGTGGACATGGGAGCAATGGTGATGAAGGGGTGCTCCAGATTCCCAAAACCTCACCATCAGATAGAGCAATGGTTCTCAACCTTTTTTTTTTTACCTATAGATTATTTTAGCATCTGAGGTGGAGTGCCACACCTACCATCAGCTCCCCCTTTTAATCCTACTTTACTCTGGTGGATCCACCATAGCCATTTGATATTTAAAAATCCCATTGTATCTTTATAGTTAAATACATTTTGCTTGCATGGGTCTGGTTAACAGAACGAGAACTATTCTACCCCAATGTATTAAAGGTCTCTGTTTGAAGATGTGTGAAGGCTCTCGTACAACAAGAAATACCCGAAGAAGGCTGGAGGACAAATCGGCCAAAATGTTGTGTATATAACAATAAAGATGAGGAGAGCAGTCCAAAAATATATTTTTTAAAATATTATTGGAACTGGCAAATATTTAAGTTTTAATATAATTAAATATTATATTGAATTAGAAAGATTAATGAAATTAAATACGAACACAAAAACGATTACACTTATTTTTACTTTATTCTAATTAATTTCAATATAAAATTGGACATAGGATTGCTTTTAATACGTTAGAGAATAAAACAATAATATTAGAAATCAATAACACCAAGTAATTATTTATTAAGCACGGTTTTGTTAAAACCGGTATGCAAATTATTCACACCATATACTTTGTAAGCATTTATTTCTTAATGATATATAGCACACATTGCAAGATTTTAAACACATAAATACTATTGGATGTTTTGAGGCAAATCTGTCTCCGGTAGACCTTAATAGAGATGTAGGGAATTATCTTCTCTTTGCCTGGAAGAGTTATCTTCCTGCCGTGTTGCCGTTTGTTCCCACTAGGGGACCTCTGGTATATAAGTGGCTGAATCAAATGCTTCTCTCTTTCCTCTGAACGAGCACATGGGTTAGACTTATGTCTACCCCCTTCTCGGTGGAGCTTTGGCTCCCCCTTACATTACTGTAAGTCTTTTATACAGCATGGACTATCCTTTAGTTCCATGTCTGTAACATTTATATTTTATGTACATTTGGGTATCTCGTTTATACCTAAATATTGTATCTTCTATTTACCATTCATGAATGTGTCCTTTTATCTCTACTCTTATATCTTATTTGTATCTTATGTATCTATGTACGTTATGTATCTTATCGTTACCATGTGCTATACACCTATTAAATGTTTTGTCTCACAATGTGTCGGAGCTGTTGTTCAATTATTAACTTTGAATCTTACAGAGGCATTGTTAATAAATAAGACGGTGAGTAAGATTAGATAATGATTATTTAATAACAATTGAGAATATAACGTAAGGGAATTGTGGCGTTGGTGGTGACGTAGTTTCGGTTACAGACACATAATCTCCATTATTATAAGAAGATAATCACAGCATGTATGGTGAAAAACGCTGAATAAGAATTTACAAAATGGTGGCTAGAAGCCACTTCTAGCAAAATATCCTTCCTTCTATACATATATAAAGGGCAGTTGTGTGAATCTGTATGTCTGGGGGAAACTTCGAAAATAAAACAATTAACAACAAAGTAAATATATATATATATATATATATATATATATATATATATATATATATATATATATATATATATACACATTAAATATCACCAGGGTTTTTTGAGCAAAAATAATAGAGATTTGATTTATATTAGTGAAGATAATTAAAAATAAAATTCAAATGGTAACAGCATAGAATTTTTTTGCGTTTAATATTTTTAAATAGGAGACATTAATTTTTCTTTTCAGATTGGCTGGATCAATGCAAGGTCTTTTTTAAGTAGGGATTTTAATAGGGCATAGAACGAGGATCCAACTCGCGATTCAATAATAATGGATCTGCAAGACTAATTTTTAAAAACAGGTGACGCCGGGTAGCCGCTGTTAGTATGTATATATATATATATATATATATATATATATATAGTTTTTTTTTCTTTGGCTTAGAAAAAGAAATATTTTGAACAAATATTTTTTGTCACGGGAACCGGCAAAGAAAATACCTGTAAGAAAAGCAACATACGACTGACTTTTCGTTTTTATGTAAGCAGACTAAGGCATTAGTGCTACCCCCCCACACCCACACCACTTCCCCCTCTTCACCCCTTTTTTCATTCTCCTCACTTTTTTGTCCCTTTTTTTTCTACCCCCTCATCTATCTTACCTGCAGCTTCAAAGAACCTGATTTCTATTGGCAGGTATTTTGGTTTCAGCAGTTAGAGGATATGGAAGAAGGGACGATGGTGGGGAGTGACTGTTGAAAACCTGATAGACTGTGGCCTCCAGCTAACAGCTGCAAAGTTACACACTGACTAGGGAGCACCCCCACCCTCGGCCCCCATTCTCCTCTCCTGTTAAAAAATGGTAAAAAAAACCTGTCACAATTTGGAATTAAAGATTAAGTGTTAGGTTATCCATTTGTTTAGGGCCAGCGCGTACTACTACCACCATCGTTGGTCACGGTACTACACCGCCCCCCCCCCCGCCCCCGAAATCTTCGTCTGGGGTGGGGCAGCCTGGTGACCCCGGAAAGGTGGGTTTTCATATAATTTTTCAATACTAAATTATGAAATTTGACAAGTACAGTGTTTTCCCGAAAGTAAGACCTACCATCAAAATAAGACCTACCATCAAAATAAGACCTACCTGCAAAATAAGACCTACCTGCAAAATAAGACCTGGACTGATTTTTCAGTAATCTTCATACAATGACTGCTATTTACACAGTAGCATTGCAACCAACAAAGCCTTCATCAGATGATGACTCTGTGTTCAGGCATGGTTTTGGGGCCGAAGCATCATTACCACTAACCCAGAGCGCCCCAGCAGTATCTCACGATACCACCAGACTTTGTCGGTTTGATGTCACAATGTAAGATTGCCATATCCACGCTGATCTTTTTTATGTATTTCCTCTTGTCTGGTGGAGAAAGTTCAAGTTTAGATAAAAATGCCATATATATTGCTAATACACTAGGTAAAATATGCATCCAACTACTCTCCCTCTAGATATAGGTAAATAGTAGGTCTGACTGGGCTCTTTAACCGTGGCTAGGTAACCAGTCTAAGAGAAGGAAAACTCTGAATTCAAACCTGTTAAATTCCGCTTAAGAAATTGACCTTGTGTCACATCCTGCTCGTCTGGATGGGGTGGTAAATATATAGAACATCTCTTTTGCTGCCTCAGAATCCTTTACCTCTAATCCCCACCCCCCACTGCCACCCGTTCCATTCATTGGGAGGTGGGTTGTTTTTTTTATGACTGAAAAATGCCACCGGGAGATTTCCCTTTGCAAAAACTCTGCCTTGATATGTCAGCTTTTTTTAATTTTTTTTATGTGTAATTATTTCTTTATTCCCCACCATCTGTTGAGAGAGAGAGAGAGAGAGAGAGAGAGAGGTTTTCTTTTATCACTCTCCTCTCTGTTAAAGGAAATTTTTGTTCACGTTGGTTCATGTACTACTCAGCCCGATATATTAAGATTGCCTCTAAGATTATCAGATGAGAGAGACAGATATATAGAGACAGAGATAGATAGACAGATATTATAGAGACAGAGATAGATAGACAGATATATAGAGACAGAGATAGATAGACAGATAGAGACAGAGAAGATAGAAAGATATATAGGACAGAGATAGATAGAAGATATATATCTTTCTATCTATCTCTGTCTCTATTATCTTTCTATCTATCTCTGTCTCTATATATCTTTCTATCTATCTCTGTCTCTATATATCTTCTATCTATCTCTGTCTCTATATATCTGTCTATCTATCTCTGTCTCTATATATCTGTCTATCTATCTCTGTCTCTATATATCTGTCTCTCTCATCTGAATAATCTTAGAGGCAATCTTAATATATCGGGCTGAGTAGTACATGAACCAACGTGAACAAAAATTTCCTTTAACAGAGAGGAGAGTGATAAAAGAAAACCTCTCTCTCTCTCTCTCTCTCTCTCTCTCTCTCTCTCTCTCTCTCTTCTCTCTCTCTCTCTCTCTCTCTCTCTCTCTCTCTCTCTCTCAACAGATGGTGGGGAATAAAGAAATAATTACACATAAAAAAAATTAAAAAAAGCTGACATATCAAGGCAGAGTTTTTGCAAAGGGAAATCTCCCGGTGGCATTTTTCAGTCATAAAAAAACAACCCACCTCCCAATGAATGGAACGGGTGGCAGTGGGGGGTGGGATTAGAGGTAAAGGATTCTGAGGCAGCAAAAGAGATGTTCTATATATTTACCCACCCCCATCCAGACGAGCAGGATGTGACACAAGGTCAATTTCTTAAGCGGAATTTAACAGGTTTGAATTCAGAGTTTTCCTTCTCTTAGACTGGTTACCTAGCCACGGTTAAAGAGCCCAGTCAGACCTACTATTTACCTATATCTAGAGGAGAGTAGTTGGATGCATATTTTACCTAGTGTATTAGCAAATATATGGCATTTTTATCTAAACTTGAACTTTCTCCACCAGACAAGAGGAAATACATAAAAAAGATCAGCGTGGATATGGCAATCTTACATTGTGACATCAAACCGACAAAGTCTGGTGGTATCGTGAGATACTGCTGGGGCGCTCTGGGTTAGTGTAATGATGCTTCGGCCCCAAACCATGCCTGAACCAGAGTCATCATCTGATGAAGCTTTGTTGGTTGCAATGCTACTGTGTAAATAGCAGTCATTGTATGAAGATTACTGAAAATCAGTCCAGGTCTTATTTGCAGGTAGGTCTTATTTTGCAGGTAGGTCTTATTTTGATGGTAGGTCTTATTTTGGAGTCTTACTTCGGAAAACACTGTACTTGTCAAATTTCATAATTTAGTATTGAAAAAATTATATGAAAACCCACCTTTCCGGGGTCACCAGGCTGCCCCACCCCAGACGAAGATTTCGGGGGGGGGGGGGGGCGGTGTAGTACCGTGACCAACGATGGTGGTAGTAGTACGCGCTGGCCCTAAACAAATGGATAACCTAACACTTAATCTTTAATTCCAAATTGTGACAGGTTTTTTTTTACCATTTTTTAACAGGAGAGGAGAATGGGGGCCGAGGGTGTGGGGGTGCTCCCTAGTCAGTGTGTAACTTTGCAGCTGTTAGCTGGAGGCCACAGTCTATCAGGTTTTCAACAGTCACTCCCCACCATCGTCCCTTCTTCCATATCCTCTAACTGCTGAAACCAAAATACCTGCCAATAGAAATCAGGTTCTTTGAAGCTGCAGGTAAGATAGATTGGGGGTAGAAAAAAAAAAGGGACAAAAAAGTGAGGAGAATGAAAAAAGGGGTGAAGAGGGGGAAGTGGTGTGGGTGTGGGAGGGGTAGCACCTAATGCCTTAGTCTGCTTACATAAAAACGAAAAGTCAGTCGTATGTTGCTTTTCTTACAGGTATTTTCTTTGCCGGTTCCCGTGACAAAAAATATTTGTTCAAATATTTCTTTTTCTAAGCCAAAAGAAAAAAAAACTATATATATATATATATATATATATATATTACATACTAACAGCGGCTACCCGGCGTCACCTGTTTTTAAAAATTAGTCTTGCAGATCCATTATTATTGAATCGCGAGTTGGATCCTCGTTCTATGCCCTATTAAAATCCCTACTTAAAAAAGACCTTGCATTGATCCAGCCAATCTGAAAAGAAAAATTAATGTCTCCTATTTAAAATATTAAACGCAAAAAAATTCTATGCTGTTACCATTTGAATTTTATTTTTTAATTATCTTCACTAATATAAATCAAATCTCTATTATTTTTGCTCAAAAACCAAGCCCTGGTGATATTTAATGTGTATATATATATATATATATATAATATATATATATATATATATATATATATATATATATATATTTACTTTGTTGTTAATTGTTTTATTTTCGAAGTTTCCCCCAGACATACAGATTCACACAACTGCCCTTATATATGTATAGAAGGAAGGATATTTTGCTAGAAGTGGCTTCTAGCCACCATTTTGAAAGTTCATCGCATCTTCTCTCTTTTTATTATACCACAGCCAACTCCTCCGCATGAACAGGATGTGACACAAGCATATTTCTTAAGCGGAAGTTTTAACAGGTTTGAATTCAGAGTTTTCCCTTCTGCGCTAGTACCGTTGCCTAAACCAAGTTAAAGAGCCCAGTCTGCCTCTAATACTATTTACGCCATAGCTGGAAGGAAGGTAGGATTCATATCTATTACAAGGGTACTTATGCTTAAGTGGCAATTACCACATCCAGGATTTGAACTCGGGTGACAAGTCCATTTCCATGACTTTTTAACATTACATCTACTATTCCTAATATATGTATACACGAGATCTGCTGATAAGTAGAATGTCCTGCATCATTGAAGCATAAAATCTAAAGGACTCAAAAAAACTCATATCCATGCTTTCCAGTATTCTTCTTCTCGCTCACCCTTTCAAAGCTAACCCTGTAAATACATTTCAATATTTTTTTGGAAACGAAATACACGTAATGGGGATTAAGGTAGGTTAGACAGTTATATGTCTATAGATTATAAAAAAAAACTCAGCATTTATTAATAACTTCAGTTGGGATCCTCAAATCCGTGCATCCGGTGAGTAATTAAAAAGCTATCATGCATCATCTGACATACATACAGAATTATTCAAAATTCATTGAATTGAATTTTTGTATGTAGTTATCTAATAGATATAACTTAAGTTTGGGCAATAGGCCAGGACATTTTTGAGGGTCCCATCTATGGGTTAAATAGAAAAACATGAGTTTATAAAAAATATTGTGTATCTTTAAGAATAGAATTCATTTCAAAAACTTATCTGCCTAAATGACCCACGAGGTTGGATATGCGTAAAACAACGCAAACAAATTAAACCATCACTTAAGACTCTTTCAGATCTATTGAGATACCAGCAAGAACACAAGAAAGAAAAAAAACAGGGTTCTTCTTTCTACCAGAATCGTGATATGTAAATATCTCTGTGGAATTCGGTAATCGCGATCCTCTCCTGTTTCTACATTCAACTTCCAATGTCTGCGCCGGTGGGGAATTTGGGGCTGGAAGGTGGAGGATTTCGCTGGGTGTAGATTATGGAGAAAAAAATAAGAAAGCAGACATAAAGAAAATTGTTCTTGAAATAATTTTTGTTTGTTGCTTACTATATTTATTTGAGTACGATGTGATACAAATATGTTACAAACTCCATTTTGGCTAGCTAAAACTAAGATAAAAACGTGGTGGCAATTGGGTCACCCATTGATCCTCTCCCTAGATAATCCTGGGATTAGGAAAAGGTGTAAATTCCATGTCAAATCATCCAGTGCCATACCCCACCACTTCTAATTTTTTCTGAATTTGTCCAAGTGTGGATTATATAAAGGTTTAAACAGTCCCAAAATTGGAGCATTTTCAATCAAAATTGACACTCGGACCGTTCAGGCCATCGATTTTCCTACCGCTCTCACAATTGAGTGACAGGAAAAACCTGGCAGTTCTTGTAACCCTCCTTGTTGTCTAAAAGCTTCTCAAGCTTCTACTCATGAACAATCTGGTTATAAAACCATTTATAAGTCCAAGGAATCCCAAATGTGATCAAGAAACTGTCTAAAAGTCAACCAATTTAAATCATTAGAAGTGATTCTTCTTTTTTTCATAGAAATATCCCGTGTGGCAATTCAGGCAACATTCAGAAATATTATTCAATCATTAATCATTAATATTACGAAATACCATATTAAATAAAATAATTTGGTTTTTGGCTCAGAAACCGAGCTAACAAACGTCTCTGCCATTTTTGTTTGATAAATATTTTTATTTGGGTCCTTAGGTGTAATAAAGGCATCCTTAAAGTTGGTTTAAATTTCATCTGTTTAGGCACACATTTTGCAGTATGAAGTCTCTTCTTGTCATTTCCCTAAATTACACTCTGATTAGAAATTGAGAAAGTTGATTTTTTTCTCCTTCTTTGGTAAATTATCTTTTCAATAAAAAAAAGTTTTAAAAATTTAAGTGAGCCTTTTAAGAAGCAACTAGGCTGCACTTTGCCATTTAATGTATTAGATATTGTCTTGTTCTATGAATTTTCATAACAACTATACTACTATTCATTTTCTTTGTTTTAATCAATACTTTGAAGATGACTTTTTATTCGTAAGCATAATGGCTTCTACCTAAAATTTTGTTGAAGCATGTTAATAGAACTACTTAGGCATAAATGAATAAATAACTTTTCAATTCCATTGTTCCTTTCTGCTTTAGTAAATAGAGTTTCAGTCTGATACTTTTTGAACACACATCTCTATACAGTACAGAGATGAACTGATAGGTACTCACACCTGTGTTCCTGGCACAACTAAGAATTAAAAGGACGTAGTAAAATCAGAGTCTATGCATCCCAGTGTTTTCTTTTTCTTCCCTCACCATTTCAAGCTAACTTAAAAGACATTTCGATAATTTCTTAGAACCAATTACACAGGATAGGTTAAAGGTAGGAGTTAGATGGCTTTAGTTGGGACACATAAATTCCCGGGGACTCATTCAAAGCAATATGTGCATCCCAGGACTCACAAATCAAAAAGCTATCAACACAACTGCAGTATACTTAACTTCTGCCTAACCAAAATTCCCTGGTATTTTTAATCTGTATGATGGGAATTCAAAGTTCACTATCTCTATTCACCTACAGAACTCATTCTTATCAAATAAAGTCTATTATTATATTGTCACTCTGTTCCTTTGGCAAGGCTGCTGCAAGAGGCTTAGGTAGGATTGTATGATGGATATTTCAAAGTTCACTTCTTCTATACACCTCAGAACTCATTCTATTCAATAAATAAGTCCTATTATATTAGTCATCTTGTCCTTATGGCAAGAGCTGCTGCCAGAAGCTTATGTAAGGATATATGATGGAGATATTTCAAAAGTTCACTCTCTATTCACGCTCGAACTCATATCTTTCACATCAAAGCCTGTTATTAATGTCATCGTGTCCTTTCTGCAAGAGCTGCTGCCAGAAGCTTATGGTAGTATGAATGGGATATTTTTTCAAAGTTCACTCTCTATTCACCTCAGAACTCATTCTATTCAAATAAAGTCCTGTGTATATATTGTCATCTGTGTCTTTGCAAGAGCTCTGCCAGAAAGCTTATGGTAGGATGTATGAGGATTATTTCAAAGTTCACTCTCTATTCACCTCAGAACTCATTCTATCAAATAAAGAGCCTGTTATATTGTCATCTGGTAGTCCTTGGCAAGAGCTGGCTGCGCCAGAAGCTTATGGTAGGATGTATGATGGGATATTTCAAAGTTCACTCTCTATTCACACTAAGAACTCATTCTGTTCAAATAAAGTCCTGTATATTGTCATGCTGTGTCCTTTGGCAAGAGCTGCTGCCAGAAGCTTATGGTAGGATGTATGATGGGATATTTTCAAAGTTCACTCTCTATTCACCTAAGACTCATTCTGTTCAAATAAAGTCCTGTTTTATTGTCATCTGTGTCCTTTGGCAAGGCTGCTGCCAGAAGCTTATGGTAGATGTATGATGGGATATTTCATAAAGTTCACTCTCTATTCACCTAAGAACTCATTCTATTCAATAAAAAGTCATTGTTATTATTGTAATCTTTGTAGAATAAACATTGTACTTCCTTCATGGGAAAGGGGCGGTGACTGAGCGGGCAGGGGGGGGGAGTGTGCGACGCTAGCAGGAGAAGAAGGCCAGTCACTGGCGACATAACTAAATACCCACACTGCCTAGAACAAATCAAATTTCAGTATATATGCGATAAAGATGATACAGCATGCCATGGACAAGATGATGAAAATAACATAGAATAACTTTCATAGATTAACACTATTGTAGGATATTCTATTTAATGGCGACAATGTTTTAAAAAACAAGTTTTGATAAATACATGACTGGTATTAGATATCTATATATAGTTTGTTTATTTTAATACATATTTAAGTTTACATTTCAAATTGATATTATTTAATATTCCTTTATGAATTTGAATGATTTACTTACTTCTTTTTCTCTCATTTAACCCATTGATAGGAGCCTAACAGGTACTACCACTTGGGGTCCAGAGTGGACATGGGAGCAATGGTGATGAAGGGTGCTCCAGATTCCCGAAACCTCACCATCAGATAGAGCAATGGTTCTCAACCTTTTTTTTTAGCTATAAAGTAAAGTCGTTGGGGCGGCCTAATGTCGGTAGCAAGCCAGACAGCAATCCAACAACTCCACCACCAGAAACCCTTCCTTGCATGAGCCCTCAATGACTCATTAAACCCGCTGCAGATCCACAAAGTTTGATGCAAATATGACATTGAAAAGACTCCCCTTTTCACTAGCACTAGACCAAAGGAGATTATTTTAGCATCTGGAGTGGAGCGCACACCTACCATCAGCTCCCCCTTTTATCCTACTTTACTCTGGTGGATCCACCATAGCCATTTGATATTAAAAATCCATTGTATCTTCATAAGTTAAATACATTGCTTGCTTGGGTCTGGTTAACAGACGAGAACTATTCTACCCAATGTATTAAAGGTCTCGGTTTGAAGATGTGTGAAGGCTCCCGTACAACAAGAAATACCCGAAGAAGGCTGGAGGACAAATCGGCCAAATGTTGTGTATATAAACATAAAGATGAGGAGAGCAGTCAAAAATATTTTTTAAAATATTATGGAACTGGCAATGTTTCAGTTTTAATATAATTGAATATTGAATTAGTATTTAAAAAAAAGAAAAATAATATTACACATGTAATTTATTTTTAATACATTTAAAACTATTTTTTGGTCAATTTTTGATCAATCAATTGATAAATCACACTGAAAAATTTCATTAAAACTGATAATTCCTGATTTTTGTTAATTTTTTTTTTTTTTTTAAAACGGGAGGGGGTAAATTTGTTTTGTAAAAACACGGATTTTTTTACACATTTTTACCTAGCAAATAAAAAAAAGCGTCCCAGGCAAAGATTTGATATAATTAAGATATTATACTGAATATAAAAGATTAATGAAATTAATAACGAACGCAAAAACGATTACACTTATTTTTACTTTATTCTAATTAATTTCAATATAAATTTGTACATAGGATTGCTTTTAATACGTATAGAGATAAAACAATAATATTAGAAATTAATAACACAACTAATTATTCATTAAACACGGTTTTGTTAAACCGGTATGCAAATATTCACACCATATACTTTGTAAAGCATTTATTTCTTAATGATATATAGCACACATTGCAAGATTTTAAACACATTAATACTATTGGATGTTTTGAGGCAAATCTATTCTCCGGAAGACTTAATAGAGACATTGTAATAAATAAGATGTCAGTAAGATTAGATAATGATTATTTATAAAATTGAGAATATAACGTAAGGGAATTGTGGCGTTGGTGTGGCGTAGTTTCGGTTACAGACACAACAATCTCCATTATTATAAGAAGATAATCACAGCATGTATGGTGAAAAACGCTGAATAAGAATTTACAAAATGGGTGGCTAAGAAATTTCCTTCTATACATATATAAAGGGCAGTTGTGTGAATCTGTATGTCTGGGGGAAACTTAGAAAATAAACATATTAACAACAAAGTAAATAATATATATATATATATATATATATACACATTTAAATATCACCAGGGCTTGGTTTTGAGCAAAAAATAAAGAGATTTGATTTATATTAGTGAAGATAATAAAAATAAATTTCAAATGTAACAGCATAGAATTTTTTTGCGTTTAATATTTTAAATAGGAGACATTAATTTTTCTTTTCAGATTGGCTGGATCAATGCAAGGTCTTTTTTAAGTAGGGATTTTAATAGGGCATAGAACGAGGATCCAACTCGCGATTCAATAATAATGGATCTGCAAGACAATTTTTAAAAACAGTGACGCCGGTAGCTGCTGTTAGTGTGTGTGGTGTGTGTGTGTGTATATATATATATATATATATATATATATTAATATATATAGTTTTTTTTCTTTTGGCTTGAAAAAAGAAATATTTTGAAACAAATATTTTTTGTCACGGGAACCGGCAAAGAAAATACCTTAAGAAAAGCAACATACGACTGACTTTTTCGTTTTTATGTTAGCAGACTAAGGCATTAGGTGCTACCCCTCCCACACCCACACCACTTCCCCCCTCTTCACCCCTTTTTTCATTCTCCTCACTTTTTTGTCCCTTTTTCTCACCCTCATCTATCTTACCTGCAGCTTCAAAGAACCTGATTTCTATTGGCAGGTATTTTGGTTTCAGCAGTTAGAGGATATGGAAAGAAGGGATGATGGTGGGGAGTGACTGTTGAAAACCTGATAGACTGTGCCTCCACTAACAGCTGCAAAGTTACACACTGACTAGGGAGCACCCCCACCCCTCGGCCCCCATTCTCCTCTCCTGTTAAAAAATGGTTAAAAAAACTGTCACAATTTGGAATTAAGATTAATGTTTAGGTTATCCATCTGTTTAGGCCAGCGCGTACTACTACCACCGTCGTTGGTCACGGTACTACCCCCCCCCGAAATCTTCGTCTGGGGTGGGCAGCCTGGTGACCCCGGAAAGGTGGGTTTTCATATAATTTCTCAATACTAAAATTATGAAATTTGACAAGTACAGTTGTTCCCCGAAAGTAAGACTTAACATCAAAAGACCTACCATCAAATAAGACCTACATCAAAATAAGACTACCTGCAAAATAAGACTCTACCTATAGACTACATCAAATAAGACTGGCGTGATTTTTCAGTAATCTTCAACAATGACTGCTATTTACACAGTAGCATTGCAACCAACAAAGCCTTCATCAGATGATGACTCTGGGTTCAGGCATGGTTTCGGGCCGAAGCATCATTACCACTAACCCAGAGCGCCCAGCAGTATCTCACGAGATACCACCATGACTTTGTCGGTTTGATGTCACATTGTAGGATTGCCATAATCCACGCTGAATGCGGTTAGAGCTTCTCCTGGATCTTTTATGTATTCTCTTGTCTGGTGGAGAAAGTCCAAGTTTAGACAAAAATGCCATATATATTGCTAATACACTAGGTAAAATGCATCCAACTACTCTCCCTCTAGATATAGGTAAATAGTAGGTCTGACTGGCTCTTTAACCGTGGCTAGGTAACCCAGTCTAAGAGAAGGAAAACTCTGAATTCAAACCTGTTAAATCCCGCTTAAGAAATTGACCTTGTGTCACATCCTGCTCGTCTGGATGGGGCTGGTAATAATATAGAACATCTCTTTTGCTGCCTCAGAATCCTTTACCTCTAATCCCCACCCCCCACTGCACCCGTTCCATTCATTGGGAGGTGGTTGTTTTTTTATGACTGAAATGCCACCGGGAGATTTCCCTTTGCAAAAACTCTGCCTTGATAGTCAGCTTTTTAATTTTTTTTATGTGTAATTATTTCTTTATTCCCCACCATCTGTTGAGAGAAGAGAGAGAGAGAGAGAGAGAGAGGTTTTCTTTTATCACTCTCCTCTCTGTTAAAGGAAATTTTGTTCACGTTGGTTCATGTACTACTCAGCCCGATATATTAAGATTGCTCTAAGATTATTCAGATGAGAGAGACAGATATAAGCAGAGATAGATAGACAGATATATAGAGACAGAGATAGATAGACAGATATATAGAGACAGGATAGATAGAGATATATAGAGACAGAGATAGATAGAAAGATTATAGAGACAGAGATAGATAGAAAGATATATAGAGACAGAGATATAGATAAGAGACAGAGATAGATAGAAAGATATATAGAGACAGAGATAGATAGAAGAATAATAGAGACAGAGATAGATAGAAAGATATATAGAGACAGAGATAGATAGAAAGATATATAGAGACAGAGATTAGATAAACAGATATAAATACATAGAGAGATTGATAAATACACACACACACACACACACACACAGAGTTTAGAAAAAGAAAGCAAGTCTTTTTCTTTCTTCATTCTCTTTTCTTCGTTGTTTAAAGAATATGATGAGAAAGAAAAAATGCTGTTTTCAAGCCAAATAATTATTAAATAGCTGGACTCATAGAATTCCATGGTAGTTGATAATGTAAGCTAATTTTTCATCTGTTTAATTAATTATTTTATTTCCCCACCATCTGTTCATAGAAGGGAGACAGAGAAACATAACAACTCTAGAAATAAAAGAAGAAACCAAGTTTTTTGTGTTTGGGGTATGACGTTAAACTGCATCTATTGGTGAGGTTCCAATTCTGGAGCTCTAGGGAGTGTGGAGTACCCCTTCATCGCTCATTATCATGAGATGAAAAAAAGATTGTATACCCAACAAGAATAGAATAAAACAAAAACTTCAGCATGAAATAACCCAGGATTGACATGCCATAAAATCCACAACCAACCAACCAAGAATGAATAAACAAAAGTCTTTGTCATAAATAACCCAACAAGGATTGACATGCCATAAAATCCAACGACCAATAATGAATAAAACAAAATCCAACCAACCAACCACCAGAATGAAAAAACAAAATGTCTTTGTCATAAAATAACCCAGCAAGGGTTGACATGCCGTAAAACCCAACTAACCAACCAAGTCTTCTTTCTTCATTCACTTTTTGTAACACACTGCACAAAAACAAAATTTAAAATTTATGTTTGTCAAAAGTTTCTTCCGATAGTACCGATGATGGTTTGTTGAACAAACCGAAATGCTGTAGCGTCGGCTAATTAGAAATATCATTCTTTTGAACACCTTGTGGTTTTTTCTTTCATTTTTATTATATCTACATCGGATTCATGTTGATTTTTCCTGATTTTATATATATATAATATATATATTATATATATATATATATTATATGTGATGAGGATATTTCCATGTAGAGTTCAACCGTAATGTTAAAAGCTTAACACACGGTAAGAGCTCAATGTGCCTGAACAAAGTAATATAGTGAATAAATGAAGGAAAAAACTTGAAATTTGCTTAATCGTAATAATTTATTTCAACTGCAAATTGCAGCAGCAGCAGCAAAAGCACGATTATTGCAGTTAGTAACCATACTTTTGCTGATGTCTAATAATGCAATTTTGTAGTTGAAATAAATTATCATGATGAACAAATTTCAAGGTTTTTTCCTCCCATTTATTCACTATATATATATATATATATATATATATATATAATATATAATTAGTATCCAATTTAATATATATTATAGAGTACAGTACATTTAAGGTGCAATTGTTACCATTGGTTTTCAAAATGTTGTCTTGACAAAAAGTGGCTAACATGCTGCTTTGAAACCAATGGTAACAATTGCCCAAACCTAAATTAACCTATAATAATAATACAGCTTTACACACGTAATCGAGCACTTTATTTTCAATTCTCCAATACTAAAAAAGACTACACACACACACACACAACACACATATGTGTGTGTGTGTCTTAAAAAAAATCAAACTTCTGTGTTCTTAATATACTCTAATAGATAGGTTTCTGAAAATAAACATCCCTATATCTTTATCTATATTTTTTTGAGACCTGGATCTTTAGAGACGAACATCTTATTAAGGTAGTAACATACTCTAGTGAATGAATGGTAAAGCATGGGGGTTAAGGGGCCAATAACACTTCCCCCCACCCCCCTGAAACTCGATCTAGTCAGTACATGAATATATAGCGGCACCAAAAATAAGTAAACCTTCTTGTACTTATGTTATTTTTTTTTTGTTTTTACTTACAATTTCCATGAGTAGAGAGTTCTGTAAACATTCTGTCGTCCCAGATTCCAACCCTTATTTACGTTATGTTTTCTTTGATGCTAACAGGAGTGAAACAGGCACTGTTTAGAATATTACCGAGTGCTATTTCTCACTTTTTATCGGCAATTAGTTTAGATATTTTACAAGCCTTCCCCCCCCCTGTATAAAATAACAACTGAAAACTTTTTTTTTTTTTTCAATTGAAATTTTACAATACAGAGATTACGCATATTCAGATTGTTCATATAGACATTGTTAATAAATAAGATCTATTCTATTATTAATTAATTTTGACTATGAATTAAATACTCATTGATAGATTTATGCAATTCCTGAGGGTATTGTGACATAAACAGTGACATAGTTGCGTTACAGATAGACAGACAACTGATCCATTATATAAGATATACTAGTACAAAATNAAAAAAAAAAAAACACCCTCCGGCAATGTAAAAAAAATTTTTTGGAAGATATTGCTTGTGGAGGTGGAAGTTAAAAATTAAATGTTGGACAGTTTGAACCATAAATCATCAAATTTATTAAAGGAGTAAAAAAAATAAAACAATTTGAAATCGAAACTAAGTTCTATTAACTTTGAATATCTATTAAAATAAAACAAACTATATATAAATATATGATACCAGAGATGTATCTATTAAAACTTGTTTTAAAAAACAATGAGGACTGTCTAATATTGCATGCTCAAATTTTGAGTGTATTTATTCTATGTTATGACGATTTCGGGTATAGTGACGTAAGCAGTGACGTAGTTTTTATTACAGACAAAAACCGGAAGCGAATCTCCATTATAAAAAGATATATAATTATCTAATTTCATTTTTATGGTAAATAGTTTCTTTTTTTATTGTATATTGTAAGTATATTTTTAGTGATATTTAGTAATATGACACATTAGAGGATTTTAAACGCATTAATAACATGGGATGTTTTGAGGGAAATTTAACTCGGATTTTCATATAGACATCATTAATGAATAAGATTTATTTTATATATTACTGATTTTGACTATAGATTAAATACTCATTGATAAATTTACACAATTCCTGAGGGTATTGTAACTGTAGCGGAAATGACCGGCATGGCGACCAGACAGCTATCTTCGATGAATCAGCCTGTCTTCATCGTTCAAAAAGACAATGAGTGGTGTGCTGCATATGTTAACGGCGTCTAGTCTGACGCGAATTCTAATCCATTTGATTACAAAGACTGGCAGTCACGGCGCAACCTCCTGATCGCGAATGGTAGGATTGCTGTCACCCCTGTTGGCTGAAATGGTTCGGCTGCAGAGAAGAATAAATGTTGAGGCGAGTTCTGTTGAGAAAAAAAGTATTTTACAGTGGACTTAATTTTTTGAGTTACAAACAGACACTGAATCTTCATTATAATAAGATAAAGCACTTGCCTTGGCTGTTAGGTTTTACTGGTAGATATTACATTTTTAAGTTGAATTTTAATACTATTTACGTATATTTTGATTTTTAAATATCTTTGAATATAAATCAAATCTGGATACTCATTGATAACACAATTCTTGAGGGTATTGTGACATAAGCAGTGATATAATTTCGGTTACAAACAGACACTGAATCACCATTATAATAAGATAAGGTTAATTCAGTATAATTAATATCCAGGAATAAATCTTCTATCCAGTCAGTTGCAAGTGTGAATCCATGGTTAACAATTTCTTTTATTGAAGCATTTACTCACAAAGCAATGGTGACCGTGAGGGTGAGAGACAGAGTGGTGAGAGAGAGAGGGATAAAGAGAGAGACAGAGTGGTAAGAGAGAGAGAGATAAAGAGTGGTGAGAAAGAGAGTGAGAGTGAGAGACAGTGGTGAGAGAGAGTGGTAGAGAGATATAAAGAGTGGAGAGAGAGGGAGAGATATAAAGAGTGGATAGAGAGAGAGAGGGAGAGATATAAAGAGTGGATAGAGAGAGAGAGGGAGAGATATAAGAGTGGATAGAGAGAGAGAGGAGAGATATAAAGAGTGGATAGAGAGAGAGAGGGAGAGATATAAAGAGTGGATAGAGAGAGAGAGGGAGAGATATAAAGAGTGGATAGAGAGAGAGAGGGAGAGATATAAAGAGTGGATAGAGAGAGAGAGGGAGAGATATAAAGAGTGGATAGAGAGAGAGAGGGAGAGAGAGTGGATAGAGAGAGAGAGAGATATAAAGAGTGGATAGAGAGAGAGAGAGGAGAGATATAAAGAGTGGATAGAGAGAGAATAAAGAGTGGATAGAGAGAGAGATAAAGAGTGGATAGAGAGAGAGATAAAGAGTGGTGAGAGAGAGAGTGGTGAGAGAGAGAGATAAGAGTTGTTAGAGAGAGAAATAAAGAGTTGTTAGAGAGGGTGAGAGTGAGAGGTTAGAGAGAGAAATAAAGAGTTGTTAGAGAGAGAAATAAAGAGTTGTTAGAGAAGGTGAGAGTGAGAGGTTAGAGAGAGAAATAAAGAGTTGTTAGAGAGGGTGAGAGTGAGAGTTAGAGAGAGAAAAAAGAGTTGTTAGAGAGAGAAATAAAGAGTTGTTAGAGAAGGTGAGAGTGAGAGGTTAGAGAGAGAAATAAAGAGTTGTTAGAGAGAGAAATAAAGAGTTGTTAGAGAGGGTGAGAGTGAGAGGTTAGAGAGAGAAATAAAGAGTTTAGAGAGAGAAATAAAGAGTTAGAGAGGGTGAGAGTGAGAGGTTAGAGAGAGAAATAAAGAGTTGTTAGAGAGAGAGAGAGGGTGAGAGACAGTGGTTAGAGAGAGAGAAATAAAGAGTGGTTAGAGAGAGAGAGTGGTTAGAGAGAGAGTGGTAAGAGAGAGAGATAAAGAGTGGTTAGAGAGAGAAATAAAGAGTTGTTAGAGAGAGAGAGAGGTGAGAGACAGAGTGGTTAGAGAGAGAGAGAAATAAAGAGTGGTTAGAGAGAGAGAGAGAAATAAAGAGTGGTTAGAGAGAGAGAAGAGAGAAATAAAGAGTGGTTAGAGAGAGAGAGAAATAAAGAGTGGTAGAGAGAGAGAGAGAAATAAAGAGTGGTAAGAGAGAGAGAAATAAAGAGTGGTAAGAGAGAGAGAAATAAAGAGTGGTAGAGAGAGAGAGAGAGAGAGAAATAAAAAGTGGTTAGAGAGAGAGACAGAAATAAAGAGTGGTTAGAGAGAGTGAGAGACAGAGTGTTAGAGAGAGAGAGAGAGAGAGTGAGAAACAGAGTGGTTAGAGAGAGATAGATAAAGAGTGGTGAGAGACAGAGATAGATAAAGAGTGGTGAGAGAGAGAGAAGATAAGAGTGTGAGAGAGAGAGATAAAGAGTGGTTAAAGAGAGAGAGAAAATAAGAGTGGTTAGAAGAGAGAGAAATAAAGAGTGGTTAGAGAGAGAGAGAGAGATAAAGAGTGGTTAGAGAGAGAGAGAGAGAGAGATAAAGAGTGGTAAGAGAGAGAGAGAGAAATAAGAGTGGTGAGAGAGAGAGAGAGAGAGAGAAATAAAGAGTGGTTAGAGAGAGAGAGAGAGAGAAATAAAGAGTGGTTAGAGAGACAATAAAGAGTGGTTAGAGAGACAGAAATAAAGATGGTTAGAGAGAGTGAGAGACAGAGTGGTTAGAGAGAGTGAGAGACAGAGTGGTTAGAGAGAGAGAGTGAGAGACAGAGTGGTTAGAGAGAGAGAGAAATAAAAAGTGGTGAGTTAGAGAGAGAGATAAAGAGTGGTATAGAGAGAGAGAGAGATAAAGAGTGGTTAGAGAGAGAGAGAGTGGTAAGAGAGAGTGAGTGAGTAAAGAGCAAATGCATAACTATGCAGATGCAGCTACTTGAGTATTGTTCAAGTATTCAGTCTTTTATGCCTCAGGTCATTTAGCAGACAAAATGGTGGCCTTGCTAGAGGAACCTTTGAGCCTTTTCCATTCACAAAACAAGAAAAGCAGGTGGCCGTATTCAAGAGAGAAAGAAAAAAAAAAGAAAGAAAACACTTTTTCTGTATTTGAATATGGCAATATCTGATGGCATTGGAAGTCTGCAATAGAAGGAAAAAAAAGTAAACACCAACTAAAAATTAAACTCATATATATAGGCTGTTCATTTCTGCATTGTATGTCTCTTCCAGTGATGTGACCCCCTTGTCGGCTGGGGCATTAGAATACACTGACTGCACCTCTGCCGAGGGGTAAGACCCCCACCCCCAATGGGGCCACCTGTTGGCTGTGTGTGGCAGCCTGTGATGCTTAAGGATAGAACCCAGGTGGTTAAGCATTCTATGACATGCAACACTCCTCTTTGGACCTTACGTGGTTGTAGAGGCTTCCTCCAATCAATCGGCTGGTCTTGTCAAGCCCTAGCACCTATATGATTGCCCCAGCTCTATTGCCCTTTTGGCAAGCCTTTTTATCATATGGGTGCTAGAAAGTGGTGGCTGAGGATCTTCATGTCCTGGTAATGACGTTAAACTATCTGATGACGAGGTTCCAGTTCTGGAGAATGTGGAGTACCCCTTCATCACCATTGCTCCCTGGTCCACTCTGACCCGGATTGGTAGTTGCTGTTAGGGTCCCATCTATAGGTTAAATAGAAACATATTTATAAAAAAGAATTGAGTATCCATTAAGAATGAATTTATTTCAAAACTTTGTCGGCATTAAATGACCCACTGAGATTGATATGCCATAAAACAAACCAAACCAAACCAGTGATGCTGATAGCTTTTTGGTTTGGTGCATCCTGGGACGCACATATTTGCTTTGAATGAGTCCCCAGGAAAATTTATGGGTCCCAACTAAATTCGGCTAATTCCTACCTTGTAACCTATCCTGTGTAATTCATTTCTACGAAAATATTGAAATGTATTTATTATAGTTAGCTTGAAATGATGAGAGAAGAAAAAAGAAAAACACTGGGATACATGGATATGATTTTACTGCATTGTTTTAGATTTTTGTGCTCAGGGATGCAGAACATCAGCATCTCTGCCCTTCTGATTACTACACATTCTGCTGAGGGGTTAGCGGAGTGGTTGGGTAAATACCAATTTACAAAGTAAGAGACCTGTAACAAAAATCTTTTAAATGTAACTTAGAAAGAAATTGAAAAATTTTCCTGAATTTTTGAGGCTTGATAATTTGTATGATTTTTATTTTTCGGACTATTGTTCTCATCTTTATTGTTATCTATACAATGTTTTGGCCGATGTGCTCTCCTGCCTTCTTCAGGTGTTTCTTGTTGAACCCAGGAACATTCTCTTTGAACTGGGAACATTCTTGTCAAATTCGGAAGCCTTCATGTCGTAATTGGGAGCATTTACGGAACTTCAAACTTAACCCTTTATTCAATTCATGGGTGTAAACTGTTCTTATTCCATTAACCATGACCAGGTACAAGTGTTAAGCTGTAATATTGAAATAACAATAAAGACAAGGACACGTAGCCTAGTAGATAAAGGAGTTAGGTTAAGATAGTTCTAAGTGACAGTTATCTCTAGACTGCAGGTTCAATCCTGGTCAGGGGCAGCAGTAACATAGAATAATAATTAACACAGCTTAATGCCTCTACTCCAGCTATGGTTAGCGGAATGAGAAAAGGACACCCCGTGGACTAAATAAAGGGTTAGGTTCAAAGTTCCGTGATGGCTCCTGATTACAAGAAGGTTCCCGAGTCCGAGAAGAAATACCCGAAGAAGACCGAGGACACGTCGGCCGAAACGTTGTACAGATGAGGACAGTAGTCTGAATAATACAATTAATAGTATTTCTTCATATGATTAAGGATTATTAGCCCTGTTTATGGTTTAAATAGAACCGATCCGCTATAGTATCGGTTTCCAAAAATGTAAATTTTCGACATATTTTCTTGTTTTTTCACAAACTCTATACACATTTACATTGTTGGATTTTATATCCTTTTCTTTCTTCATATATATATATATAATATATATAATATATATATATATATAGGTGGACAAACACTGGACGTTGTAGAAAATGGATGTTTATTGTAGGTAGTGATCCATCCACCTTTCTCCACATACTGTCCGATTAATCTCCTCATATTTCTCCCATATATATATATATATATATATATATATATAATCAAATGATTATAAATAGGAATTGTTACTTGAAACCATAATGGTTAGCAAACTAGTCTCGCAGATCCATTACTGCTGAACAATGAGTTTGATCCTGGCTGGCTTCACCATATTACCCCTGACAAATGGGTTAGGTAAATCCTACTTTCTGAATAGACTTTTCATCCATCTAATAAATACCAGATTTATCATTTATATATATAAGCTCCACTTTCCCTGGTGTTGGATACTATATATATATATGTGTGTAAGTTGAAAATGGAAGCGAATCCGACAGTATGTTGAAATGAAAAATAAAGGAAAGAAAATGTTGAATGGATAAAATAGGATTTATTTTATTATATTATACTGACATGTGTTTCGGCCAGGAGTTTATCCATGTATACATGTATTCTATCTATTATTATTTTAAATACAAAATAATAGAAAATGACGATAATAGAAAAACCATGAAAAAAATTTTAGTATAGAAAGAAATATATAATATATATATAACGTGTGTGCAATCAAATAGGAATAGTTACTTGAAACCATAATGGTTAGCAAACTAGTCTCGCAGATCCATTACTGCTGAACAATGAGTTTGATCCTGGTTGACTTCACCATATTACCCCTGAAGAATGGGTTAGGTAAATCCTACTTTCTGAACCGAGTTCATTCCTCTAATGAATACCAGATTTATCAGCTTATCTACAGCATGTTTTCCAGTCTAACAGAATTGTTCTACATAGAACCTTTTCTTTCTCACCTTTATTTCACGTTTTGCAGCTGGCGCCATCTATTCCCCTCACCCCCAAGCATCCATCTTGCTTCTTTGGTGAATTATGGCTCCTAAGAGACATTGGAATAATTTCTGACCATCTTTCATCTTCTGGCCAATGTCCACTTTCTGGTTTCTAGTATCATTGTTCACAATCTCTTTGACCATCCACCCTCTGGCCTGCTGCCATACTTTCTGGTTTATTAATTTGATTTTATAGCTTTTCCCTCTGACCAATACTCAAGACAATTTTTTTATTTCTTGCTTGTGGAGCTAAATATACAGAGATATGGAGATTTTAGGATCTTTCTTTCTTACTAGCTTTTCATGGCTAAAGAAATATTTATTACAAATATAATTTCTCTCTCTCTTTCTCTTGTGTGTGTGTATGCATGTATATGTGTTGTGTGTATATGTGTATATATATATATATATATATATATAAATATATAAACCCCGATTTTTAAGCTTTTGTCTTTACTAATCATATTGCTCTGTTTATAAACATTAAACATTGAGCTCTCAACCGGACCTGAACTCTCTAACATTTAGCGATGGAAGACAGAACCAGCTTAGAATCATCCTAATACCAAATTACCTGGTATCCCACCTACGAGTATATATATATATATATATATATAGAGAGAGAGAGATGTTGTGGAGTCCATGTATGCTTCTTTGTTGGTATATCTAATGAGTCTAATTAATTAGTACATAACATCCAACACAGTTTCTCATTTATTTCACACATTACTTTGTACTAAACCCCCAAAATACATTATATATATATATATATATATATATATATATACCACATGATATATACACTAAAAATTAAACTCATATATATATAGGCTGTCAACTGATGCACGAGTAAGACCATTTCCTATTCTGTCTTTTTTTAAATATATATATATATATATATATGTATATATATATATGAAGAGAAAAATAGAAGTGAATCTGGCGGTATGTAATATAGTGAAAAATTTGAAAAAACTCAGGTTCAAATAAAATGAGTGATATTTATTCAGCCAATGCTGCAGTGTTTCAATCTGTTTAGTAAATCAACAAAAGCCCTAAAGAAGATCTACTAAACAAATTGAAACACTGCAGTGTTGGCTGAATAGATATCACTCATTTTATTTGAACCTGTGTTTTTTCAAATTTTTCATTATATTACATATATATACACACACATGGGCATGTGTGTGGAAATCAAAATTGAACTGATTTAAAATCTAAAATTATAAAAGGCATTTACAATAAAATTCAAGCTGTGGGCTACTGTTCTTCTACAAGGATGGCTTCAGCATGAGATAACCCATGAAGGTTGATGTGCCAAAGAAACCAACTAAAAAAATTATCTTACATGATTTTTGTCAATCACTTGTTGAATCCACCACCAGACACTGTTAGCCAGTAACAGATGCTAATTGGCACCCTACCAACATACATATATATATATATATATATATATATATATATATATATATATATATATACTAGCAAAAGTACCCCATCCATGACCGGATTATCTAATTCGTTGTAATAAGAATTAATTCAATCAATAAAACCACATACAAATTACATATTTAGAAAGAGTATTTTATTTTATTTCTTACCAAGTAAATATTTCTAAGATTGGACCAGGAATATGTAAAAAAAATTCTGAGCTGAAACGATTAGGGCACGAATTTGTCTATATCAAATTATCAGCAGGCGGCCATTTTGTATCACTGCTGAAATAGGCAGCAGCCATCGAATTTTTTGAATATTAGCAGCCATGCCACAATTATTGCAAATTGTTTGATTCTTGTTTAATTAATTATATCCCTTAATCAGTAGAAATCAATAACCAAATTTGGTGTGTTTCTTAGTTATAGGGATATTAATGTATATGCATGATTCCGAATCTGAGTGACCTCCCTTTTCTGAGTTATATGTCGACACGTACATACCACACTTTCTTTTATATATATAGATATATATGGCTCTCCTTAAAATGGACTGAGCTCTCTCTGTTAGCGTGTACATATGTTTGTATTTAGTGTCGCTTTTAGTTTGGCATAAAAGCGAAAGCATGGGGCATCAAGTGAGGATTGAACTCACTATTAAGTGGCAATGAGCCTGTGAGATGAGCTTGTTAATCATCCCACTGCAATTAGATGTTAGTGCAAATGGGTCTAATGAAGTTATCAGACTGGCTTCATTAACTTTTTCTTACATGAATTAATGATATAATCTAATTGTGCCTTGCTTAAAGATTCATTTATATTTTAGTATCATCTTTTGTATTTTGCCGTAATTTGTTCAACAATTGCAATATTATACATTTTACTAGTGATCGCAACGTCTTGTCAGACGACTGCCACTCCTTCATCCATTGTCCGTTTGTGGGCTCGTTCATGACTCTTTAATCCCGCCAATGTCCTGCATATCCTTGAACATATCTGGCACACATAATGATTGGTGTTGACTGCATTGACAGGTGTTGTATATACTCATCATTTGTCCTCATGCTGGGTATCATGCTGGGTCGTCGAGTGTGGCATGGTAGCGACAACAATTGCAGTCGGGTAGCTCTCATGTGATTTCATGTGATTGACCAAGCCCGCCTTTGACAATAGGTTCCGGTCACACTCCTCACAAATCCACACATCACCAAATTGGCTGGCAGAATTTCTCGTTTTCGGCACGCTCTCCTGAGTTTTGCTTGGTCCACCCTTGCAGTTTCAAACAGTTCTGCACCCCTGTATATTGCCATATATATATACATTTTACTACATACATACATACACACATATATATATATATATATATATATATATATATATATATAAGTGGAAGTAAACCCGACAATATGTAATTTTATAAAAAATGAAAAAACACAAGTTTCATTGACAAGTTATGTTTAATAAGCCAACGCTGCAGAGTTTCCGTTTGTTTAACAAACCATCGTCAGGACCTTTGTTTAAAGAAAAAGAAATAGTCAATAAAAGTCAGTGAGTCTCTTTAAGGCACCAAGTAATGTTGGGGTCCGCATTTAAATTGCGTGACATTTTTTTTTCCCGAAAATTGTTGGAAATAATTTTAGTGAATGGAAAAAAAAAATACCTCATTTGATTAACAAATCTCCTGGTCTAGCATCAGTGAAAAGAGGATAGACTCCCTCACTGTTATGCTGTGACTGACAATAGGTCATTCCACCAACTTTACTTACTTTATTTTACTAATGGAAGCAAATTCTTCATGGTTTGAAACATATCTCCCTACAAAAACAAAAAAAAACACGCCCTGTCTGTTGGGGGCGTTAGAATACATTGACTACACCTCTGCAGAGGGGTAAGACTCCCCTAAATTGGGCCACCTGTTGGGCAACCCGTGATGCTTAATGATGGAGTCTTGGTGGATGAGCAGTCCATGACAGGCAACACTCCACTTAGACCCTTACTTAGGCTAGACGGGTGGTCAGAGAAGCCCCCTCTGATCAATCGGCTGGTCACATCAGGCCCTAGCACCTATATGATTGCCCCAATCCTATTGCCCTTATGGCAAGCCTAAACCCTTCTTATATGGGTGCTAGAAGGTGGTGGCTGAAGGTCTATATGTCCTGGGAATGACATTAAATTCTATCTGATGGTGAGGTTCTGGAGGTTTGGGCAATGTAGAGCACCCCTTCATCACCTGGTCCACTCTGACCCAGAGTGGTGGTACCTGTTAGGGTCCCACCTATGGGTTAAATAGGAAATTGTATTTATAAAAAAAAATTGTGTATCCATTATAAAGTAATTTATTTCAAAACTTTATCGGCATTAAATGACCCACTGAGGTTGATATGCCGTAAAACAAAACAAAACAAAACAAAACCTACAAGGAGGGTTTTGGCATTAAATAACCCACAAAGGTTTATATGTCATTAAAAACCCCACTTAATGTTGACTTTCTCCATTATCAAAATATATCAAATTATAATGTGCTAAGCAGTTCTAGATTGTGTCTGTATTTATTCTTACCCCCCAAAAAAGGTTGACACCCAACAGATTCCCCACAGATATTGTCTGACTAAGTCTGACTAAGAAGATAGGAATGAGTCAGAAATGATGACCAACTAAAAGGATATTTCAGTTAATCCACACTGGCCCAATTAAATGGATTCACTAATGCAAATAACTCAAGGAAATTCTTACAAATAATCCCAGGCATTCCTCCTAGGTAAAGCAATTTCCAACATATTCACATAATGAAACTCTATACAATGTATTTCTATAATAAAACCTTTTCCAATGCATTACTATAGTTAAGCACTTTCCAATGTATTTCTATAGTAAAATGTTTTCCAATGCAGTCCTATAGTACAGTCCATTCCAACATATTCATATAGTAAAACTCTATACAATGTATTTCTATAGTAAAACGTTTTCCAATGCATTCCTAGATTATAGTCTATTCCAATGTATTTCTATAGTTAAGCCCATTCCAATGTACTTCTAGAGTAAAACGTTTTCCAATGCATTTCTAGAGTAAAACGTTTTCCAATGCATTACTATAGTTGAGCCCATTCCAATGTATTTCTATAGTAAAACGTTTTCCAATGCATTACTATAGTTGAGCCCATTCCAATGTATTTCTAGAGTAAAACGTTTTCCAATGCATTACTATAGTTGAGCCCATTCCAATGTATTTCTATAGTAAAACGTTTCCAATGCATTACTATAGTTAAGCCCATTCCAATGTATTTCTATAGTAAAACGTTTTCTAATGTATTACTATAGTTAAGCTCATTCCAACATATTCATATAGTAAAACTCTATACCTCTTCTAATCCTGTAGTAAAAACCATTCCCCAATGCATTCATATAGTAAAGCCCTTCCCAGTACATTCATATAAATGAGGGGCATTTGATTTTTTTATATATTTATTTTTTTGGTTTAATCCAAATAAACATGTCTTAGTTAACTTAATCTACTGTTCGTGTCTCTGCAGAATTATCCATAAATAAGTATACTACCTAATAAAATGTTCTGCCCTGTCAACTGGGCTTAGGAAATGCTGTCTGTATCCCCTGCAGAGAGATAAGACCCCCATCCCCCAAAAAAGAACGAAAGGAAAAGGGGAGGTCCTGAGTATGTCACTAAACCTAGCAAAACATAAATCTCCCTGGTCTAGTGCTAGCGAAAAGGTTATAGACTCCCTTGCTGTTTGGCTGATACCGACAATAGGCCACTCTCCCAACTATACCTGCATAGAAAGCAATGTTTTGAGTTTGGCAAGGCAAGAACGGTTAGTAATAGAATGAGCAGAAAAGAAGAAAGAAAGAACCGCATTATAGGCTGTAGATTAATACCAAGATCAAAGCCCGAATCCTTCTTATCATATGGGTGCTAGAAGGCGGTGGCTGAGGGTCTACATGTCCTGGGAATAACGTTAAACTCTATCTGATGGTGAGGTTCCAGTTCTGGAGGTTTGGGGAATGTGGAGCACCCCTTCATCACCATTTCTCCCTGGTCCACTCTGACCCAGAGTGGTAGTACCTGTTAGGATCCCATCTATGGGTTAAATAGAAAAACATGAGTTTATAAACAAAATTGTATTATGCATTAAGTATAAATTTATTTCACAATTTTGTTGGCATTAAATGACCCACCAAGGTTGATATGCCATAAAACCAAACAAACAAACAAACCAAACCAGACCAAACCAAGATCAAAGCTATACAAAGCCACCATGCAACTGCAGTCTTTCACTGTGTGTTGACTTAAATTACTACTAACCTACAATCTATATATTAATACACTTGTTCTTAAATCTTCCATCAGTTATCAACCTGCAACACCCTCTTGTTAAAAATGAGACCGTCCAAATTGTTCAAGATGCAATGCAAAAATGTAAATCCAGATTATCTGGTGTCGCTTACTCACAGATTTCTTATTTGTTCCATTTTATTTCACCCAATATGGTATATCCTCATGTCTCTCCCGCATACATCTTTGAAGCAATAATGAACCTTTGAACCACGTTATAGGCTGTAGAAAAATACCAAGATCAAAGCTATATCAAACCACCATGCAACTGGAGTCTTTCACTGGAGGCGAGTATGTGTTGGCTTAAATTAATACTAACCTACAATTATTAATAAATCTATTTATTTTACTTATATAAGTAATCACTTTTCTATTTACATCCTACAATATTTGGTGGTTGTAAATGGCGGCCAGACAAGCGGTAAAGTGGGGGGGAGGTGATAGAATTTGGAGTAGAAACCTCTTTCCGAATAGCATAACATGGCGAAGGGAAAAGAAGGGTCATAATTTGATTGTTGTTTTGATGGGAATGGCAGACATTGGTTTGGAAAAGGTGTCATTCCTTTTCCTCTTTTGAAGAATGTTGAAAATAAGGTAAACAGCAAAGGTGTATACTTTAAAAGTAGGAGAGGAATCCTTACTGAAAATATGCAGACCCCCCTAAAGGTAGATAGAAAATAATCAAGGCATCAGTCTTATCATTACAATCTGTTTCCAATAATATCATTCTGAATATTATTATGCCCATCTGCTCCTAACAGCTTTCTTTCCTTCCCTTCTTTTCTTTGTTCTTTCTCTTTTTTTTTTTTCTTTTTTCTTTCTTTCTTTTATTTTTGTCTTTCTTTTTTTTTTGTCTTTCTTTCTTTCTTTCTTTTTTCGTTCATTCTTTTTGTCTTTCTTTTTTTCGTTCTTTCTTTTTGTCTTTCTTTCTTTTTTCTTTTTCTTTCTTTTTGTCTTTCTTCTTTTTTTCTTTTTCTTTCTTTCTTTTTTCTTCTTTTTTCTTTTTTCTTTTTTTTCTTTGTTCTTTTCTTTGTTTTTTCTTTGTTCTTTTCTTTGTTTCTTTTCTTTCTTTCTTCTTTTTCTTTCTTTCTTTTCTTTCTTTCTTTGTCTTTCTTTCTTTGTCTTTCTTTTTTCTTTTCTTTTCTTTCTTTGTTCTTTCTTTTTCTTTTCTTTTCTTTCTTTTTTCTTTTTTTCTTTCTTTTTTTCTTTCTTTCTTTCTTTCTTTCTTTCTTTCTTTTTTTCTTTTTTTGTTTTTGTTGTCTCATCCTATTACTCATCCATCTTTCCTTGCTGAACTTGAAACTTATCTTTCTGTACAGGTATAACAGGGCTAATAAATTGATAGTTGGACCTCTGTTATTTGCAGTAGATGAATAAAAGATTAATATATATATATATATATATATAAATTTCAATAATCCTATTGTAGTTGTGCCATTTTTTTTCTTATTTCAAATTCATTTATAGTAGATAAATACCAAGATCAAAGTTATACAAAGTTGCCATGTGACTGGAGTCAGTCACTGGAGGCAGGTATCTGTTCTCAATAATATCCTTCTGAATATTATGCCCATCTGCTCCTAACAGCTTTCTTCCTTCCCTTGTTTTCTTTGTTCTTTCTCTTTTTTCTTTCTCTTTTTTTCTTTTTTCTTTCTTTTCTTTGTTTCTTTCTTTCTTTCTTTTTGTTGTCTCATCCTATTACTCATCCATCTTTCCTTGCTGAACTTGAAACTTATCTTTTTGTGCAGGTATAACAGGGCTAATAAATTGATAGTAGGACCTCTGTTATTTGCAGTAGATAAATAAAAGATTAATATATATATATATATATATATATATATATATATATATATATATATAGTTCCTTGTTAGTTTTGGAGAAATGATAATAAAGTGCTCAATTACTTGTGTAAGAGCTGTATTTATTTATTTATAGTTTACAATACATTTAAAAGTCTGTTTTACCAATGGTTTCGGAACATTTCAAAAGTGAACGTTTCTGATGACGAACAATCGCCTAAAAGTGATGTTCCGAAACCATTGGTAAAACGTACTTTTAAATGTATTGTAAACTATATATATATATATATATATATATATACATATTTCAAAAATCTTATTGTAGTTGTGCCATTTTTTCTTATTTTAAATTCATTTATAGTAGATAAATACCAAGATCAAAGGTATACAAAGTTGCCATGTGACTGGAGTCAGTCACTGGAGGCAGGTATCTGTTCTCAATAATATCCTTCTGAATATTATGCCCATCTGCTCCTAAAAGCTTTCTTCTCCCCTCCACACACATTTTTGTTATTGTTGGTTCATTCTATTACTCACCACTTTCTTTGCCTAACACGAAACATTGTGAGGAGCTGATGGTAGGTGTGATGCTCCACATCTGACGCCAAGGCCACCCTGACGACTTTATATTTCAATAATATTATGGTAGTTGTGCCTTTTTTTTCTTATTTTAAGTTCATTTATAGTAGATAAATACCAAAGTCAAAGGTATACAAACTGGAGTCAGTGACTGGAGGCGGGTATCTGTTCCCAATTATATCCTTCTGAATATTATGCCAATCTGCACCTAACAGCTTTCTTCGTTCTTCTTTTTTTCTTGAACTTGAATCTTTGCTTTTTGTGCAGGTATAACAGGTCTAATAAATTGATAGTAGAACCTCTGTTATTTGCAGTAGATACGTCACTGTAAATCCTACCTTTTTCCCGCCTTTCCACTTGTTTGAACGTCACTTGCAACCACCAAATTTTGTAGGATGTGAACAGAAAAAGTGATTACTTATTTAAGTAAAATAAATGAATAATTTAAAAATGGGGGAAAAACACGTGTTTGTCCTACTTTTCCCTACTTTTACTCTGGCGTATTTTTCCCTCTGCAAACTCAATAAACCCGCTTTCTTTTATAAATAATGAGAGAATGAGTCAACTAGCCGTAAGCACAACTCTAAATCCTGCTCATCACCATCATCAGTAGTATTAGTGGCAGTATTAGTAGTATTATCATTATTATTATTAGTCGCGGTAACATTATTTGGTAATGAAGGACTATTTGCTCGTAAATTCCTACCATAAAATAAACTAAACCCCCATTTTATGTCCATGTTTTTGCAATAAATGTTTTATTTTTCTTGCACCCATTATTTTACAATACTAAATATATTTTCTTTATTTATTTTAATATTCACTTCAATGTGGATATTCTAAAAGTTTTTATTTTGTGAGAATGCTTAGTTTAAAAGTGGGGGTTCGTTTTTACACTTCAACTTTTTACTCGTAAATTCCTACGATAAAATGCCCAAGCCTAATTTTATCGCAGGAATTTACGAGTAAAAAGTTGAATATTACTTTTTGTTGTTATTTCTTTTCTTTTTGGCTTTGCTACTCTAAAATAAAACGTCAGATTTTAATCATCGTCGACGAAAAAACAAAATTACGGTCATAAAAGGAGGATCCAATTTGTGCCTAAATTGTAAAACAAGCCCCCACTTTAAAACTAAACATTCTCAAAAAAATAAAACTTTTAGAATATGCACATTGAAATGAAAATAAATAAAGAAAATATATTTTGTATTGTAAAATAACGGGTGCAAGAAAAATAAAACATTTAATACAAAAACACGGACATAAAATGGGGGTTCAGTTTTATTTATGGTAGGAATTTACGAGCAAATAGTCCTTCATTACCCATTATTCTTAGTAGTATTAGTAGTATATTATTAGTCGCGGTTACATTATTTTTAGTAGTAGTAGTGTTAGCATTATTATTAGTAGTAGTCGGTCCAGCTCAGTCCGTAGAGCGTCCGCCTGGTAACCACAAAGTTCATGGTTCGATACCAGCCCTCGCCAACAGCGTATGAGTAGCACTGGGATATGTGCGGTAACCTAAGGAGCTGATGGTAGGTGTGGTGCTCCACCCCAAAAGCTAAAAAAATACTCCTTCGTCTAGCGCTAGTGAAAAGGAGATAGACTCACTCGCTCTCTGGCTGATACCGATTTTAGGCTACCCCGACTTATTATTATTATTATTATTAGTAGTAGTAGTAGTAGTAGTATTAGCATTATTATTAGTAGTATTATTATTAGTATTATTATATTATAGTAGTAGTAGTAGTAGTATTAGCATTATTATTATATTAGTAGTAGTAGTATTAGCATTATTATTATTAGTAGTAGTAGTAGTATTAGCATTATTATTATTATTAGTAGTAGTAGTATTAGCATTATTATTATTAGTAGTAGTAGTAGTATTAGCATTATTATTATTATTAGTAGTAGTAGTATTAGCATTATTATTAGTAGTAGTAGTAGTATTAGCATTATTATTATTAATAGTAGTAGTAGTAGTATTAGCATTATTATTATTAATAGTAGTAGTAGTAGTAGTATTTGTTTTTGTTTGTTTTACCAATCGATTTATCTGTTGGCCTCGTCCCCCCCCCCTCTCTCTCTCCTTCTCCTAGGTTGATGGGAGATTTTTATCTCTCTCCACTTTGCGACGATTATAATGGCAAAGTAAAAGCAGTGACAGACACAAAGAAAACGCTATATTCGCTTACCTTCCCCGTCTTTCTCTTTAAAAAAAAATTGTCTGTCTGCTTAGCCCACTCCTCCTCCTTTCCGACATTCCTCTGTCGATGGTGGTAGCCCTGTCTTTGAATCATCATTTACGAAAGACACCTTTGTCACACTAGTTAACCTTATAGCAAGCTTGTCACACAAAAATTCTTTTTGAGGGGGTGGGGTAGAACCGTAAAAAATAGATACATTTTCACATTTACTGTGAAGTTGGTTGGTTGGATTTTACGGCATGTCAATCTTTGTTGGATTATTTTATGCCAAAGACATTTTTGTTTTATTCATTCTTGATGGGTAGTCATTTTTATTAACTTATAGTTGGTAGAACCATAAAAAAAAAATAGACACATTTTCATATTTACTACGAAGTTGGTTGGATTTTACGGCATGTCAACTCTTGTTGGGTTATTTTATGACAAAGACATTTTTGTTTTATTCATTCTTGATGGGTAGTCATTTTTATTAACTTATGGTTGGTAGAACCATAAAAAAAAATACACATTTTCATATTTACTACGAAGTTGGTTGGCTGGGTTATTTTATCCCGAAAGCATTTTGTTTTATTCATTCTTGTTGGCATTCAATTATTTTTTCAAACTCAATTTTTAAAAACATTTTTGATACTTGTTTTTGTTTTGTTACCTATTTGTTTCTTTTGTTTTACGGCATATCAACATTGGTGGGTCATTTAATACCGGCAAAGTTTTGAAAGATTCGTAGCGATAGTTTTGAAGAAAAATTTTTTAACTCAATTTTTTAATAAACAAAATTTCTATTTAAGTCATAGATGGGACTCTAACAGGTACTACCATTCCAGGTCAGAGTGGACATGGAAGCAATGATGATGAAGGGGCGCTCCACAATCCCCAGACCTCCAGAATTGGAACTTCACCATCAGATAGTTTAACATTATTCCCAAGACACTAAGACCCTCAACCACTGCCTTCTAGCACATATATGATAAAAAGGGTTGGGGGTTGCCATGTTGATCTATTTAACCGATAGATGGAACCCTAATCGGTACTACCACACCGGATCAAGGTGGACCTGGGAGTAATGCTGTTGAATTGATATTCCACATTCTCCAGACCCCCAGAATTTGAACTTCACCATTAGATAGAGTTTAACGTCATACCCAGGACACTAAGACCCTCAGCCACAGCCTTCTAGCACTTTTATTATAACATCTGTTGATGGTAGTCTTGTTTTTGAATAATAATTTACGAAAACTTACTTATTACACAAGCTTGTCACAAAAAATCATTTTTGAAGGGTGGGGGTACAACCGTAAAAATATACATTTTCACATTTACTATAAGTGTTTAAGCATGTGTTTGCGAGGAGTCATTTTATGGATACTAAGTTTAGTTTAACGTAGTGTGTAATACAGGGTTTCAAGTGTGAGACACCCAGTGAGGACCAAGCTCTACAGTGTAGTAATAATACTCAGGGTCGCTGCTAGGGTTTTATGATACGTGGCCCTCAGTCTGCAAAGTGGTCAGATAACGTTGTGTAGATAACTATAAAGATGAGGACAATAGTCCAAATAATCCTAATCATCAAGCCTCATCTAAAAAAAATTCAGAGAAATAGTGTAGATAACAATAAAGATGAGGAAAATAGTTCGAATAATCTAAATGATACTAATTATCAAGCCTCATCTAAAAAAAATTCAGAGAAAGAAATGTTTATTGTCTGTGGAATTGGCAACAAAAAAAATCTATAGAATTTATTATTCGCTTGAAGACAAATGCTGAATTATGCAATATTCTTAGCATCAAGATTTGCTTTCTCAATTGTTTAAAAGTCGAATTTTAAAATAATTTTTTCAAAAAATCAATAAAATATTATCAATTCTTAAACAAGTTGAAATTTAAATAACTGCTAAAAGAATTTTGCTTTCAAAGTTTTTGCTCTTTTAAAGGAAAAAAAAACTGGAAACTGTTTTATAATAACTTGTGTGGGTACATATCTAATAATATTCCTTTTGGTTGTATAATCTTTCCATAAAAATAATAAAATCATGCTATCTTTGGTTTAGAAAGAAATTGAAAAAAATGTATACTGTTGGAATGGAATGCTGTGGAGTTTGGTAATAAGTAATACCTAATAATATCCGTTTTGTACACGATATCAACTTATATACAGGATACAGTAAAGTGATGGAATAGGAGAAACCCATGGTTTCATAAATCAATGATCGACCAATACACGAGATCGATATATACACGAATGTGTACAGTATTCAAACATAATAGGAAAGACTAGGTGCAGCCCTTGGCTTTATAAATTAATGATTTTGTGACCATAAATCAAGGGTCGACTAATACACGAGATTGACTCGTACTTAAGTGTGTACGGTATTCAAACAGAATAAGCAACCCTTGCCTTCAAAATGTAATTCCATGAATTAATGATTTTGTGACCATAAAACAAAAGTCGACCTATACACGAGATACTGTTTATAAAATGTTTCTCCTCTTCACAGGTAATTAAGATAGAAACTAATTTCCTTTCATTGAATACTTTCCTCACCTTAATTAATTTAATTTTATCTTTTTTTAAACACATTTTAAAGTTAATTCTCTGAGAAAACAAAACTTTACCTTTTTAAATAAAAAGTTCAGGTAGACCTCATTAAATGGTGTTCTTTTTATTTATTTATTTATTTATTTATTTTATTTGTTTACTTAAAAAAAAAAGCTCTATTCGGCGCTGACGTAAACTCTATTCATCCGAACATATTGCCTAGAGATCTAAACGGGAAATTATATCAGAGGAAACGCCTAAGTATCTAAACGTATCTTTTTTTTCACTCTTTCATATTGTTAGTGTCCTATCTATCTATTCTAGGCTGAACTTGCTCAAAGGTGTCAAAATTAGGGTGACCCAGAAAAAACAGAACCCACAAATTTTGCAATAAAACTGTTAATTTTAACTATAGGATTAGGATAATGAGAAAACTTAGGGTTAGGATAATGAGAAAATGAATAAATAATTTGGGTTCTGTTTTGTCTGGGTCACCCTGTATACCGGTGACCCAGAAAAAACAGAACCCACAAATTTTGTAATAAAACTGTTAATTTTAACTAGGGGGGTTAGGGTTAGGCTTAGGGTTGGGGTTTAAGGTTAGCTTAATGGGAAAAATAAATAAATAATTTGGATTCTGTTTTGTCTGGGTCACCCTAATTTTGACACCTTTGTGCAAGTTCAGCCCTATTCTATACATTTATAAAGCGCAGTTTTGTGTGTGTATGTCCGGCTGAAACTACGAAAATAAAACAATTAACGACAAAGTAAATATATAGGGAGACACATTCATTATCATCAGAGCTTGCGTTTTGTGCAAAAATAATGTAGATTTTATTTATATCTGGGAAGATATTTGAAAATTAGGATTTGAATAGTAAGAGACGGGAAAGTCATTGGTTGTGTTCGTGATTAAAAAATCAATTATGTAATACCAAAACAATCAATGGATCTGCGAGATTAACTTTTTATTACCCCCCTCCTACACAGACAACGCCGTGTAGCTAGTTCTAGTACATATATAAAGAGCAGTTGTATGTATGTATGTCCGGCTAAATCAACGAAAATAAAACAATTAACGACAAAGTAAATATATTATATATATACACAACGAAACTAGCTTTTGTGTAAAAAAATGAGGAATTGATTTATATCCGAAGATATTTCAAAACTAAAATTTACATAGAAATAGCATTTAATTCTACTGTACTGATGACATCCTCATTTATATCTTTGTAAATCATAGAAAATATTAAAATTTCTTACTATATTGTTATTTGTGATGTCATTCTCTCTACCCCAGGTAACACCGGGTAGCCCTTTCTAGTATAGGGGCAGTTGATGTGTATGTCCGGATGAAACTATGAAAATAAAACAATTAATAGCAAAGTAAATATATACATTTACTATCACCAGATCTTGCTTTTTGAACAAAAATGAAGAAGATTTGATTTATATTCGTGAAGATAATTAGTCTTCTGTGGATTTCGGAAGATGAACTGATCGACCAATTCTCCAGACTTAAACCCTTCAAGAATGAAATGAAAGTAAACATAATAATGATGGATCTGCTAGACTAACTTGCTAACTATTACGGTACTTTCTTTTCTTTTACCCCCCCACCTCTACCCAAGTGATGCTGGTAGCCGCTTCTAGTCTATTTAGAAAACTATGTACGCACACACACTCCTCTTTAACAAATAAATCTACCTGTGTGTGTGTCACTCTCTTACGCGACTTAAAGAGCCCCTCCCCCCCCTCTCTCTCTCTCATCGGAATAGCCGTAGAGCCAATCTTAATAATAAATCGGGCCGAGTAGTACACGAACCCACGTGAACGAATATTTCCTTTAACACAGAGGAGAGGGATGAAAGAAAACATCACCGTTTCCATGCCAACCAGTCCGTGTCCACGCACACTTCAACAAAACAACATTTTCTTCTTCTTCTTTTTCTTCTTTTACTTCTTGTTCTTCTTCCCAGTCAAAGCAGCCTTCTTTTTTTCTTTTAAGTCTCTTCATTCAATTAGTTTCTTTTTCCTTTTCATTCACTTAGTTTCTTCTACATTCAGTTCCATTATTTCTTCTTCTTCTTCTTCTTCTTCTTCTTCTTCTTCTTCTTCTTCTTCTTCTTCTTCTCTTCTTCTTCTTCTTCTTCAGTCTCTTCATTCGATTAGTGTCTTTTTCAATTCTTCTTCCTCTTCTACTCAATGTATCCTTCTTTCTTTTTATTTATTTAATCAAGTCTTTCTTTCCTTCTTCTATGTCCTCTTTCTTTATTTACTTGTACAAAGTTGTTTTTTGTCAGTCGGGGGAAATTCCCAGGAAACTCTCCTGAACCCCCTCCTCCTTCCCTCCACTTCCTCCTCCTTCCTCTATTTTTCCAAATCACCTTGTCTTCCTCCTTCCTGCTTATCTCTGTCATCAGAGCCTC
The DNA here is from genome assembly GCA_023376005.1 of Doryteuthis pealeii. Classification (NCBI taxonomy): domain Eukaryota; kingdom Metazoa; phylum Mollusca; class Cephalopoda; order Myopsida; family Loliginidae; genus Doryteuthis; species Doryteuthis pealeii. The sequence continues at coordinate 6,794,843 of CM042180.1, forward strand.
AGTCTGGTGTCATCTTCAGATAAAGAATGGCCTTCTTTGTTAAAAGACAATCAAAGACACCTGTTCTTAATTGCTCAAGATATCTCAGTGGTGACAGAGTCGGACTTGAGGTGGTGTCCCCCTTTCCCTGATTAAATTAAGCTCATCAACACAGCCAAAAAAGGGGAGGGGGGAAAGAGGACTTGTTTTTTTTTTGTGGGGTGGGGTTCAGCTTGTCCTTCTCTTAGTGTAATTGTGAAATATTTAATACCAACTTTATTTCTGAATTCAAATGCATTTCTAGAGTAAAATCAATAGCAAAGAATTAATTGCCTTATTCTATATCAACTAGCACTAGCAGAGCCACCCGGTGTTGCCCAGTGAAGAATAATCAAGCCTAAGTTCCAATTACCGTCGAATTGGTAAGACACGGCAACAAGCAGTTGTAACTCAATACAATCCTGTCCTGTTGCAATTCTACTGCAGACTGACAGGGTATTTATAAAACTCCACAATATCATAGAAACCAAGCAGCCAATCAGAACTCAGGGAATGGAATCACCCAAATGCATGAATGGACTATTCTTGATTTCTATAAATACCAACTGTATTGGACACTGCTTCAGTGTGCTCAGCTAGTTGCTGTTATTCAAACCAACAGTGGACTAACTGACTCTCAATTCTCAATACCCAGGAAATACAATTTTGTTTTTGGTAATTTATGAGGAAGTGCATCCCGGTCTCCTGCCTCAAGAGTTGCTGCCTGGTGACTATTAAGATAACGACCCAGTTCAGTCTATTCAAAACTATCCATCTATCTATCTATCTCAATTTGTTCATATTTATCTATATTACTTTAAATACTAAGATTTTTTTTTATTCATGTTTGTTTAACGTCTTGTTTTTAGTTTAAATAAACAAGAATTACAACAAAAAAAAGAAGCGCCCCCCCCCAGCCCCAAATACATTTACTTGTTGAAAATATCTATCTATCTCCATTTGTTCATATCTATCTATATTATTTTGTTTGTTTATCTATCTATCTCAGTCTATTCAAAACTATATATCCATCTTCATATCTAAACAAGAATTACGACAAATTACGATAAACAAGAATTACAACGAGCTGGGGTTGTTATTTTGATAGTCACCGGGTAGCGGTTTTTGAGGTGGGAGACTGGGACGCACTTCCTCATAAATTACCTTGTTTTAAAACTCTCTTCTATCTATATTCTAATATAAATTAATAAAAATTATTTTTCTATTTATTTGTTTTATTATATTTTATTCTTTATATATTCTTGTTTTTAAGTTGTTTATTTTTTATTATTTTCTTTGATCTTTTTCTTTTATTTGGAATGATTCATTTTAAAATGGGTGAAATAAGAGTTATATGGATAAGCAACACCAGATAATCAGGAATTTATATTTTGCATTTCATCTTGTACTGTTTCATTTTTAACCAGAAAGTGTTGCAAGATGGTAACGGTTGTATTTTGTAAGAATATAAGTATTTTCAGACCATATGACCTTTTGGCACCCCTTTTTGATCTCGATTAAGAAAGGACATGTTTTTCATTTACACCGTCAATATCCGGTTATTTTAATAGACTATTTTTAGATTTTTTTAAAAAAATTATAAATCTAACTCTAACCCCCTAACCGGATATTGATGGTGTAAATGAAAAACATGTCCTTTCTTAATTGAGATAAAAAGGGGTGCCTAAAGGTTATATGGTCCGTATTTTCTATATCAATAACACTTACAATTCTCTTTTGACTTTCAAATGCATTTCTAAAGTAAAATCATTCACAATGAATTTATTGCCCTATTCTATATGAATAATGCTTAAAATTCTCTTCGGATTTTCAATGCATTTCTGTAATAAAATCACAGTCAATCTATTTACATGATAAACAATAGTCCTATTCTTCCAATAAAGTTTGCATTAATTCCAGGCAACAGGCAATCATTTTCTTTCTTGTTTTCAATGCCCTACATAAAAAGAAAGAAAGTATTAAAATAAAAGCTTGCATTTGTACTCGGATTGTTTATTGTCAAATTGAATTTTTTTCCATCTGTCATTTTACAATATTAACATATTTATTCTTTGATGGTAATTTTTTTTTTCTTTTCTATTTTCAGGTAAGTTTCCAAAATTCTTCCAAGTTCTTCCGGTAAGACCAAAATAAATTTATTGTAGTTTTTTTTCTCTGTTTTGTTGTGGAAGATATTTTTCCTTACAAGGTGTAGGACTTGTCCAATGAAAAACATAAATAATATGGACTACACAGTCAAGTAAAAGACCTTCCACCCCCATGGGTGGCAACCCATGATGCTTAAGGATGGAATCCTGGTGGCTGAGCAATCCATGACATGCTACACTCCACTTTGGCCCTTACTTAGGCTAGACGAGCAGTTGGAGAGGTTCCCTCTGATTAATAGGCTGGTCATGTTAAGGGTAATTTTCACCTTTAGTTGTCAAAATTCCTAGCAAATAAGGCAATTAGAGTAACCTCCCTTGACTTTCACTTTTCACTAAGCTGGTAGCTATTTTTAAAGTCTCTGTGCGAAATAAACACATCTTAGAAACTTTTTTTAAAACAAAATACCACTACATACTTTAACACAAAAATATCATAAAATGTGTTCTTAATAACAATTAAGTTCATTTCAGATAATGCACAAACACAATTCTATGCTAGGAATTTTAATATCTAAAGGTGAAAATTACCATGTTAAGCCCCAGCACTCAATTGCTCTTATGACAAGCCCCAACCCTTTTTATCATATATGTGCTAGAAGGAGGTGACTGAGGGTCTAAATGTCCTGGGTATCTTAAGCACCCCTTCATCACAATTACTCACAGTTCCACTCTATCCCGGAGTGGTAGTACCTGTTAGAGTTCCAAATAGAAAAAATGAGTTTAAAAATCTGTTTAAAACAAATTGAGTACCCATCAAGATAGAATAAAACAAAACATCTTTGGCATAAAATAACCCAACAAGTTTTGGCCTTTTGGATTATTTGGACTATTGTCCTCATCTTTATTGTTTTCTGTACAATATTTCATCCGATCTGCCTTCCGGCCTTCTTCAGGTATTTCTTGTTTGACTCTAGAACCTTCTTGAACTCAGGAACCTCCCTTTCGAACTTGGGAACTTTCTTTTCGAACTCGGGAACCTTCTTGTCATAATAATCCTAACAATACAAATAATACAAATAATCAAACCTCATCTCACTAAAAGAGAAATGGTTGACATGCCGTAAAACCCAACCAACCAACCAAACTATACGACCCCCCACAAAATACTCACAAAGAATAGGTTAAGGATATATGTCTGTAAGAAGACGTCTATATTAAAATTGAGTTGTTATCATTCCTTGTACTCAATTATTTTGTGAAAAAAAAATTCCTTCTATGCAGATGTATTCATGTTGTGATTATTTTCTTAAAAGTTCCAAGAGATTTTTTATTCCTTTGTTGTTGTTGTTGTGTCGTTTTGGTATTTTAAAAAGGAGAGCAGCTGGTGCTTTTAAAAAAATTGCCAAGTTGTTGAAATGAGAGGGAGGAGGAGAGAGAGAGGGGGAGAAGTTGTGATAATGAGAGGTGAATGAATGAAGGAAAGAGAGAAGTAAGAGCGAAAGAGAAATACTTGTGGAAAGAAAGATATACGAAGGAGAAGGAGTAAGATGAGGAGGAAATAAAAAAACAAGTAAGGAAAACAGAGAGAGGGAGAGGAGGGGAAGAAATAGTAAGGGAAGGTGCGAGAGAGGAACGAGTGAGAGAGAGAGGAACAAGTAAGAAGAGAGAAGGACAGAGAGAGAGAGAGAGGGGGAACAAGTAAGAAGAGAGAAGGACAGAGAGAAAGAGAGAGAGGGGAACAAGTAAGAAGAGAGAAGGAGAGAGAAGGACAGAGAGAGAGAGAGGGGAACAAGTAAGGAGAGAGAAGGACAGAGAGAGAGAGAGAAGGGGAACAAGTAAGGAGAGAGAAGGACAGAGAGAAAGGAAAGTAAGATAGACAGAGAGAGAAAAGAGTAAGAAGAGAGGAACGAGTAAGGAGAGAGAAGGACAGGCAGAGAGAGAGGAAAGAGTAAGAAGAGAGACGGAGAGAGAGGAAAGAGTAAGAAGAGAGACGGACAGAGAGAAAGGAAAGTAAGAGAGACAGAGAGAGAAAAGAGAGAGAGATGAGAGAGAGAGAGAGGAACAAGTAAGGAGAGAGAAGGACAGACAGAGAGAGAGGAATGAGTAAGAAGATAGAGAAAAATAACAGGTAAGAAAAGATGAGAGATATGAGGAAAGTAATGTGAGAGCAACAGTTTTTGGAAGGAGAGAGAGAGGGGGAAACCTACTAAATAAAAGAAAGAGGATAGCAGTGATTTGTATGTGGGGGGGGCGTGAGGGTGAACAAATGGAGATAATTGGATGATGTAGGGAATCGGATAATAAGCATATGGGGAGAAGAAAAGTGTGTGGGGGGGGGGGCTGAGAAGATGAGAAAGAAAGCATGGATTGAAAGAGAAAGAATGAGAGAGAGGCATCTGTGTGAATGGGAAAGAGAAAGGAAGAAAGAAAGGGGAATAGGGGTAGGGGAGAAAAAGGTTTGGGAGAGACTTGAAATAAGAAATTCCCAAAATTTAGGAAATCAAGGGGGGGGGGGCGAGAAGGAGAAATGAAAGTTGTGGTAAAAGTGATAAAGATAGACTAAGAGAATTAGTGGGAATGAATTGGAAAACAGAAGAGAGAGTGAGTGTGTGTTAATAGAATTAGAGAGAGGATGATAGAATAGGAAAACGTGTGAGAGAGAGAAAGGGAGAGAGAGTAGAATTAAGGAGGGAATAACTAAGAGAAAGAGATAATTGAATTAGGGAGAATAGGAAAGCAGGGGAAGAAAGATATAGTAGAATTAAGGAGGAGATAATAGAGAGAGAGAGAGAGAGATGATAGAATTAGGGGTAGAGAGATATAATAGAATTAGAGAGATAGTAGAATTAAGAAAGGGATAACACAGAGAGAGAGATATAATAGAATTAGATAGATAGTAGAATTAAGAAGAGGATAACAGAGAGAGAGAGAGAGAGATAATAGAATTAGATAGAGATAGTAGAATTAAGAAAGGGAAGAGAGAGAGAGAGAGAGATAGTAGAATTAAGAAGAGGGTAACAGAGAGAGAGAGACAGATAATAGAATTAAGAGTAGAGAAATGTAATAGAATTAGAGGGTAGAATTAAGAAGGGGATGACATAGAGAGAGAGAGTAGAATTAAGGAGGATATAAGAGAGAGAGAGAGGGGGAGATATAATAGAATTAGGGAGAGGGTGATAAAATAGGAAAGCAGAGAAGAGAGAGAGAGAGTAGAATTAAGAAGGCTGTAACCAAGAAATAGAGTTAACAGAGAGAGAGATTATATGATTATAGAGAGGATGATAGAATAGGAAAGCAAGGAAGAGAGAGAAAGTAAAAATAAGGAGGAGATAACAGAGAGAGAGAGAGTTAATAGAATTAGAGAGAGGATAACAGAATAGGAAAACATGTGAGAGAGAGAGAGAGAGTAGAATTAAGGAGGGAATAACTTAGAGAAAGAGATAATTGAATTAGGGAGAATAAGAACGCAGGGAAGAGAGTAGAATTAGAGAGTGGATAACAGAGAGAGAGAGAGAGGAGAGAGGGAAGATAGAAAGAGAGAGAGAGTAAAAATAAGGAGGAGATAACAGAGAGAAAGAGAGATTATAGAATTAAGGAGAGGATGACAGATAAGGAAAGCAGAAAAGAGAGAGAGAGTGTGTGTGAAGAATAAATAATTTAAGAGGAAGCATAATGGGGGGAGAAAGAGCCTGACAAAAAAAATGTCTCCGCAAGATGGCGTTGGTAAATGCCTTCTTCCTCCATTTTCTATTTATTGATTAACCAGTTTTGCACCAGGCATCAAATGGCATCGTTTCCATGTTGTAAAAGATGCATTCCTGTGCAATATTCCGTTACCATAGTTACCGCATCACATAACATGGCAGCATCCCTTTCAACATTCTAAGCTTTGTTGTTGTCATTGTGGGTTGGTTTTTTCTGTCCACTCCAACCGGATACTTTGCATATAAGAAGTTCCATTGATCCAACACCTCAGCTTTCCTTATCCGGTTACTAATTATATATTGGAACTATGTGAGGGTTTGTACTATGATAAGTAGTAGAACATTTGTTGAATAAATAGTATACTATGATAAATAGTACAAACTAGTACTAAACTTGTTGAATGAATAGTATACTATGATAAATAGTACAAACTAGTACTAAACTTGTTGAATGAATAGTATACTATGATAAATAGTACAAACTATGATAAATAGTACAAACTAGTACTAAACTTGTTGAATGAATAGTATACTATGATAAATAGTACAAACTAGTACTAAACTTGTTGAATGAATAGTATACTAAGATAAATAGTATAAACTAGTACTAAACTTGTTGAATGAATAGTATACTATGATAAATAGTACAAACTAGTACTAAACTTGTTGAATGAATAGTATACTAAGATAAATAGTACAAACTAGTACTAAACTTGTTGAATGAATAGTATACTATGATAAATAGTACAAACTAGTACTAAACTTGTTGAATGAATAGTATACTATGATAAATAGTACAAACTAGTACTAAAGTTGTTGAATGAATAGTATACTAGGTAAGTAGTAAAAACCAGTACAAAAAGTGTAGAATATTATTCTTTTTTTTCTACTTGAAAAGTATGACCATTATATTATAAGTAGTAGAAAATTTGTTGAATAAATAATATACTAGGTGAGTAGTAAAAACGTGTATGTAGGATATATAAGGATTTATACTGTTATAAGTAGTACAAACTAGTAGAAGATTTGTTGAATAAATACTAAACTATGTGAGGGTTTATACTATTATAGGTAGTACACATTTCTTTTAATAAATAGTATACTAGATCAGTAGTAAAATCCAGTGCAAAAAGTATAGAATAAATAGTATACTAGGTGAGTAATAAAAAATGTCCAAAAAAAAATAGTATACTATGATAAGTAGTACAAACTAGTACAAATTTGTTGAATAAATACTATACTATGTGGGTATTTATACTATTATAAATAGTACACAATTTGTTCAATAAATACTATATTAGGTGAGTAGTAAAAACCAGTACGATAAGTGTAGAATAAATAGTGTACTGAAAAAAATAAAATAAATATTTGACGTCATATTTCAAACCGTTCATTTTTTCAACGTTCTTTTTTCTCAGACTTCAAATTTTAAACAGACCAATAAACAAGGACTATTACTCGCCTTTCTCCTTATTCTGAGATAAAAAAAAAAAAATTTTATCACCTTCCACATACCAACAAAAGCCCTGAAGATGATCTAATTAATAGATCGAAACACTGCAATAAACTCACCACTTAACTCATTTAAACCTGTGTTTTTTCAATTTTTTATTATACTACATAGTGTACTGAGTAATAAAAAATGTCTATAATAGTATACTATGATAAGTAGTACAAACTAGTACTAAATTTATTGAATGAATAGTATACTAGGTGAGTAGTAAAAACTAGTACAAAAAGTGTAGAATAAATAGTGTACTAGGTAAGTAATAAAAAATGGGTTGAATTGATACTGTACTAGGTGAGTAGTACAAAAAATGTAGAATAAATAGTGTACTAAGTAAGTAGTAGTAAAATAAAAGTGTAGAATAGTGTACTAGATATGTAGTACAAATTAGTACAAAATTTGTTGTACTTGATAGATTCAGTCACAACAGATTGACAATAGAAAAAGAGGATGACAAAAAAGGAAAGTAGTTATCTACTAAACATAATATAATTTAGTACAAAGCTAGAATTAAATTCTCTAACAATGATCTTCTATCCAAACTTGTTAACTATTACAATACATGAGATACACACAATATACAAATGTTTCATTTGTTTTATGACATATAAACCCTTTCTGGGTCATTTAATGCCAAAACAAGTCGTTTCAATAAAGGTATTTTTGTTTCAAGTTCTTAATATTTTCAAATTGGTATAAATAATTTTCATTAATTTCATTTGGTTTGTTTGTTTGTTTTATGGCCTATCAACCCTTTCAGGGTCATTTAATGCTGAAACAAATCATTTCGATAAAACATACTATGTTTCAAGTTCTTAATATCTTCAAATTGGTGTAAATAATTTTCATTAACTTCGTTTGATTTGGTTCGGTTTGGATTGGTTTGTTTAATGGTATAACAACCCTGTGGGTTATTTAATGCCAAAAACCATTAGAGTATGAGATAAAAATTGGTACTCAAATTTCCTTTAGAAGTGTAATTTTTGTAGTATTTTGTGGACGTGTTTTATATCTGATTGATAATTTTGGATATGTTTCTATTTCTCTCAAGAAGGATAAAATGTCATCTATACTAATATTCTCAAACAGATCATTCATGTATATAATATTGGAATGTAGGAACTTGTATGTTGGTATTAGTATTTGAACTGGCTCTTAGTAAAGATCAAATATAAATCACACCCTTATGTGAACAAATATGTGGTCTACTCTTCAAACTAAGAAGAGCTCAGTAAATACCAACATCAGTGCAAAAAGAAGAAAAAAATGATTAAAATGAAAATATTATTAATTTTTTAAAAATATTGTAATCTTCTGGGATAAAATATATTCCATATGTTTAGACATCAATCAAAATGTTTTACGAAGGTAAGTAAAATATGTTACATGAAGATAAGTAGTTTGTTTAAGATATGTTACACAAAGATGAGTACCATGTTTAAAATGGATTACACAAATATGTGTAGTGTCTAAAATGGGTTATACTAAGATGTGTACTATGTTTAAAATGTGTTGCATAAAGATTAGTTCAGTGTTTCAATGTTACACAAAAATGAGCACAGTATTTCAGGGTGTTACACAAAGATAAGTAGTGTTTAAAATGTGTTAATCAAAGATGTTACTGTGTTTAAAATGTGTAACACAAAAATAATTACTTTAATTTAAAATGTGTTATACCAAGGTGAGTGCAGTGTTTCAATATGTATGTTACACAAAGATGAGTACAGTGTTTAAATATGTATGTTACGCAAAAATGAGTACAGTGTTTAAAATGTTTTACACAAAAATGAGTACATTGTTTCAATATAATACACAAATATATATACAGTGTTTTAATATAATACACAAATATATATACAGTGTTTTAATATAATACACAAAGATGAGTACAGTGTTTCAAATGTTTCACACAAAGATAAGTACAGTGTTTCAAATATTTCACACAAAGATGAGTACAGTGTTTAAAATGTGTTACACAAATATGTATATAGTGTTTCAATATAATACACAAAGATGAGTACAGTATTTAAAATGTGTTACACAAGATGAGTACAGTGTTTAAAATGTGTTAAGATGAGTACAGTGTTACACAAATATGTATATAGTGTTTCAATATAATACACAAAGATGAGTACAGTGTTTAAAATGTGTTACACAAAGATGAGTACAGTGTTACACAAATATGTATATAGTGTTTCAATATAATACACAAAGATGAGTACAGTATTTAAAATGTGTTATACAAAGATGAGTACAGTGTTACACAAATATGTATATAGTGTTTCAATATAATACACAAAGATGAGTACAGTGTTTAAAATGTGTTATACAAAGATGTGTACATTGTTTGAAATGCTTTACTCAAAGTAGACAGATCAAGAGATGAAATAAGGGAATGGATTATGGGTGTAATTTACGTCTTTGCAATATTAATGGTTTTCTTAGCATAGTTGATAAAGCAGTTGCTATGGATAAGCACTTTGTAGAAGGGGACATGTGTATGAATCTCATTTAGAACTTATCCTTTATTAAAGTCTCCAATACACACTGTTACTTACTGTTTTAGAAATAACACTCTACCATATTCATCAATTGTACCACCCTGTTGGCTGGGGCATTAGAATACACCGACTGCACCTCTGCAGAGGGGTAAAACTCCCCCAATAGGGCCACCTGTTGGCAGTGGATGGTGATCTGTGATGCTTAAGGACAGAACCCAAGTGGCTGAGCAGTCCATGACACGCAACACTCTACTTAGGCCATTACTTAGGCTAGACAGGCGTTCAGAGAGGCCCTCTCTGATCAATCGGCTGGTCACGCCAAGCCCTAGCCAGCGTTACTCTCCTAGAACCGTAGGGGTTCCATATTTGTCATCCAGCTCCCAAAAGAGAGAGCTATTCCAATTTGGCATTATCATCATCCTTGGAAATTAGGCATCCTGTTGAGTTTTTACTTAGTGGTGGACAGTCACATCCTTCCCGTGGTGGTGGTGGGGGGGTTGGGTAAATATATATAACAATCCACACTTTGTAGGGAAGAGTAGGCTCTTTAGCTTTGGTTAGGCAACCAGTCTAGGAGAAGGAAAACTCTGAATTCAAACCAGCCTGACTAGGCTCTTTAGCTTTGGTTAGGCAACCAGTCTAGGAGAAGGAAAACTCTGAATTCAAACCAGCTCTACTCTGCTCTTTAGACTTGGCTCTTTAGCCTTGGTTAGGCAACCAGTCTAGGAGAAGGAAAAACTCTGAATTCAAACCAGCTTTACTCTGCTCTTTAGACTAGGCTCTTTAGCTTTGGTTAGGCAACCAGTCTAGGAGAAGGAAAAACTCTGAATTCAAACCAGCTTTACTCTGCTCTTTAGACTAGGCTCTTTAGCTTTGGTTAGGCAACCAGTCTAGGAGAAGGAAAACTCTGAATTCAAACCAGCTTTACTCTGCTCTTTATACTAGGCTCTTTTAGCTTTGGTTAGGCAACCAGTCTAGGAGAAGGAAAAACTCTGAATTCAAACAGCTTTACTCTGCTTTAGACTAGGCTCTTTAGCTTTGGTTAGGCAACCAGTCTAGGAGAAGGAAAACTCTGAATTCAAACCAGCCTGACTAGGCTCTTTAGCTTTGGTTAGGCAACCAGTCTAGGAGAAGGAAAACTCTGAATTCAAACCAGCTCTACTCTGCTCTTTAGACTTGGCTCTTTAGCCTTGGTTAGGCAACCAGTCTAGGAGAAGGAAAAACTCTGAATTCAAACCAGCTTTACTCTGCTCTTTAGACTAGGCTCTTTAGCTTTGGTTAGGCAACCAGTCTAGGAGAAGGAAAAACTCTGAATTCAAACCAGCTTTACTCTGCTCTTTAGACTAGGCTCTTTAGCTTTGGTTAGGCAACCAGTCTAGGAGAAGGAAAACTCTGAATTCAAACCAGCTTTACTCTGCTCTTTTATACTAGGCTCTTTAGCTTTGGTTAGGCAACCAGTCTAGGAGAAGGAAAAACTCTGAATTCA
>CM042180.1:6811166-6826166 GCA_023376005.1 Doryteuthis pealeii
ACATTTTTTTCATTTTTGAATTCTGCGCATATTCAGTGCTAAGTACAATTCTTGCTTAAAGCGATTTTGTAATCTTATCATTTAAATATTTTTTATAAGTAATTGATGTTGTTGTTGAACATATCATCGATCAGATTTATTAAATGAAAACATGAAAACTTTTGTTCTCTTTATTGATTTTATATATATATATATATATATAATGACTCAGCAAATATTAAGAATATATATTTAGTTTAGTTTGGTTTTACAGCATATCAACCTCAGTGGGTCATTTAATGCCGATAAAGTTTTGAAATAAATTAATTCTTAATGGATAATACAATTTCTTTATAAATACATTTTTCTATTTAACCCATAGATGGTACTACCACTCTAGGTGGACCATGGAGCAATGGTGATGAAGGGGTGCTCCACATTCCCCAAACCTCCAAAACTGGAACCTCACCATCAGATAGAGTTTAATGTCATTCCCAGGACATGTAGACCCTCAGCCACCGCCTTCTAGCACCCATATGATAAAAAGGTGTTGGGGCTTGCCATAAGGGTAATAGGGTTGGGAAAATCATATAGGTGCTAGGGCTTGACGTGACCAGCCGATTGATTGAAGGGGGCCTCTCCGACTGCCCGTCTAGCCTAAGAAAGGGCGAAAGGGGAGTATTGTAAGTCATGAACTGCTCATCCTCCTGGGTTCTATCTTTAAGCATCATCAGGTGGCCCCATTGGGGGAATCTTACCCCTCTGCAAAGGTGCAGTTGGTGCATTCTAACGCTCCAGCTGACAGGGTGGTATATATATTTACCAACCCCTCTGCATGAGCAGGATGTGAAACAAGGTCAATTTCTTAAGCGGACTAACAGATTTGAATTCAGGGTTTTCTTTCTGATAGACTGATTGCCTAGCCAAGGTTAAAGAGCCCAGTCTGCCCAACTATTTACCCATAACTGGAGAGAGAGTAATTGGATGCACATCTTTCCTAAGGTTATGTGAAATGTAAACAGCCTCGTCCAGGATTTGAACTTTGGTTGACTAGTCCATTTCCTACATCACTAACCATTACATCATGTGCCTATATTAAGAATTTATACTGTAGAATCTCGGTTCACAAACGTCCTAACATCTAGAAATATACATATATTGTTCCATGAACAAGCAGTATGTGAAAGGGGTACAAAAATGGTAAAAAAGGCTTACTTGTTAAGTTAAATAGCCATAGACATGTTGGCTTTACAGTATACATACCAATGATATTAAACATTTGTTCCTGCTAGATCACTGAAATTAAGCAGTGATGAGCCTGTCAATCCTTAATTGGATAACCACTTAAGCAACAATAGGTATTGTAAGCAAACTGAGTCTTTTGTTTATCAACATTACTTGATTCAGCATTAAATGACCCAAAAAGAGTTGATATGCCATAAAACAACCAACATAATGAATATATCTAATGCTAAGTACAATCTTTGCTTATAGCCATCTTGTAAGTTAATCATTTGAATATTCTTATATGTAATTGATGTTGCCTGATATATCATTGATCAGATTTATTAGATAAAAGCATGAAAACTTTTGTTCTCTTTATTGAATATATATATATATATATATATATATATATATATAGACTCAGCAAATATTAAGAATACTAGCAAAACAACAAAACACCCTCTGGGCGGTGTAATAATTGATCTTATTTATTTGTAAACTTTTTAATTAAGCTCTTGATACTGAAAAAAATTACTATTTCTTGTTTGTAAATAATTTTCTTGGAATTTTTCTTGCTAGATAACTTTATATATTGAAATAAAACAAAATATATATAAATATACAATACCGGCATATATTTATTAAAACTTAAAAAAAAAAACAATCTAAGATGTCATACTCACATTTTGAATGTATATAATACAAGGTTGTTCTTTATTCTATGTATAGATGATTTTGGGTAATGTGACTTAAACAGTGACGTAGTTTCAGTTACAGACAAATAGACCAAATCTCCATTATTAATAGATATACAGTGGAACCATGGTTCACAAACATGTCCTAACAGCTAGAAATATGCATATACTAGCAAGACTTGTGGATATACCAACTCCCTATGGGTTATTTAATGCCGAACTTCGATACTATTACTTCAGCATAGACTGGCACAAGGTTGTAAGTGAAGAGCATCTAGTGATGACTATATTCATTTGTAATGGTTTCGTAGACTAGCTTGTTCTATATCAGATCAAGTGGATATGTTTTCCATGTTTAGATTTAAGTCCTTCAATCCAAAAAGCATGGTACCTCTAGATTTGTCTCAAACTATCAGGACCTGTAGATATACCACAGTATGATTATTTAATTATTACAAAGTTTGATATGTTTAATTAAGAGCTATTGTTAAATAGTTCAATATGTAAAAAGTATAATCTGATAAAAGGGCCGGGTTAGCTCAGTTGGTAGAGCGTTCGGCTAGAAACCACATGGTTCCTATTTCGATACTGGTCCTTGCCAACTCAGCATATGAGTAGCACAGGGGTCTGTGCGGTAAAGTAAGGAGCTGATGGTAGGATAAGTAGATCTTCTTCAGGGCTTTTGTTGATATAAGGAAGAGTAAAAGATTTCCTTATATCAACAAAAGCCTTGAAGAAGATCTACTTAACAGATCGAAACACTACAGCGTCAGCTAATAAACTTACCACTCATTTTATTTAAACCTGTGTTTTTTCAAATTTCTCACTATACTACATAACGTTGGATTCACTTCCATTTCTCTTCACACACACACAAACACACACACACACACACACATATATATATATAATATATATATATATATATATATATATATGTAAGTAAGTAAGTAAGTAAAGAAATAACAAAAGACTTAGAGATTTTGCTTTATAGCCTATTTCGGGGGCTTAGACAAAGTGTCTAATTCTCCCAGCTCATCATTCACATCTGATGAGCTGGGAGAATTAGACACTTTGTCTAAGCTCCCCGAAATAGGCTATAATGCAAAATCTCTAAGGCTTTTGTTATTTCTTTACTTATAAATTGCTCTGTGACTCTAACAATAAGAGCACACATTGAGCTCTCAAACTGCGACAGGTTGTTTAAAAAAACTCCTATGTCATAAGGAAGATTTCTTCTCTGGACTTTTGGATTATATATATATATATATATATATATATATATATATACAACTTGAATCAATTTTGAACAGCCAGAAATATCCAAGAATCTATTCTGGTTTGTGGATTTGTTTTGGATTTGGAATCATGTTACCATAGTGATACCTTGCAAAGAAGAACAGACATCTTCTTGTGTTCTTGTTTTCACTGTCCCATAACCTTGCATGCCATTTAATTCTGGTTTTCCAAAAAAAAAAGAGAGAGAGAGAGACCAAAAGATCCAACATGGTAGACCATGTATTCTCCAAATGCCTGGAAGGTAACGTAAACTTTGCTAGACAGCATGCACACAAACACTGGCCTTAATGAAAACATCTTTAATGTGGCTGGTCTGCTGGGGGGCAGCGCAACGCTGGATTCGTTAGCTCATTTGTGGACCGGCCATTCATGAGAGTACACGTCAGAAATCGGTAGCTGCCTATTATCTTCCCAACTAGTGTCTTCAGTGTTACAAATATGTCCGCCAATACATTCGACTCTTCATCTAATGGATCGGTCGCTTTAAAAAAAAAAAGGCAGAAAGGAAGAGATGTTACCGTCGGCAAGGTGTGCTTTCGTATTGATAGATGGCTCTAAAGATGTGAATCAAAGGTGACATTTCTTCTTTGAACCAAGAGAAACAGATACAAATAAATTGCTTAAGAGTTTAAAAAAAAAAAAAAGGTAAAAAGATTTTTTTTTCTTTCTTTTTTTTTTTAAGATAGTAGAAAACCTACTTTATGGATGTAACTCAGTCATAAAGTATTGAACTAGGTGCCTAGAAGATTTGAGGTAGCTGACGGTAGGTGTGGCGCTCCACCACAGCAAAAAGAATCTCTCTGGTCTAGCACTATCGAAAAGAGTATAGACAATAGTAGAAAAGCCACTTTATGGTTATAACTCGGTCATAAAGTATTAGACTAAATGCTAAGAAGATTTTGGGGAGCTGACGGTAGGTGTGGTGCTGCAGTTGGGAGGGGGGTTTCAATTCACAATGGATATGTTCATGATAAGTTTTAAGAGAGGTGTGGGCTTAATTCACAATGTATGTATTTACTCAAACTCTCCACTCAAGTCAATTTTAAGCAGAATTTTAACAGGTTTGAATTGAGAGTTTTCCTTCTCCTAGACTGGTTGCCATACCAAGGTATATTTACCCTTAGCTGGAGGGACAATATTTGGATGCATACCTTTCCCAAGGGCAGAGATGCTAATAGGTATGCGTCCTGTGTCCCCGATGCACAAAAATCTAAAAAGATGCAGTAAAATCATATCCATATGTCCCAGTGTTTTTTTTTCCTCTTCTCATCATTTCAAACTAACTGTAAATACATTTCAATAGCTTCTTAGAAATGAATTACACAAGATAGGTTACAAGGTAGGAGTTAGACAGCTTTAGTTGGGACCCATAAATTTTTGGGGGACTTATTCAAAGCAAATATGTGCATCCCAGGACACACTAAATCAAAAAGCTATCAGCATCACTGCAAGGGTATTATCACTATATGAAATGCAAACAGCCTCATCCAACATTTGAGCTGATGTCACTAATTCCATATCCTTGATGATAACCATTGCACCACATGCTTCCACAATGTATGTTCATGATAAAGTGTTAATTTACAAACTCCAATTTACGACCACCAACAGTCGGATTACAGCACTCGCTACTCGCATGGCTCCCCAAATGGGTTGAAAGAGGCTTTTTAGCCTTGGTTGGCAACCCATCAGTCAACGGAAAGTCAGACACAAAACCTCTGCTGTCTTTCAAGGAAAGGCTAGGGGAGAAAACCCCAAAGACAAATCAGGAGTCGGAGTCCCTAAGGTGGCGTGATGCTGAAATCCAGTGCTACTCCTGCAACACTACGGCTGCCAAACTTTGGATCACGGTGAGGAGAGGGGTGATTTGCTGCATGGGCAGCAGCTTATCCTTCATATGAACCCGCCCAGGCTATGTAGTTCAAAGAAGAAAAAAAACAAAAAAAACTTTGACACTACTCCATCGTCTCTTGTAGACGGAAGGCTGCCAATCATACCAAAGTGTTAAAAGGGAGGGGTCCAATTTGCAATGTGCATTTTGCAACGTGTATGTCATATGATAAAAGTATTAAGTTTTAAGAGGGTAGGGTGGAGGTTCAATGATAAAGTGTATTAAGTTTTAAGGGATGTTCATTTTGAAATGTGTATTTTTCATGATAAAAGTATTAAGTTTTAAGGGTGGGGTGGAGATTCAATGATAAACTGTATTAGGTTTCTTGGGGTGGGGGGTGTTCAATCTGCAATGTGTATTTTGCATGATAAAAGAATGAAGTTTTAAGAAGAGGTGCAGTTTCCAGTGTGTATGTTCATGATAAAAATATTAAGTTTTATGTTACAGAGGGAGGATTCCACTTGCAATGTGTATATTCAGGCTAAAATAATTCCTGACTTTGTGTTTCCGTATTTCCTTTCAAATTTTGCTCACCAAAACTTTTCAAGAATTTCGGCTAGAAACCACAAGGTTCCTAGTTCGATTCCAGTCCCCGCCAACTCAGCGTATGAGTAGCACAGGGATCTGTGTGGTAAAGTAAGGAGCTGATGGTAGGTGTGGTGCCCCACCTCAGATGCTAAAAACAATCTCCTTGGTCTAGCGCTATTGAAAAGGGGATAGACTCCCTTGCTGATTGGCTGATACCGACTTTAGGCCGCCCCGACGACTTTACTTACTTTTACTTACTGCTTGAAAAAAATAATAATTTGAAGAAATTTTTGCAAAAGATCAAAAATTGAGAGATGCAGTGCTTATCCAAAAGATTTTGCCTAATAATTAAATGTGTTGATATTATATATATATATATATATATACTAGCAAAAGTGCCCGGTCCATGACCGGACTGAAAAAAAAAAAAAAAACAATTTTTTTAAAGTTATCGTTAAATGGTTTTGCTTAATTAGTTATTTTGATTTTTAATTCACTGTAAAAAATAATTCAGTGGATAAGAACACATACAAATTACATATTTAGAAAGATTATTTTCTTTTCTTTCAAGCCAAATAAGTATTTTAAAGATTGACGCGAGAAATTTCGAGCTTAGAATGCAATTTTGTTTACTAAAATTAAACTAAACTGCTGGTATCACTAAAGCAGGCAGAGAGTAATATTTTATTATTAGCAGCAGCTGGTATATGGCCATTTTTGCAAATCGGTTGATTTTGGTTTAATTAATTAATTAGTAAAAAAACCAACCACCAAATTTGATGTTTCTTAGTTAGAAGAATATTAATGTGTATGCAATATTTCGAATCTAAGTGACTTCTCTTTTCGGAGTTATAAGTCGACACATACACACCAAACTTAGATATATAGTGGAGGGGGGGGGGGCTGGAAGAGAAGAGGTCAAGTAGGTGGGTTAGTGTTTGTGAGGAAAGATTTTCATTGGTCAGACATGAATCATTGGGAAGAAAGGAAAGGAGATCAAAAGCAAATTTTTGTTTTTTTTTTTTGTTTTACGGCATATCAATCTCAGTGGGTCATTTAATGCCGATAAAGTTTTGAAATAAATCAATTCTTAATGGATAATACAATTTTTTTTTTTTTTTAAAATACATTTTTCTATTTAACCCATAGATGGGACCCTAACAGGTACTACCACTCTGGGTCAGAGTGGACCTGGGAGCAATGGTGATGAGGTGCTCCACATTCCCCAAACCTCCAGAACTGGAACCTCACCATCAGATAGAGTTTAACGTCATTCCCAGGACATGTAGACCCGCAGCCACCACCTTCTAGCACCTATATAATAAAAAGGGGTTGGGGCTTGCCATAAAGGCAATAGGGTTGGGAAAATCATATAGGTGCTAGGGCTTGACGTGACCAGCCGATTGATCGGAGGGAGCCTCTCCAACCGCCCGTCTAGCCCAAGATAGGACCAAAGTGGAGTATTGCATGTCATGAACTGCTCATCCACCTGGGCTCTATGCTTAAGCATCACGGGTCGCCACCCACGGCCAACAGGTGGCCCCATTGGGGGAGTCTTACCTCTCTGCAGAGGTGCAGTTGGTGCATTCTAACGCCCCAGATGACAGGGTGGTAGCCTTCTTGGAGAGAAATTTGATCCAAAGAAACAGTAAAGGGAGTGATAAAATGGGAGAGGTTAGGTAGGGGCAGGTATAGGTGGAGTTGGTCACTAAGTATGAGGGAAAGGAAGTCAGGAGAGGAAGTTTGGTTAGTGTAGGGGGTTGGGGAATTGGTTAGATGAAGGGGGGAAAAAGAGAAAGCCTGGAAGTGTCCACTTCCCTCTCTATAAAACACTTGTATGATACCTTTGATAATCAATAAAACGACTGATGATGCCGAGCTCAAAGCTCTAGCGAAATATATCCTACATATGTTTGTCTGAGTTTTGTCTTTGTTGTTCCTCATATCTCTACTACATTCTGTTGGATTTATTCCTGTCCTCTTTCCTCGTATATATATATATATATATATTAAGGACGCATAAAAGCATATGCATTATGTAAAATAAATTGTTTTTTTTTTTCTTAAAAAGAAAGGAAAGGGTACCCTAGTTTTGATTTAAAATCAGAAATGAATTTCTTTGTTTCGATCAATGCTCCTCAGAGAAAAATTTCATTGATAGATGGTGAAATAGTGTAGTTGTAGACAACAAAAAAGCAGAAAGCAGTAAGAACAAGGGAAAATATATATATATATATATATTATATATATTATATATATATATATGAGGTTAAGTAAACAAACAAATGTGTTTATTTTTTTATATGGCTTTAAGCCGACAATTTTTGGAGGATATGTGCTTAATTGAAGTCATACCTAATTCTGAAAGTTAATTAGTTAATAATTAATGAATTTAACCAGGCATATATGTTCAAATGTAAGGCTAAACAAATCGAGAAAATATCAATCCCTGAATGTACATTTCGACCTATCAGGTCTATAACCTTGCTGATGAGACCTAATAGGTCGAAATGTACATTCAGGGATTGACATTTTCTCGATTTGTTTAGCCTTACATTTGAACATATATGCCCGCCTAAATTCATTAATTATTAACTAATTAACTTTCAGAATTAGGTATGACTTCAATTAAGCACATATCCTAAATATATATATATATATATATAGCTTACTTTTGGTTACAGGGTTCCATTTAACTTTATGGATCCTCATCTGCTATCATGTAATATTAATTTTAGTGCTGTGCTGTGTTGTGTCAAGGTTATAGAGTCTTGGCTACCAACAACTAATCTGTACCCTGTTGTACCAACAGAGTTAAATACACTTTAGTAATTGTTTGTTTTCTTAATTTAATACCAATTGATCTTATCAATGTTTACTTTATTTTTATTCATTGATTCTTTTTTTTTTTTTCTTTATGAAAATTGTTTGCATGTTACTTTGAGTAACAATTGTTATACATTTGCCAGAAAATATGCAGAAATGGAAAAGTAAAAAAAATAAATAAATAAATAAAAAAAAAAACAGCAAAAAAAAGTTAAATGGAGGACAAATCTGTAGTTGCCTTGGAAACCAATATGGGATCACTTTTTCTTTTTTTCTTCTTTTTTTTCTTCTTTTTTTTTTCTAAGTTTATTTTTTAAAATTTACGAAATAAATAAATAAATAAATCATCTGCTAGTCCACATCAATCAATTGTCATGAAACAGAGCTCTTGTGGATTTTTCAGATCCTTGCACGCCATTAGCACTTTAGCTTGAATCTGATTGGTTGATTTTTATTTGGGAGAGGGAGTATGATTGGAGAGAAGGGGAAATAGAAGAGAGAGAGAGAGAGAGGGGGATGGGGTGAGGGAAGAGGTTTAATTGTGAGTGGGTTAAGTAAGAAGATTGTGGGAAGATGGATGGAATATAATTTGGTATCGTTAAGGTTTGAAAAAGAGAGAGGGAATAGCTGGAAATAATAAAAGGTTAGAGAGAAGTAGTAGTTCAAGAGAGAGAGTGGGTTAGATAGAAAGAAACAGAAGGAGAGAGAGAAGAAGTAGTTTAAGAGAGAGTGGGTTAGATAGAGAGAGAGAGAGAAGTAGTTTAAGAGAGAGTGGGTTAGGAGAGAGAGAGAGAGAAGTAGTTTAAGAGAGAGTGGGTTAGATAGAAAGAAACAGGAGAGAGAGAAGTAGTAGTTTAAGAGAGAGTGGGTTAGATAGAAAGAAACAGGAGAGAGAGAAGTAGTAGTTTAAGAGAGAGTGGGTTAGATAGAAAGAAACAGGAGAGAGAGAAGTAGTAGTTTAAGAGAGAGTGGGTTAGATAGAAAGAAACAGGAGAGAGAGAAGTATTAGTTTAAGAGAGAATGGGTTAGATAGAAAGAAACAGGAGAGAGAGGTAGTAGTTTAAGAGAGAGAGAGAGTGGGTTAGATAGAAAGAAACAGAAAGAGAGAGAAGAAGTAGTTTAAGAGAGAGAGTGGGTTAGATAGAAAGAAACAGAAGGAGAGAGAGAAGAAGTAGTTCAAGAGAGAGAGAGAGTGGGTTAGATAGAAAGAGAGAGAGAGAGAGAGAGAGAGAAGAAGTAGTTTAAGAGAGAGAGTGGGTTAGATAGAAAGAAACAGAAGGAGAGAGAGAAGAAATAGTTTAAGAGAGAGAGAGTGGGTTAGATAGAAAGAAACAGAAGGAGAGAGAGAAGAAGTAGTTTAAGAGAGAGAGAGTGGGTTAGATAGAAAGAAACAGAAGGGGAGAGAGAAGAAGTAGTTTAGAGAGAGAGAGTGGGTTAGATAGAAAGAAACAGAAGGAGAGAGAAGAAGTAGTTTAAGAGAGAGAGAGTGGGTTAGATAGAAAGAAACAGAAGGAGAGAGAGAAGTAGTTTTAGAGAGAGTGGGTTAGATAGAAAGAAACAGAAGGGGAGAGAGAAGTAGTTTAAGAGAGAGTGGGTTAGATAGAAAGAAACAGAAGGAGAGAGAGAAGAAGTAGTTTAAGAGAGAGTGGGTTAGATAGAAAGAAACAGAAGGAGAGAGAGAAGAAGTAGTTCAAGAGAGAGAGTGGGTTAGATAGAAAGAAACAGAAGGAGAGAGAGAAGAAGTAGTTTAAGAGAGAGTGGGTTAGATAGAAAGAAACAGAAGGAGAGAGAGAAGAAGTAGTTTAAGAGAGAGTGGGTTAGATAGAAAGAAACAGAAGGAGAGAGAGAAGAAGTAGTTTAAGAGAGAGAGAGTGGGTTAGATAGAAAGAAACAGAAGGAGAGAGAGAAGAAGTAGTTTAAGAGAGAGTGGGTTAGATAGAAAGAAACAGAAGAGAGAGAAGAAGTAGTTTAAGAGAGAGAGTGGTTAGATAGAAAGAAACAGAAGGAGAGAGAGTAGAAGTAGTTTAAGAGAGAGTGGGTTAGATAGAAAGAAACAGAAGGGGAGAGAGAAGAAGTAGTTTAAGAGAGAGAGAGAGTGGGTTAGATAGAAAGAAACAGAAGGAGAGAGAGAAGAAGTAATTTAAGAGAGAGTGGGTTAGATAGAAAGAAACAGAAGGGGGGAGAGAAGAAGTATTTTAAAGAGAGAGAGCGTGGGTTAGATAGAAAGAAACAGAAGGAGAGAGAGAAGAAGTAGTTTAAGAGAGAGTGGGTTAGATAGAAAGAAACAGAAAGGGAGAGAGAAGAAGTAGTTTAAGAGAGAGAGAGTGGGTTAGATAGAAAGAAACAGAAGGAGAGAGAGAAGAAATAGTTTAAGAGAGAGTGGTTAGATAGAAAGAAACAGAAGGGAGAGAGAAGAAGAAGAGAGAGAGGGTTAGATAGAAAGAACAGAAGGAGAGAGAGAAGAAATAGTTTAAGAGAGAGAGAGTGGGTTAGATAGAAAGAAACAGAAGGAGAGAGAGAAGAAGTAGTTTAAGAGAGAGAGTGGGTTAGATAGAAGAAACAGAAGGAGAGAGAGAAGAAATAGTTTAAGAGAGAGTGGGTTAGATAGAAAGAAACAGAAGGGAGAGAGAAGAAGTAGTTTAAGAGAGAGAGTGGGTTAGATAGAAAGAAACAGAAGGAGAGAGAGAAGAAGTAGTTTAAGAGAGAGTGGGTTAGATAGAAAGAAACAGAAGGGGAGAGAGAAGAAGTAGTTTAAGAGAGAGAGAGTGGGTTAGATAGAAAGAAACAGAAGAGAGAGAGAAGAAGTAGTTTAAGAGAGAGAGAGTGGTTAGATAGAAGAAACAGAAGGCGAGAGAGAAGAAATAGTTTTAGTTTAGAGAGAGTGGGTTAGATAGAAAGAAACAGAAGGGGAGAGAGAAGAAGTAGTTTAAGAGAGAGAGTGGGTTAGATAGAAAGAAACAGAAGGAGAGAGAGAAGAAATAGTTTAAGAGAAGAGTGGTTAGATAGAAAGAAACAGAAGGGGAGAGAGAAGAAGTAGTTTAAGAGAGAGTGGGTTAGATAGAAAGAAACAGAAGGGGAGAGAGAAGAAGTAGTTTAAGAGAGAGTGGGTTAGATAGAAAGAAACAGAAGGGAGAGAGAAGTAGTTTAAGAGAGAGTGGGTTAGATAGAAAAAACAGAAGGGGAGAGAGAGAAGTAGTTTAAGAGAAGTGGGTTAGATAGAAAGAAACAGAAGGAGAGAGAGAAGAAGTAGTTCAAGAGAGAGAGTGGGTTAGATAGAAAGAAAACAGAAGGAGAGAGAAGAAGTAGTTTAAGAGAGAGTGGGTTAGATAGAAAGAAACAGGAGAGAGAAAAGTAGTAGTTTAAGAGAGAGTGGGTTAGATAGAAAGAAACAGGAGAGAGAGTGGGTTAGATAGAAAGAAACAGGAGAGAGAGAAGTAGTTTAAGAGAGAGTGGGTTAGATAGAAAGAAACAGGAGAGAGATGGGTTAGATAGAAAGAAACAGGAGAGAGAGAAGTAGTTTAAGAGAGAGTGGGTTAGATAGAAAGAAACAGAAGAAGAAGAAGAGGAGAGACAGACAGACAGACTATGATAATTAGATCAAATACAGAGAAGAGAGTGATAGAAAATGGGCGAGAGGGAAATGGAGAATCAGAATGATATAAAATACAGAGAAGGGGAGAGAGTGATAGAAAAGAACTAAAAGAGAAAGAGAAAGAGTCATAATTAGATCAAATATAGAAGAGGAGGAAGAAAGAAAATGTTATAAAAGAGGTTGAACGAATACAGAGGAGAGAGAGAGGGTCAAAATTTTATCAAATGCAAAGAAAGAGTGTAATAAAGAGAGAGAAAGAAATAGTATCAGAATTAGATCAGAGAGAGAGAGAGAGAGAGAGAGAGAGAGAGAGAGATTATTAGATCAAATACAAAGGAGAAAGAGAAAATCATTGAAAAGAGGTAAACTGAATACAAAGAAGGCAAAGAAAGTGATAGAAAAGAGTGAGGTGGGGCAGAATTAGATTTAATAGAGAGAGAGAGAGAGATAGCGAGAGAAATAGAAATAAAGAGAGAAAGGATTAGAATTAGATCAAATACAAAGAAGAGATAAAAAAAAAAGAGGTAGAATAAAGATAGAATGAGAGACAGACAGTTATATCAAATATAGAGAAAGAGGGGGAGGGAAGAGGAAGTGATAGAAAAGATATGAGAGAGAGAGAAAAAGAGACAGAGAGAAAGAGGATCCTAGACAATTTAGATGTATTGTGTGCTCTTTTGTGTAGAGAAGTACACTTGTTAACTGACTTTGTGGCTGGGAAAATATTCTAAGTTACTCTGGGTTGAATGTGACCCATGGGCAATAGTTATGAGACCCCCTGCTTTAGACAAAAAGTGATCATCTCATTTACTATATTTAATGGTTCATAAGACCATTTCAGCTGGGAATATTAAAAATGAAAATTGTTGGATGACACATTGAATGTTAGTGGAACTTCCTCCATGTTTCCCTAATTTCTTTTTAAACATCTATAATATAAAAATGGAGGCACGTGGTATAATGGTTAGTCATAAGAAATGGACTTGTCAACCCGAGTTCAAATCCTGGACAAGGCTGTTTGCATTTTACATAGCGCTAATAACCTTGGAGAAAGGTATGCATCCAATTAGATGGACAGACTGGGCTCTTTAACCTTGGCTAGGTAACCAGTCTAGGAGAAGAAAACATTGACCTTGTGTTGTATCCTGCTAGTGCAGAGGGGTTGGTAAATGTACAAGGTGTGTCAAAAAAGTATTGAGATTGAAGGTACTTTTTGACACACCTTGTATTCTGAAAAAAAGTTAACATTCCATTCATTGTTCATTTCTATCTTGGTAAATACAGCTTCAATCTCTATACTTTTATGACACACCTTGTATTCTGAAAAAAATTAACGTTCCATTCATTGTTCATTTCTATCTTGGTAAATACAGCTTCAAACTAGGCACTTTTATGACACACCTTGTATTCTGAAAAAAAAACAAAAAACGTTTCATTCATTGTTCATTTCTATCTTAGTAAATCAAATACAGCTCCAAACTTGGCACTTTTATGGCACACCTTGTATTCTGAAAAAAAACAAAAAACGTTTCATTCATTGTTCATTTCCATCTTAGTAAATACAGCTCCAAAATCGGCACTTTTATGACACACCTTGTATTCTGAAAAAAATTAA
This sequence comes from Doryteuthis pealeii, assembly GCA_023376005.1. Taxonomy (NCBI): domain Eukaryota; kingdom Metazoa; phylum Mollusca; class Cephalopoda; order Myopsida; family Loliginidae; genus Doryteuthis; species Doryteuthis pealeii. Next base: position 6,824,816 of record CM042180.1, read on the forward strand.
TGTTCCGTTCATTGTTCATTTCTATCTTAGTAAATACAGCTTCAAAATCGGCACTTTTATGACACACCTTGTATATATAATGTGTGTGTGTGCTAAACGTTATTTTCAATTGTGGCTGGGGGTGACCTATCGCTATCACCCTCCACCAACCTTGAACTGAGAAATAAGGGAAGCAAGATAGTCAAGGTGATGCCTCTTAAGAGCCTCTGAATCTTTTCTAGGGCATCTTCCTCTCAAACAGACAACCCCCACCCCTACAATCCTCTACCTCCTTTAACCCTTTACAGATAAACTGTTTACTCAATTTTAATTTTCTATTTTGGAATTTTATCTTTAACGACACTCTTTTCTCATTTACTTCGGTTGTTTTGTTTTTTTTGTTTTTTTTGGGGGGGGGGGGCTTTTTACCATTTTCATTTTTCAGAGATCTCTACCCCACCCTTCTTATTTTATTTTTTTATTTATTCCCGAAAGGAGATACTTGTGAAATACTTAGTCCTGTGTTGAAATATCAACCATCTGCTTCTAACATTACATTTCCATTATTTCTTTACCTCCATTTACAGGAGAGTTACACCTTTCTTCTTCCTCTTCCTTGTTTGTTTCCAAGAAATCATCACCTCTTTAGAAGTTTTCATGTTTTGTTTATTTTTTTATAAGACTCAGTTATCATTGGCATAAAGTTTGGTTGGTTGGTTGAATTTTATGGCATGTCAACCCTTGTCGAGTTATTTTATTAAGACGTTTTGTTTGATTCATTCTTGACAGGTACTCAATTTTTAAACACTTTTTTTCTAATTGACCCATTCTAGCATATATATGATAAAAAAGGTTGGGGTTTGCCTTAAGGGCAATAGGGACAGGACAATAATGTACGTGCTAGAGTTTGGCGTGGCCAGATTGGAAAGAGACTCTTCGACCGCCCGTCTAGCCTAAGTAAAAGCCAAAGTGGAGCGTTGCATGTCACAAACTGCTCAGCGACCAGGATTCCATCCTTAAGCACCACGGGTCATCACCCACGGCCAACATGTGGCCCCATTGTTTTATTTATTGTTTTTTTACCCCTCTGCTGCAAACACTCCTTATTTAACAACTAGCAATTAAGCTAGCTCTTTGGGGGAGGGGGGTCTTAATTGATTTTCCCTCATTCATTTCCAATTTATAAAAATTGTTATCGGACCATAGACCTTTAGGAACCCCTTTTGCGATCTCGTTTCAAAAGGACTTTTTTTTTCATTTACACGGTCAAAATCCGGTTGTTTGTTAACAGATGATTTTTAGATTTCTTTTTTTAATTATAAAACTAACCCTAACCCTCATCCCTGATAAACAACCGGATTTTGACTATAAT
>CM042180.1:6828666-6846166 GCA_023376005.1 Doryteuthis pealeii
TATGTGTGCCTCAGTTAATCATGCAGATTTTCTTCACACCCACGTATGGCATTTAATTAGTTCTGAGGCACTAGGCAATTTGAATGCCTGTGTATGAATACCAAATCAGCCTTTTCACATAATTTATATTATGATTAATTGCAAATAAATAAGGGGAAGTATTTAACAATTAGCATTTAATAGTTATCGTTCTTGAACGATGATCTTCATACTCTTATTATTGTATTTCTGTGCCATTTTTTCCTCGGATTCTCTTTTTTGCATCGGTGACATTTCATCTCACCCCCTTCTCGGCCAGTCTAGAATACACCGACTGCACCCCTTGTTATATACACATTGTGGGTATATAAACACGAGTGATAGAGAGTGACAGACAGAGTCGTATTACTTGTTCTTCATTTGCCTCTCTTTCGGCCATTTGTGTGATCGTCTAGTTTATTTCATCTTTACTTCTTTCTATCTTCTCTGGTCGATGTTCTGTCATCTAGATTCTAGCTGGACTTCTAAGTTCTTTTAAAGTCATGTAATACCTAACAAGACTTCTATTACTTTGATCAAAGCTTTAATTCCTAATTAAGGGCTTCTTTTCAATCCCCGCGCGGACTGAGCCAACCTCCACAGAATACGCCTGTCCTGCGTGCCATTCAGGTTGTAAACTAGTTACCTAACTAGTCAAATCACGTGACGTGCGATATTCCCGCCTTTACCAACGGTCTGTATTTTTCCACGGAAACCTGCCCGTCTACGTTCTGATTTGAAGGTCAATGGCCCCTTATTCTACAGGTGTTTGTCAATCATCTATGCTACCACACAGATTATGCAACTCTCTTGCAAAGAGTGTCTTGGGTATGACACTTAACTGCATCGCCATTGGTAGATACGTTTTTTTTATATAATTCTTTTAAGACAGTCCAGCCCAGAACGTGATCGTTAGTTGAACATTTCTTTCCAGCCGTTAAATTACCTTTCATCATTCATAAAAATGTGCTCTGAAGAAGACGAATGGTTTATACAATACCTTCTACTATTGTTTTTATTTTTATTTATTTATTTGTTTTTGAATAATTTCATTTTGATTACATTACGATAATAATGATTATTTTACTTTCCTTCTTTCAGGTAAGTTGTCCGAAATTTTTCCAAGTTTATCTGGTAAGACCAACATTAATTTGTTTCTATTTCATCTATTTATCTATTTATTTATTTTTAATTTGAATAAGTATATATATATATATATATATATATATATATATATATATATATATATATATATGAGAGAGATAGATAGATAGATATTTTCTTGTTAACGTTTTCGGTGATATTGGAATCATATGAAATAATTAAAGAGAACAAAGCAAAAATAGTTCTAATAGGTAACCGTTGTTTTGCCCTTGCCCACCTTATTTTTCCCAATATTTTGGGTGGACTCCACCCTTTATCAATGTTTTTTCTGTGTAGACAACTGAGTATAATAGAATAGGAAAAATCATTATATATATATATATATATATATATATATATATATATATAATAATTGTAAAGGATCATTACAAAAAGATTAAACATTAGATCTGCACTTTGATGTCTATATTAGACACATTAAATTAGTTAAATTGTCCGTATCTTTTGAGTATAACATCTTTATCTTGATTTGCCATTAATAAATGATTTGTGTTCTTTTGTTGGGTCTAATCTGTAGTTATCTATCTATCTATCTATCTATCTATCTATCTCTCTCTCTCTCTCTCTCTCTCTCTCTATATATATATATATATATATATATATATATATATATATATATATATGACTTGTAAACGATTACTACAAAGAGGTTTGGCATTAGATTTGTATTTTGATGTGACTAACCATAAATAAATGATTTTACGATCCGGTAAGCACAAATTTTCAAAATAGAAAATTATAAAAAAAAAAAATTATATATATTTAAAAGAAGTGGAAATTTGAATGTCACACCCGGCAAAATCATCATAATTAACGTTTGAGATCACATTATTGTCAAATTAAGAAATCTCATTTATCATATATATATATATATATATATATATTTATTTGTGAGTAGTCAGTGACGCAGGACGTACCTATCAGCATCTTTGTATATATATATATATATATATATATATATATAATGTGTGTGTGTGTGTGTTGTCATTGGGAAATCCACGTATGCTTCTTTGTTAGTATATCTGGTGAGTCTAGTTCTCGGTGTGTATAATATATTTGTATATATGTTTATATATAATATATATATATATATATATATATATATATATATATTATAAAAAGAAGGTCCGCAAAATGTATTATGTTCTCAGAAAAATGTTTTTATTCTTTTTATCTTACATACGCGACACGTGTTTCTGATCTGTTATCTTCAGGCATTGAGTTATTATTTTGGCAGAATATGTCCGATATTTGATAGGTTGTGTGTGTTTCTGCAACTCTTCTGTTATGAAACCAGAACAATATTTATATATATATATATATATATATATATGTGTGTGTGTCTGTGTCTATGATTTTGTTCGGTATTTTGTCTGAGGCATCGATGTGAAATAAATAAGAAAATCATAGCAATGAGACCGGATATGAAATCTTCGGATTAGTGGAAATCAGACTGAAAGAGGCAAAGAAATACCGAAATAAATCTATATCTGATCAAAGGTATTCATATATATATATATATATATATATATATATATATATATATTATGGACTCTCTCGTCGATTTTCGACGCATGAGGGTTCACACACACAATGAACACCCACACAGTGATTTGTTTATAGTGGTGAAGGCTTGTGTTGGACCATCCACACTTTTTGGCACAGTCGATAGGAAAGAATTGGTGCATCAAGGGTTGCCACAAACCCAATCAACAACCGACCTCAGGAATGTTGAATTCAGAGTTATCCCTCTCCTAGACTGGTTACCTACCCAAGACTGAAGCTGAATATTCTACCAAACATCACCTGGGGAGAAGAAAAATTTTGAAAAAAGAAAAGACCAAGATAGTCGTACCAACCCACCGAAAATAATCGGTTGATACTACAATACTTGGCCAAAAGAAAAAAATTTATATATATATATATATATTATATATATATATATAATATATATATATATATATATATATATATAAACCGCCAGGATATACTAAAGCTAATAAGTAAAGAGTGCTCAATACCTAAGTAGAGCAAATAATAAAGGTAAACCTAATGAGTCAGATATACGTACTAAAAGTTTCGCTTAGCGCTCTTCATGGCTTAGATCTGGCAGTCAGATCTTAGCCCCGAAGAGCACTAAGCGAAACTTTTAGTAGGTATATCTGACTCATTAGGTTTATATATATATATATACATGGACTGGCAGTCAGATCTTAGCCCCGAAGAGCACTAAGCGAAACTTTTAGTAGGTATATCTGACTCATTAGGTTTATATATATATATATACATGGTTCTGTTTCTATTTCATGTTCCAACCATTGACTTGTTTTCTCTTTCTTTTTCATGTTCCAACCATTGACTTGTTTTCTCTTTCTTCTTCTTCTTCTGATGTGTCTGGTTTTATTACGGAAATATTTATAAATCGTCGATGGCGCCAACTGTATGTGTTTTGTTGGTCGATGCCGCGGCTCCGAAACGGACGAATACGATTCTGCCCCCGGGGCGAGCGACAACGGGGCGTGGGGTTCTCAGAATTTATATTAATGGCTCTTCTTTCCACCGAGTCCCCCACCCCCACCCCTGCCGTGTGTAAGTAGTGATGACAGAAATTTTATCGCTTTTCTTCTTGGTTTCTAGTTTGAGGCAAAAGAGATTGGAAAGTAGGAGGCACCCCTGCCGACCCCCCCCAATCTTTTAATACTTTCTTTCTCTTGAATCATGACCATCTGTTCTTATCACTTGTGTACCTAGTTGCACCATACTCTGTTACTATGCCTACCCCTGGTGATAATTGTATTATTACCATTCGACCCCCCCCCGGGAGAAGCAAGAAGGACGGGTCTAAGAGTTGGAGGAGGGGGGCTACAAAATCGTGGATGTGGCATTATCAGTAGGCCACGAGGATGAAAGGAAGTGAAGAATTGGAAAAATACCAGGACATCGCCCGAGAATTTGGGGGGGGGGGAGAATACATGAGGGTCACTGTCGTGCCCATAATAATTGGTACTTGGTGTAGTTCTAAAAACACTAGAAACAAGATTGGGTGAATTACAGATTGAAAGAAAAATTGACTCTCTAGCTAGATCACGGTATTTTTTAATTTTTTTGGGGTGGGGGTCATTGGTGATAACGAGGAATGTCATGTCACACAGTTTCCATTTTTCTGCGCACCTAAACATTTGAACGATGAATAGAGAACACCTTCCAGAAAGTCCTATATCCCCAGAAAAAAACAATTGGGTCCCAACTAAAGCCGTCTAACTCCTACCTTGTAACCTATCCTGTGTAATTCTAAGAAACTATTGAAATGTATTTACAGTTAGCTTGAAATGGTGAGGGAAGAAAAAAAAAAAAGAAAATCCTGTGGCGCATGGATATGGTTTTACTGCGTCCTTTTAGATTTTTGCGCGTCAGGGACGCAGGACGCGCACCTGTCAGCATCTCTGGATATGGATAATCTTCGAAATAGATTAACCAGTCATAAGTCAACGTAAAAGAAAATATAAATCCAATAATGACGAAGTTGCAACGGATCACTTTTGTCAATGTTTACCACGTACCTCACGTGTACGGATTAGGCACAAGGCTCTATTAATATTGGTACCACCCACGAACCGAAGCTCATGGTAGGCGAGTGCAAAAAATGCATTGATCCCGTCGGCCTTCCTCTTGATGGGGTGCCCCAGGAACCGGGCAATAAACCCAGCTTTGCCCCTTTAAATCGAGGGGCAGTTGTTACCTGGGGACGCCCCCTGGGATCAACGATGTTAACTTATGGGGTCCAGGGCCGAAGCCACCGGACGCCCGGTCGAAATCGGAGTTTGTCGAATCTCTTGTTGTCTCCTTCATTTTTGTTTCTCACAGTTGCCGTTTTGATAAATTGTTTTAACGTTTTACTCCTCAACTTTTCATAGTTTTTTTTATTTAGTGCGTCCTGTGACGCACATATTTGCTTTGAATGAGTCCACAGGGAATTTGATGGATCCCAACTAAAGTTTCTTAATAGATTGTAGGGTTTTTTTTAATTTATGATCTGGGAAAGCAACTAAAGCCGTCTAACTCCTACCTTGTAACCTGTCCTGTGTAATTTGTTTCTAACAAAGTATTGAATTGTATTTACAGTTAGCTTGAAATGTGAGAAGAAAAAAGAAAAACATTGGGATGCATAGATACGATTTTACTGCATCCTTTTAGATTTTTGTGCGTCAGGGATGCAGGACGCGTACTATCAGCATCTCTGTATGGATAATCCTCGAAATAGATTATCAAGTCATAAGCCAACGTAAAAGAAAATATGAATCGAATAATAACGGATTTGTAACAAATCCCTTATCTCCATTCCTCCATTTATTTTTGTTTCTCTCTGTTTACCGTTTGGATAAATTGTTTTAACGTTTTATCCCCAACTTTCATGAGACAATTTTTTTTTTTTCGATTAGTTTTTTCTGGTGTTAGTTAGTTGGTGCTATGGTCGATTTGGTGAAAGTTGCTCCTGAGATGAAGAGGAAACTTTTAATCTTTACGTCTCACCCTTTCTTTTTTTTCTTTCTTTCTTTCTTTTTCAATATAATTTCACTTTTTTTTTGTCACTTCGTCCTCCCATACAATTTCGCTGATAGAAATATCAGAAGATGGCACTTTGAAAAAATTCTTTAGAGAATTGGAATTAGTAGAGTTTTGGCTGACTCTCGAAGACTATATCCAGAAATCGATTATTTCTGCCACCTTTCACCCCTCACACTCAATGATCTCTGGATTCTCTATTATTATATACTAGCCGAGTTACCCGCCTATGACTGGTTAGTTGTTTTGTCTTATATCACATTAACCCTTTTCAAGTCATTTTGGTAAACAAAGGACTCAGGTTGCTCACAGTAAAAGTGTTCACCCAATAGTTGTAAAAAAAACCCGGATTGTTTTACTTATTTTTCAAGTTAACAGTGAGTAATTTTTTCCCAGTCGGGATATTTTTGATCTTTGAATAAACTGTTGTTTCTTCACTGTAAAACCATGACTTGACCTGAAATGTCAGTTATATTTCTTTGTTTTTATTCTTTTTTTTTTTCATTTTTTCTGGTTGCTTACAGTAAGATTTTTTACTTAACACAATCCTAAGATTCAAAAATCTAGTTTGTTTAATCTGTGTAAACACTAGGTAGATCACGTGATCAGTTTGGGCCACATTGAAGGAAGAAGCGTAAATATTTTTGAATTTTTCTTTTAAAATCTCGCAAAAAAAGAAAGAAATAATGAACATAAAGAGTTGTTACAAAGAAAAACTGTTATTTCAAAGATCAAATTATCCGACTGGGGGGGGAAATTACTCACTGTTATTGAAAAATAAGTAAAACAATCCGTTTTTTTTTACAACAGGTTCAATTTCTTTATTGATATTTTTTAACAGAATTCTGTATTCATGGTTCTTTTATTAAAAAGATCTCGCATTGAAACTTCTAAAAATCTTCTGATATAATTATTCAAACTCTTATCTTTATAGAAAAAAAAGTAAAAATCGTTTTTGTCGGTTCAGTTTTTTTATATTTCATAAAATAAAATGGGGGGCGGGGGGGATAGGCCTCATAAAAAAATATTTCCCCTAATATATTTTTGGAAAAAAATTATTTCAGACATATTTTCATTTAAAGGTAAGCAATTTTTGAAATTTCCGTGAAAATCGGACTATTAATTGATTTTTCATAGAATTTTTTGAAAAAAGCCTCTAGTCATAACTTGTTTTTGGCTACGTTAAATTTCAATTGATTTAACGATGCAAAAACGTAAACATTATTTTTCGTTTATAATTTTAATTATTTCTGTAAGCTGAAATTTTTTTTTTTAAATCATCAGTTTTTTTTTTTAATGTTTCTTTCGAATGGACAAAAGAATTCAAGATAATATTAGCCTTTATACAAGTTTCATTGTGTTAAATAGAGGGGGGGGTTCTCGGGAAAATTGGTGGTACCTAGTAAACACGCACTCAAGCATACGTTTATTTATATATTAGTATTCGTGTTTCTTAATTGTACGACCGTTATCATCTCGCAACACCCTCTGGTTAAAAAATGTGACCGTTCAAATCGTCCAAGATAGAAGGCAAAATGTAAATCCTGATTATCTGGTGTTGCTTATCCGCTGAATTCTTATTTCTTATGAATGTTGTCTCCTCAACTAAATAATGGACCATTCCGTTTTCATTATAAAAAAAAAGGACATGCTATATTGAAAAGATATAAGAAAGAAAGGAGTAGGGGAAAGATAGAGACACTGGGTGAACGCACGGAAGCGATAACGCTAATCTGTTTCAATAGACCATAATGAAAAGAAAGAAAAAAAAAGTGAGAGAGAGTTAAATCAAGATTCTTATACTTTTTACATATTCAATATAAGCCATAGAGACTAAGATCTAACTTACTTAACTTTATCTTTTTTGAATTTACATTATTGACTATGCAATAGCTCCAACATAAACATATCCATTAAACCTTGATTATTATTGGTATCATATGTCTCGTGGATGAATATCGCATCACATATATATATATATATATATCTCAAACCCTCCATACAAATAGGATGCGACACAAGGTCAATTTCTTAAGCGGGTTTTAAGAGGTTTGTATTCAGAATTTCCCTTCTCCTAGACTGGTTAACTAGCCAAGGTTAAAAAGCCCAGTCTGTTCTACTATTTTATCCATAGCTGGAGTGAAAGTAGTTGGATGCATACCTTTCCCAAGAGCATTAGAGCAATGCAAAATGCATACACATACACTTATAGCAGCGTGTGAGAAGTGTATGAAATGTTGTTTAATATATGTTATTTTTCTCTTAACTTGTTCGACTCTTTGTTCGCGGCACTTTAAAATCATGCAATCTGTCTCGTGATTCAAGTTTTAAAACTCAATTTTAAACATATTTAGCAACTTAATGCTATTAGCTTTCATCGAAAACTTCAAAGAGGATACTATTCAAAATTGTATAAGTTTTAAATACAATGTACGCCATCTCTCTCTCTCTCTCTCTCTCTCTCTCTCTCTCTCTCTCTCTCTATTCCACCCTCTCTCTCTCTCCCATCTCTCTTCTCTCCCACCCTCTCTTTCTCTCTCTCTCTCTCTCTTCTCCATTCCCATCTCTCTCTCTCTCCATTCCCACCCTCTCTCTCTCTCCATTCCACCCTCTCTCTCTCTCTCCATTCCCTCTCTCTCTCTCCATTCCCACCCTCTCTCTCTCTCTCTCCATTCCCACCCTCTCTCTCTCTCTCCATTCCCCTCCTCTCTCTCTCTCCGTTTCCCCTCTTTTGGTATTTCCTTCTGTTTTTGTGTCTCCCTCTCACTCCATACGAAAGTGACAACTCCGACAAACAGCACTTAACTTAGCCGCAGCTCTCAAAAATTTTGGTAATTTACTAAGATTCGGTTTTGCTCAGTCAGTAAAGCATCCACATAGGAACCACAAGGTTCCTGGTTCGATACCGACCCTCGCTAACTCAGCGCATGAGTCGCACAGCTTGGATTCTATGTGGTAAAATGTTGTGCTCTCCCACAGACGCAAAGAAAATTTTCCTGGTTCAGCGCTAATAAAAAGAGGATAGACTCCCTCGCTGCCCCGGCTGATTAGGCTGACTTTATTACTTAGTTAGACACAAGGTCAAAAGTATGGGGTACCCAATGAGGTTTGAACTTACAATGGTCTTCTGGCGTCCTTCGCTAAGCATTCCAGTTATTTACTAAGCTTTACTTCGTTGTGGCACAAGGCCAGGTGTGTGGAGAACCTAGTGAGACTCTAACTGACTAGTAATGCTCCGCTAATCTAGCTTGTTAACTATTATAACACGCGAGGTGCCCAGGGACAGTGGTCTCACCATCCAATTTATTCTATGATACGGAGGGTACGCTACTATATCTCAAAATGACTTGATTCAACATTAAATGACCCAAAAAGTATTAAAGCTGTAAAAAAAAATAAAATCAAAAACTCCACTACGTGTCAATTTTCAGGGTTGTATTCGTGGAAAATATATGAAACTCACCCTTCTGGGGCTGCTAAGCAGGATTCTCTCCGAATCCGGGTGGGTGTCAAGGGTAGTAGGCGCCTGCCCGTCTCAGACAATTTTTGACTGTTCCTTTCTACTTTCTGTGTTGCCTCGCTTTTTTCTATAGTGACGACTTTGTTATAAGGATATCCTAATGTTTTCATTATGGCAATGTGTGTATTATGTGTATGGGTAGTGATTTAGATATATTGCATATTTGCTATGTCTTTCATGTTAGATCGATTTATTGGTACAGATTTTTGGTTATTGTTTTCTACCTTTATTCCGATCTGCTGAGATATTTCGATTATTCCAAAAAGACTGGACGAAAATGCAATTACATCACATTTCCTCAATATATATATATATATATATATATATATATATATAATGTATGAGAGAGAGAGATAAAAGGTATGAAAACACACAATGCAGTTAAAATGAAAAGCATTGTGTGTTTTCATACCCTTTTATCTATACATATACCGTCGGATTCAATTCCTTAGTCTTAACTTATATATATATATATATATATATATATATATATATATATATATATATATAATGTTGTGGAGTCCACGTATGCTTTTTTGTTAGTACATCTCACGAGTCTAATTTTCAGGGTATATATTATATCTGCTTAAATACTCAGTCGGTAGAGCGTTCGGCTAGAAGCCACAAGGTTCCTAGTTTGATACCGGCCCTCGCCAACTCAACGTATGAGTAGCACAGGGATCTGTGCGGTGAGTAAATGAGCTGATGGTAGGTGTGGCGTTCCGCCTCAGACGCAAAAACAAACTCTTGGTCTAGCGCTAGTGAAAATGGGATAGACTCCCTCGCTGTCTGGTTGATACCGACATTAGGCCGCCCCGACGACATTACTTTGTATATATATATATATATATATATATATATATATATATATATATATAGATTTAGTGCGAAGCGTGAGTAATCTGGGAAATATTGGATGAAATAAAATGGAACAGTAATAACATCCAACTGTGTTTTTCATTTATTTCACACATTACTCATGCTTCTAAATGTACAGCATAACGGTACACACCTACTCGACACCATAAGGATCTTCAGGGTTAAATCCACACACACAATTAATCAATATGATATCCATGGATTTAATGAAGATATGGTGAAGCTCGAGTATATTATACAGTTATATATATATTGAACACTTTATATTTGTTATATCGCTGCCTTATCATTGTGAATCTTGCATCAACTAACCATGTGTGTAAGTAATGTAATGAAGAATGAATATGAAAAGTTTTAGCATATGAGAGTGCTCAATGCTAAAATAGCAGCGCAGATTTAAAATCGAGATGAAATATTATGGTGTTATATACATTAAGAATTAGACTCATCATCATCATATATATATATATATATATATATATATATATATATAAAATGTGTGTGTGTGTGTTAAGGAGTTCGATAACGAACAACTCTCAACATAGAAATCAATATAAATGAATGAACAGTTTTCCTAAGGACTAGAGTTTGGCAATATCAAATAACTTATATATCAATAAATCAAGTTTTAATTTCCGTTATTCTCTTCGAATATTACATTACAAATATGATAATACTCGTGTTCCTTATTTGTACGACGTTATCATCTTGCAACGTCACTGGTTAAAAATAAAACCGTCCAAATCTTCCAAGATGAAATGCAAAAATGTAAATCCTGATTATCCGCTGAATTCTTATTTCCTATGAATGTCGTCACTCAGCTAAATAGTGGACCATTCCATTTTTATTATAAAGAAAGAAAGAAAGGAAAGAAAAATGACATGCTACACAAAGATATAATAAAGAGAGTAGGGGAAATATATAGAGAGTGGGCGCCGGAAGTGATAAGACAAATCTGTTTCAATCAAACATGAAAAGATGAGAGAGAGAGTTAAATCAAGATTATTACACTTTTTACATATTGAAGTATTGCAATAGCTCTTAAGTAAACATATTAAATGTTATGATAATTAAATTATCATACTGTGGTATATCCACAGGCCTGGTAGTTACAAATATAGAAAATGATTGGGGGAAAAGGTATTATCGTACGAAATGGATTGGGTGATCCGAGTTAAAATCCTGACCGTGGCTGTTTGCATTCCACATAGCGCTAATACTATTTTCCTTACATTTATGGGTAAAATAATAGAACAGATTAGGCTCTTTAACCTTGGTTATGGCAACCAGTCTAGAAGAAAGAAAACTCTGAATTCAAACTTGTTAAACTCCGCATAAGAAATTGACCTTGTGTCGTGCAGATTTTGCTTATTTTCAATCAACCACATCAGCTACCGGCGTGCATGCACCAGTCGAAGAGTGACTTCATAAATCTTCGTTCGTGAAGACAAGCCAAGCTGTTGGTTGGTTGGTTTTTATAGCGTGTCAACCCATGTTGGGTTATTTTATGCCAAAGACTTTTATTCATTCTTGGTTGGTTGGTTGGATTTTATGGCATGTCAATCCTTGTTGGGTTATTTTATGCTGAAGAAATTTTGATTTATTCATTCTCGGTGGTATTCAGTTTTTTTTTTTTTTTTCAAGCTCAGTTTTTTTAAGCACATTCTTTCTATTTAACCCATAGAGGGGACCCTAACAGGTACTACCATTCCCGGTCAAAGTGGCCTTGAGAGTAATAGCAATGAATGGGTACTTCACACTCCCTGAGCTCCCGAATTAAAACTTCACCATTAAATGCAGTTTAACATCATACCCAAGACACAATTCAAGCTGTGCTAAAATTCACAAAACTAAAAAAAGAATTAAAAAAACACAAAAAAGAATAAAAACATACCAAACTTTATGCTAAAATAAACACTAAGATTTTTTTTTCTTCAAATTTAAAGTTCTCTGATTCGATTTTAAGTTGCATTTTATTAAACAAGTTAACGAATTGCTTTCTAAACAACTTGATTAAGATTCAAAGTGAGACATATTACGAGGGTGAGTCAAACGTTTAGCAGTACAGTGGTACCTTGACTTACGAGTTTAATTCGTCCCGCTCGTAATTCAATTACCTCGGTATGTATGTTGTTTCTTTTTATGTTTAGCCATTAATTAGTGCTGACAAATATTGACACGCTAAAAATAACAAAAACGAAAATGGGACAAAAAGATTATTTCTACAAAATTGTAGAGGTTGGTGTATGCTGTGTGGTTGGTATATTTTTTGGCTCCATATTTAACCGATGGCTGTAACCGGAGTTATGGCTGGTTTTATTTGGACATTATAAATGTATAGATTTTATAAATTGTTAAGTAATAGATCGGTAATACTTTTTTGGTACTATCAACTGCCACTCGCTCGAGTCCAGCCTATTAGCCACGCCCACAGATCTTTATGAAAATAAAAAGTACAGCCAGGACGAAACAAATTTTTTACTTTTAAAACGTAATATTTTTTGCTTAGAAAATTGAAAGTTTTCAATAGAGAAAACAACTTTGAATCATGTAAATTTTGCTTTCTACAAACATTTTTTCTTTCGTTACAAATTTTCTTTGAATGTAAAAATTACATTCAAACGATTCTAAGTTTTAAATAAAACAACTTTGAATCATGTAAATTTAGGGTTCTACAAACGTTTTTTCTTTCGTTACGAATTTTCTTTTTTTTTACATTTTTATCTATAAATAAAACGATTACCCGGAATAGATTGATAGTAAAATACTGATAGATAGATAGATATATAGACAGATATAAATGATTGATAGATAGACGTAGATAGATAGAAAAATAGAGACAGACAGAGATAGCAAATTGATAGAGAGATAGATAGATAATGAAATATACAGTAGTACCTTGACTTGTGAGTTTAATTCGTTTTGCTCGTAACTTAATTGGTTTTATTTAGACATTGTAAATGTATAGATTTTATAAATTGGTTAGAAATAGAAAGATAGTAAAAAAATGATAGATATGAACCGACTAGGATGGATAGATAGATAAATAATAAATAGACAGAGATAGTTAACAGACTGATAGATAGATAATGAACAATATACAGTAGTACCTTGACTTGCGAATTTAATTCGTTTCGCTCGTAACTAAATTTCCTCGTATATCAGATCAATTTTCCCCTTTGAAATAAACTGAAATGCTGTTTGATCCGTTCCAGACCAAACAACCCCCCCACCCCCAAAAAACACTACAATTTTTTTATAACATTTTTACTTTTTTTCAAATAAAAATAGCACTGTATATATAAAAAACATAATAAAATAGAATGTAATGAATTATGTACTGTAATATGTTTTAATCTTTTTTTCTTTTTTTTATTATAAATGATATGTTCCTTTTGCTTAATGAATTTAGAAACTTAACGCTAATCCGTTTCAATCGAACATAATGAAAACGTGTAAAAGAAAGAAAAAAAAAGAATGAGAGTTAAATCAAGATTTTACATATTGAATTATTTTGAGACAGTTCTCAAGTAAACACATCAAACGTTGAAATAATTAGATGATCATACTGTAGTTTAGTTCCTGCTAGTAAATATAATTGTGCGTTGTCTGATATGGATGGCTGGAGATCCAGACTAGGTTCGTGGATCCGCGCCTGTCATGTAATCCGGTACGATCCATCGGATGTTATTTGAAGCGCGTGCACCGCTGAGTAAATTGCTTGAAAAATGCCACGAAGGATCTAGCGTGATACTGCGACGATATATATATCACCAGGTCATAGAATAATTTAATTTGTTCGGAATTGTAAAATGGTTAGCAATCTAGTCTGACAGGGTAATCTGAACATTAGTTACATAAATGAGAGTAACCTCCCTTTGTTTGTTTCACTTTAAGGAAGCCGTATGTTTTGGTCGGCCATTTTCATTTCACCGTAAATCTATACTAAAAATACGAATTTGTTCGAATCAATACAACTGCATATTTTAACACGAAAATATCGTAAAATGTGTTCATTTTAAATAATGCGCAAGCACAATTAAAAACATATTTTATGATATTCGAACAAATTCGTATTTTCAGTATAGATTTACGGTGATGGCCGACCAAAACATACGTTGTAGGTAACAGGATTTAATTTTTTTTTTTTTTTAGTTTAGCTATGGTACATTTTAAAAATGTTGTTTCCAGTTCTTGCATAAAAGAACTGTATTTTTATTCCGTTGTGGAATTATTTCGTAATAAAATAAATAATAAAAAAGAAGATATATTAATATTAAAGCTGTTTCCACAATATACCAATTTCTGATAAAATTATTTATTTTTTCATTTGCTTGTATATGAGAATTCCAACTTTTATCTTTTTTTTTTCTTTTTTTTTTAGTATTAAATATTCTTTTTATTTCCAGTTATTCCTGGACCTTGTCACATCCTACCCGTGGTGAACGGGTAGGATTGAATACCTTACCTTTAAAAAATGTTGGATAACAGGATTCTCTTTTTTTTTCTTTTGTTGCTATGGGACATTTTTTAAATGTTGTTTCCAGTTCTTGCGTAAAAGAACTTTTTTATTCCGTTGTGGAATTATTTCGTAATAAGATAAATAAAGAAATAAATAAGATATATTAATATTAAAGCAATATAGCAATTTCTAACGGAATTATTTATTCATTTTTATATGATAATTCCCTCTTTTATTTATTTATTCATCTATTTATTTATTTATTTTTATTGTATTAAATATTCTTTTTATTTCCAGTCATTCTGGGACCCTGTGTCACATCCTACCCGTGGTGAACGGGTTGGATGTGAATACTTTACCTTAAAAGAATTTTTGTGGGGTGGGGATGGTGACATGATTCTTTTTTAGTTTGGCTATGGTACATTTTTAAAATTCTGTTTCCAGTTTTTGAGTAAAAGAACTGTTTTTATTCCACTATGGAATTATCTCGTAATAAAATAATAATGAAAAAAGAAAATATATTAATATTAAAACCATTTCCACAATATAGCAATTTCGAATAGAATATTTATTTACTTGTATTTTATAACATAATTCCCCTTTTTCTTTTCTGTATATATATTTTTTATTTCCAGTTATTTTCTGCAGAATGTATTCATTTACGATTCGTTTATTTATTTAATGCTAGACTAGTGGAAAGGAAGCAAGAAACGGTGTGATCTCATCCTATAATTTCTGGGGGGTGGGGATAAAAATCGATAGGGAGCAATCGGTGGTTATTGTAAGAAAAGCAGATGGTGCGGAATTTTATGCGGGAGAGAGAGAGAGAGAGAGAGAGAGAGAGAGAGAGAGAGAGAGAGAGAGAGAGAGAGAGAGAGAGAGAGAGAGAGGCTTGGATGAAGATGTTGATGAGTAATTCCTGGTTCAACTGGTTTACTAGGTCTGGGGGTAGGGCTGTCAACAGACACAAGGCTAGCAACCCTGGAGAGTTCTTTGAGATTTGATCCTTAAAAATGCTTCCTGGAATTTTTTTCTCCATCTTCTAATGGTGTACTTTTCAGTTTTAAGGTTTCTGAGGTGCAAGATAAAACTTCCTGTCGGGAATTTGTTGCACTGTTGTCATAGCAACAATCAAAACAAAATGAAACTTTAAAAAAAATGAAGAAATACATAAATAAATAAAGAATGAGGAGGAGGGGAGGAGGAGGAAAAAATCACTTATCAGTTATCTATTATTACGGTAAAGGCCTTACTCTTACGCCACATCCCCACCCCTACCCTCCACCGCTTCTGGGGTTTCTATTCTCCCCACCCTTACCCCCATTTCTATTCTTGTCTCATGTTTCTTTCAAGTTCATTTCGGTTTCTTTAGATACTTTCGGGTTTCCTTTCTTCTTCCTTTTTTTTAACTCCTGCATTTTCTTTCTAAAATATTCCACTGTTTTTGCTTTCTTATTTTATTTTATTTTTTGTTTCTTTTTTGTGAATTCTCGGTTTTCTAGGATTTCTTTCTCTGATTTTAGTTCTCTTTATTCTTCTTTCTTTCTTTCTATTTCTTCTCGTCTATATCTTTTAGCCCCCCTCCTATTTCTCTGGTTTTATTTCTCTCTATTCTCCTTTCTTTCTTTCTCTTTCTCTCTCTTTGTCTCTCTTTGTCTCTCTCTCTCTCCCTTTCTCTCTTTCTTTTTTCTCTCTCTCTCTTTCTCTCTCTCTCTCTTCTCTCTCTCTCTCTCTCTCTCTTTGTCTCTCTCTCCCTTTTTCTCTCTCTCTCTCTCTCCCTTTCTCTCTCTCTCTTCTCTCTTTCTCTCTTTTCTCTCTCTCTCTTTTTCTCTCTCTCTCTTTTTTTCTCTCTTTTTTCTTCTCTCTCTTCTTTTTTCTCTCTCTCTCTTTCTCTCTTTTCTCTCTCTTTTTCTCTCTCTTTTTCTCTCTCTCTTCTCTCTCTCTCTTCTCTCTCTTTCTTTCTCTCTCTCTTTCTCTCTTTCTTTGTCTCTCTCTTTCTTTCTTCTCTCTCTCTTTCTTTTCTTTCTTTCTCTCTCTCTTTCTTTCTTTCTCCTTCTTTTCTTCTTTCTTTCTTTCTTTCTCTCTCTCTCTTCTATTTCTTTTCCTTCTCTTTCTGTACCTCCTATTTCTTTACCTCACCCCTATTCCCCCCTCACTCCTTCTATCTCTTTCTTTATCACCCTCTCCTATTTATTGCACTTTCCTTTCTCTCTTGTATGATTTCTTTCTCTGCTTTTCTTTCTCTTTATTCTCCTTTCTTTCCTTCTCGTCTGCCTTTCTTTTTCTCTTATTTCTTATCTTCTATATCTTTTTTGTCCCCCCTCCCATTTCTTCCCCGACCCCTCACTCTTTCTATCTCTTTCTATCTCTTTCTTTCCCATCCTCCTCCTATTTATTTCATTTCTTCCACTCCTATTTCTTTCACTTCCTCCTCCTATTCCCACTCGCTCTTTCTTTCTTTTCCTCTTCAATATTTCTCTTCCTTCCTCCTCCATATCCCCCCTTTCTCCTATTTATTCTCCTATTTTTCTTTTTCTCTTTCCTTCCCATTCTTTCTTTCTCCTATTTTTCTCACCCTTTCCTATCTCCTTTTTCTCTTTCTTGCCTTTTTTCTTTTTTCCCCTCTTATTTTTTCTCTTTCCTCCTTTTTCCTTTTTTTCATTCTTTCTAATTCTTGTTTTCCATTCTCCTCTTTCTCCCCCCTCATATTGCCCCCTCTTTTTCTATTTGTTTCTTCCTCTCTTTCTTTTAACCACTCTTTTGTTTTCTTTCGCCATTTCCTTCTCTTTCTCTCTTTCTTTTGCCTTCCTCAGAAGTTTTTCTCTCTTTTTTTCTTCTTTTTTTTCCTTTTATTTTTTAAATCTTTTTATTCCTTCTCTTCTTACTTTTCTTTC
>CM042180.1:6848666-6888817 GCA_023376005.1 Doryteuthis pealeii
GCTATCTTTTTTTTTGCACGGAGAATCCACAGAGGAAAGAGATGAATGGATAAATATTAATGTTGAAATTCCCTTAAATATATTCATTAGAATGCATTAGACACAATACGACAAAGATAACAGAAGAGGAAAAGAATCTCTAGAGGAAAAATGATACGGAATTATTAACAATATGCTTATCTATTTATGTTTTTTTTTAACTTGCAATTCAAATTGATCAGTACAGCCAATCTTTGAAATAAAATGAGTAAAACACTTTAAATAATGTTCTTTATCTGCTTATTATCTACAAAGGAGTGTGTATGTATGTACGTGTATATGTATGCATAGTATATATATATATATGGGAGTAAAATATGGAAATTAAATCCGACCGTATGTAGAAAAATTAGAAAAACACGAAGTATTCTAAAAGATGAGTTTATTTTTGATAGTGAAGTCGACGTTATAACATTTCGGTTTAGGCAACCTTCATCAGGACATATGGTGAAATGTTGTGTGGAAATGGTGGCTGACTTGCGAAATATAATCATTATTATTATTATTATTATTATTATTATTAGATACTATACCCTCCGATCAATCGGCTGGTCACGTCAAGCCCTAGCACCCAAATGATTGCCCCAACCCTATTGCTTTTAAGACAAGCCCCAACCCTTTTTATCATATGGGTGCTAGAAGGCGGTGGCTGAGGGTCTACATGTCCTGGGAATGACGTTAAACTCTATCTGATGGCGAGGTTCCAGTTTTGGAGGTTTGGGGCACCCATTCATCACCATTGCTCCCTGGTCCACTCTGATCCGGAGTGGTAGTACCTGTTAGGGTCCCATCTATGGGTTAAATAAAAAAATGTATTTATAAAAAAATTGTATTATCCATTAGTTGATTTATTTCAAAACTTTATCGGCATTAAATGACCCACTGACCCACTGAGGTTAATATGCCGTAAAACAAAACAAACCAAACCAAACAGATACTATACAATCAAAAAGCAGTTGTCACCATTGGTTTTAAAGCTGCGTATTGGCTGCTTATCATCAGGACAAAACGCCTTATACATATAGAATTAAACAAAATAAATGTCTCGTGTTTAACATGTTTATTTTCGATCTTTTTAAGCTTTCTGTTCAAGTTCAAACGTGTTCCCATCCTACTTACTCTCACTACTACTAACCTTGAAAAACTTGAACACAAATACATCACCCCTGAAGATAGCACTTCGAAGTGCTGAAAGTACTTGGAACAAAAACTTTGAGGTGGATTAATCCACGGATTCCATCCAAATATAAAAAAAGTTGACCACAACGCTTGAAAAGATCAAAACAAACTTGTTAAACAGCACAGTCGGTAGAGTGTTCGGCTAGAAGCCACAAGGTTCCTGGTTCGATATGGGCCCTCGCCAACTCAGCGTATGAGTAGCACAGGGATCTGTGCGGTAAAGTAAGGAGCTGATGGTAGGTATGGCGGTCCACCTCAGATGCAAAACAATCTCCTTGGTCTAGCACTAGTTAAAACGGGATAGACTCACTCGCGGATTGGCTGATACCGACTTTAGACCATCCCGACCACTTTTACTTTGAAATTTGAAGTCTGAGAAAAAAGAACGTTGAAAAAATGAACGGTTTGAAATATGACGTCAAATATATATATATATATACTTTGGTGCGGTACCAAGTTTCTTGGTACAAGGTGATTCTAGGTGGGTCCTAATTCTCTACCAGTAGTTTGTTGTAGAGTTCAGGTTCCGTATGAGAGCTCAATGTTTAATTATTGTAAACAGAGCAAAGTTATTTGGGGATAAAAGGCCTTAAATACCATGGGTATCGTGGTTATGGACCATTTTCACTCGCGAGTATGCTGGAAATGGTCCATAACCACGATACCCATAGTATTTAAGGCCTTTTATTCCCAAATATATATATATATATATATATATATATATGGAAAGCTGTCAGTAACCATTCATCTTGTCTCTCCATCTGCCCCTGCTGATTATCTACAATCTACCGACATTCCTTCCATATTTAATCTCAAAGTGTTGTATCATTTTATTGTGAAAAGAGATTAGCACAAATTGAATTTTGTCGATCTGATGTACAGAATTTTGAAAACGAATGTCTGCTTACAATTTACAAGTGTTCATTTCAACAGGTCGTAATTCAATGGGTCTCTCTAAAATGTCTATGATACAATTTGAATGAATGACACGTTAAACTTTATATATATATTTTTTTAAATATTGTATGAAATAAATTCTGCTAATACTTGCAAATCGGTCGGAAAATTAGGGTGACCCAGAAAAAACCTAACCCACAAATTCTGTAATAAAACTGTTAATTTTAACTTTGGGGTTTAGGGTTAGTTTAATGGAAAAATGAATAAATAATTTGGGTTCTATTTTTTCTGGGTCATCCTGTATACAGGGCGACCCAGAAAAAACAGAACCTACACATTTTGTAATAAAAGTGTTAATTTTAACTAGGGGGGTTTAGGGGTAAGGTTGGGGTTAGTTTAATTTAAAAATAAATAATGTTTTAATTTTCCGACTGATTTGCAAGTTTTGCCATAAATTCTGATGGGTAAGCAATGCGTACCTAACTCTACTGGAATATAGGCCAGTGATATATATATATATATATATATATATATATATATATATATATTAGGGATACAAAAAAAACGGTCACGTGATCAGTTTAGGCCATCTTGAATAAAACGGAAATAAATAATTCCGAACTTTGTTTATCAAAAATCTCGTTAAAAAAATTAACGGTCATACAGGGTTGTTACAAAGAAAAACAGTTAATTCAAAGATCAAATTATCCGATTGGATAAAATTACTCACCGTTAATAATAAAAAATTAAATTAAATTGTTCGTTTTACACGCGAAAGGGTTATTTTTATGTGGAAACGGAGACTGTAACTTTAAATATTATCTCTCTTTGACAATTATACATTTAAAATGTATGGATGGCTGTATTCGACAATTGTTTTCTTGTGCACATTCAATAACCGATTATTGGTCTTCAATGATTTTTGAAAGAATCTTTTGTGGTAGTTTCAGAATAACCCAGAATATATATATATATATATATATATATATATATATATATATATATATATATATATATTGTGTAACTGAAAGCAAAGACAATAAGTACTTTTACTATTAAATTAAAAAATAACAGTGAAAATTGACTTTAAAAATAAAATATGCCAGTCGAATTTTGCTCCCGTTCAAATTCTAAATCGAAAAAGAAATGAAATGTATGAAAATTTTAATTACTTGTAAAATTTACTAGTAACATTTACTATTGAACTTTATTATTAAAATTTCACAGTGAAAGTAACTTTTTGCCAATTATGGGTTTGGGTAAATTATAAAATCGAAAACTAAATGAAAATTTGAATATTTTTTCTAAGAGAAAAACTGATAGAATAATGAAGAGTTAGTTACTTTTATTGTAAAATAGGTTGAATTAGTTCAAGATGATTTTTATGCTTAATAAAAAAAAATAAAATTAAAAAATACAATATAGTAGACGGGAACGTGTCTCGTCTGTAGTTCCAAGGTAAAAAAAAAAAATATATCAGTTTTGCTCTTCGTATATTCTAAGAATCACACATTACTATTCAACAATAAAAATCACAAATTCTTTTAAAAAATATTAATATATCGTGGATCGGACAAATTTTTAGTTCACTGAATTCTAAAATTCATATATTTAAATATCCGTGAAAAATTCGATTTTTTCACGCAAAAAAGATTCTTAAACATTAAAAAAAAATCAAATTATTTAAGCACACAAAAGATTGAAAATCTCTTAAAAATTAATTTCTTTAAAAAAAAAAAAAAAAAGGTTTTCTTGAAAATTTAATAGAATATAGTACATACCAATTAAAAAAGCAAAAAAAAAAGTTTTCAAATAATAATATTATGACATTTATTTGCACTTTTTATTTCCGATTTTATTAATTTTTTATCATATGGGTACTAGAAGTAAAAAGTAATAATACTAATATCCTTGAAAAAGGTACGAATCTAACTATTCTCCCTCTAGCTATGGGTAAACGTAGACTTGTTGATCTACAGTGAAACCAACCAACCAACCAACCCTTATGTTACTTTCTGATACAAATCTTGTCGACCCATTTTGTACTTGATGACATCACTAATGTCTTTTTACTTGAAAGCGTTTAGAATAAAAATAAAAATAAAACAAGATGGCGTTTGTTGTCATTCTTATCTTTTGTAGAGAGTTCAATTTTCCCGCACAAAAGCCAATTATTTGCAACCAGTTTTGTAAAACCAAGAACACGAACAATTCTTTAATGCTAACAAAATTAAGACAGAGACAAAACAATTACAACGAACGAGTTGACTGAAAACCCAATAGAGAATTTCGCAAAATCTTGTTAAAGAATATTCAATTTAAAAATTCAACCGACCAAAACTGGATTTGCAGACAAACGTGCATTTGATTCTTTTATGAATACGTAATATGGTTATCTACAATTTATCTGCAGATTTTGTTTTCCTCATAACCCACGCCGCCCTGTAGGTGGGGCCTAGAATATGATGATAGTATGCTCTCCAAAGAAGTAAGATCCCCTCCACACCAAAATGGGTCGACCTGTCGGTGGGGTTGTAGAATGCATAAATTGTACCTCTGCAGAGGGGTAAGACTCCCCCAATGGGGACACCTGTTGGCCGTGGGTGGCAACCCGTGATGCTTAAGGATGGAACCCAGGTGGCTGAGCAGTCTATGACATGCAACACTCCACTTTGGCCCATACTTAGTCTAGAAAAGCTTTTTTCCCCTTTTAATGCAAATGATATGAAAGATATATTTGAAAATCTCAGCATAGATAACATTCTGTTCTTTTTTTAGAGAAATAAGATTATACCGAAAAAATATAAACGTAAACCTGGTCAGTACCGTAAGCTCAGTCGGTAGAGCGTTCTGCTAGAAACCACAAGGTTCCTAGTTCGATACCGGTCCTCGCCAACTCAGCGTATGAGTAGCACAGATCCCTGTGCGGTAAAGTAAGGAGCTGATGGTAGGCGTGGCGCTCCACCTCAGATGCTAAAAACAATCTCCTTGGTCTAGCACTATTAAAAAGGGGATAGACTCCCTCGCTGACTGGCTGATACCGACTTTAGGCCGCCCCGTCGACTTTACTTACTTTACTTACCGTACAAAAGTAACTTAGTTAACTCGATCCCCGATGATGATAACATATCGTTAAAACAGATACTACAAAAATGTAGACGTACAATGTATTTTTCCCCTAACTTTGAGACATAGAATAATCCTGGCGGGTTGATATGCCGTTAAAATGCATCAACCAACCAATTAACCAATGGACTATAATATTTTATTTTATGTTTTATTCATTTGCATTTTTAATGCGTTTCGTCGTGGTGTAATAGTTAGCAAGCTTGTCTCGCAGATCCATTAATGCTTAATAGCGAGTTCGATCCTCGTTGGATACCCCATATTTGTGACTGTGTCAAATCCTACCCGTAGAGTCATTTCTTTATTTTTTAGTTGCCTTTTATTGAAACCCATTTTGATTGTTATTTCTACATTTAAATCTCACCATGATGTTGAGGGAGTGGGTCTCCGTGGCGTAGTGGTTAACGTGCTGAACTGCGACATCGTAGTATACGAGTTCGAACTCCAGTCAAGCTATTACGTTCACTTTCATTTGTTTCGCCGAGATGAACTGAAAATTAGAAAATATGTCATCAAAAATGATTAAACATCAACATTGATTCTTGGGGATGGGGTAAGAAAGATTGTGCCCCCCTGGGGTGCGTTCTTTTAATCTGACCATATTTAAAGAATTATTTTGATAGAGCTTTTCTGAAAGCATATGTTTCATGCCCGTCTAACTTTCTCCTAGAATAGATGAAGTAATTAAAGGTTTTGCTATTTCAAAGAAATAAGAACTAAGTTGTTAAATCGAACTTAACGGACCTAAATTCCACTATCGTATGTCACCCCGCCGAAAGAAAAAAAAAAACTAAACATCAAGGAATTAACCGAATTTAATGAAATTTTCAGTGTTGATATATCAATGAATAAAAATATATAAGGCACCAGTTATTTTATTTAAAAACTTTTACATTTTTTCAGGTCAATTAACTTAGAACCCCGTATTTTTTATGAGTAACAAATTCTCAAAGATATGTAGTTAATTGACCTGAAAAATGTAAAAGTTTTTCATTTTTTTACGCACACGCACGCGTATATATATATGTATATGTATGTATTTGAAAATCAAACATTCGTGAAAATATGAGTAGCGTGGAGAAGCATGTGTTTTTAATTTTTTTTTAAATATTGATATTGTATTGCTCTATCTAACAAGCATTGTCTACTTGGTACAAATACAGAATAGCGCGCAAGAGATGATATCATTAGAATCACGTTTTACGTATAAATACTATTAGATGTCGGCAACTCCTAAAGTAGCCTGACCCTAACATCTATGATAGTCCCCTCCGATCGATCGGCTGGTCATGTCAAGCCCTAGCACCTATATGATTGTCCCAACCCTATAACCCTTATGGCAAGCCCCAACCCTTTTAATCATATATGTGATAGAAGGCGGTGTTTGAGGGTTTTCATGTTCTGAATATGACGTTAAACTCTATCTGATGGTGAGGTTCCAGGTCTGGTGAATGTGAAGACCCCTTCATCACCATTGCTACCTGGTCCACTCTGACCCGGAATGGTAGTACCTGTTAGGGTCCCATCTATGGGTTAAATAGAAAAATATGTTTATAAAAAATTGAATATCCATTAAGAATAAATTTATTTCAAAACTTTGTTAGCATTAAATGACCCACCGAGGTTGATATGCCGTAAAAGAAAGCAAAACAAATTACGGTATTCATACCACGTAATTTCATTTAATCAATAATCTTCATACAATGACTGCTATTTACACAGTAGCATTGCAACCAACAAAGCCTTCATCAGATGGTGACTCTGGGTTCAGGCATGGTTTCGGAGCCGAAGCATCATTTAACCCAGACCGCCCCAGCAGTATCTCACGATACCACCAGACTTTGTTGGTTTGATGTCACATTGTAGGATTGCCATATCCACGCTGATGCAGTTAGAGCTTTCTCCTGAATCTTTTTTATTTTTATTTTATTTTATTTTATTTATTTATTTATTTTGCGATAATTAACAATCTTTTGAAGGTGGGGGTTTTTGATGCATCTCTTAACCTTAAAAAGACCTTGTGAATGCAGTTGAAAGTTTTCGAAATAGGCACGGTTGGAAATATTACACTAAGTACAAAAAAAAGTAAAAAGAATTAAAAAAGAATAAAAACGTCTAACCTAATTACGTTATTTTGTTGAATACATTTTGATTTAATTTATCGTATTCAATTTTATTTTATTTATTTTATTTATTTTATTTTAACTTTACTTTCTCCTCCTCCTCCTACTCCTCCTGAATGAACCCAAACCTCCTCCATCTTGTCAAAGATCTTATCATTAAAATATATTTCAAGGTAGCCCTCCTCCCTCTCCCTCTCGCGGAAGAAACGAGAAATAAACAAAAATAAAATATTAAATTAATAATAAATATACGTAAACCACCGATTGTTCCTCGTTTAGTCGAATGTTTCTTTAAATTGAAGCCCTTTTCTGCTCGACACGAGTAATTTTCATGGCCGCTGCTGAAAATGATAACATGGGTCTCGTAATGACGTTGCGATAATGCATATGTTGTTTTGTTTTATTACATTTCCTGGAAACGAAAAATAAAAACGCAAAACAACTGGTGTGTAATTATAATCTGTTTTGAATGAGTCATTGAGCCAGGAGCGTAGATTTTAAAATGAAATCTTATGGTTATTTGTTGCTTGTTTTAAGCCCGGATTTGTAAAACGCGCTAATATGGTGGCTCTTTCGATGTGAACGCTTCTCTCTTCTTTCGTCATATATTTTAGAAACGCTAAAATCACGTCTTTAAATTGTGTGAGTTTGTTTGTTGAGTGACAAGTTGATGGTAAATGGGCTTCTGTCTTTATTCATTTCGTCATATATTTTCAAACTCTAAAAAAAAGTCTTTAGGCTGACTTCTGATTTATGTCGGAAAATTAAAACGGAAAGTTTTTTGGTGATCCCCAATGACAGTTTAACTACAGTCTATGAATTAACATTTTACGAATTGGGTTACAGTTTTTGGGGATTAAGTTTTGTTTTTTTTAATTACGTATTGCTTAAAAAAAATAAACAACA
Organism: Doryteuthis pealeii; assembly: GCA_023376005.1. Lineage (NCBI taxonomy): Eukaryota > Metazoa > Mollusca > Cephalopoda > Myopsida > Loliginidae > Doryteuthis > Doryteuthis pealeii. The sequence goes on from CM042180.1 coordinate 6,856,937, forward strand.
AAAAACTCAAATTACTATACATTTAATGTTGAAAAATATTTTTTTAAATTAAGTTTAATTGAAATTATACATTGCAATACTAACAAACAAGTGTCTCAATAATAGATTCAATAATTAATTTCAATGGTTAATTAAATGTATAGTAATTTGAGGTTTTTTTTGTTTATTTTTTTTAAAGCAATACGTAATTAAAAACAACCTTAATCCCTTAAAACCGTAACCCAATTCACAAAATGTTAATTCATAGACTGTAGTTAAACTGTCATTGGGGACCACCAAAAAACTCTCCGTTTAAATCATACCCAGGACATGACAAAATGATAAGAAAAACCGATAAAAGATTTTTTTAAAAAAGTAGTCTGATGAAAACTAGTCATTAAAAAAATACAAATTAAGATTTAAATTAAAATAAAGATCACGTAAAAAAATGATGATATAGCCCAAATATTGTAGAATAATCATACTAAGTTGCAATTACTGTCGAATTGGTAAGACAAGGCAACAAAGAATAATAACATCAACTAGGGACCTGGCCTCACTCAATGTCATTTCACCCCCTAAGCCAATGCCAACGAAAATACCCCCTGCATTCTCTAGGTTGCTCCCCTGTAATCAGCCTGGCCGAAAGTAACTTATTTCCCCTCAAAGGCCAATACGCCCAAGCAATGGGGTGGGGGTGACATGTAGAATAATCATACTAAGTTCCAATTACCGTCGAATTGGTAAGACATGGCAACAAGGGGCTGTAACTTAATATGGATCTAACTCTGTTGCAATCCTACTGCAGAATGCTAGAGTATTTATGAAGCCTCATAACATCATAGAAACCAAGCAGCCAATCAGGACTCAGGGTATGGAATCACTCCAATACATGAATGGACTATTCTTGAGTTCCATAAATACCAGCTGTTTTGGACACTGGTTCAGTTGTGCTTAGCCAATTGCTGTTGTCCAAACTAACAGTATACTGACTGATTTTAACAGAATGATATGAATTGTATTAAAAAAATCCTTTAAGCATTATTAAAATATTTTATTTGAAAAAAAAAAAGTTTGCCATTGTCTTAATCAGTTGAAGGAAAAATTTGAAAAGAAAAAAGACAAAACAAGAAGAATAACAAAGAAAATTCAAGTAAATCTGATAATTTAAATGAAAGAGAAATGGAAAAAGTGAGAGAGAGAAAGAGAAAATGAGAGAGAGAAATTGAAATAGAGAATGTATAGGTGAGAGGGAGGGAGAGAGAGAGACAAAAAGAAAGATAGAGAGATAAAGTGAAAATGAGAGAGAGAAATAGAAATAGAGAATGTATGGAAGAGAGAGAAATGAAAGTGAGAGAGATCGAAATAAAGAGGAATAGAGAGAGAGAAAAAGAAAATAGAGAAAATGAAAATAGAGAATGTATGGGAGAGAAAGAAAGAGGAATAGAAAGTGAGAGAGAGAGAGAGTGATAGAAAGAAAGAGAGAGAGAAAAGTTGTGAATTAAAAAAGAATTTGAAGCTAACAATAAAATTTTGTTTGTTGAAAAGATACAATTGAAAGTAATTTTATGAAATTAAATCTTCCGGCTGAAATGAATTTGAGGACCTTGAAAGATTATTTAAAAAAATGGTTCTGAATATGGTTTATAATGTGCATTGTCTTGCCTTGGGTGGGGGGGTGGGGGTTTAAGCTTTTTGGATTTGTAAAGAACAGGCAAAAAATTAACACTAAAACTAGAATTGAAGTTAACACTGAACTTGAACTGCTAGGATTTGTGCTACTGCCTAGAAGAACAAATACCCATGCAGTCTAAATTTCAGCCAGGGAACCCCCATTTCTACATTGCTACTGCCTAGCAATAACCACAGCCAATTAAATGTACCCTTATATCTGAGCCATGTGCATGTTATCTGCATTTTATAATATTTAACATTTTTAGAAATTGTACATGCTATTTGATAGAAATTACATTAATTATTATCATTAATTTTTAACACCAGTGAAAGCTGATGGTATTTCACTAGAGTCTGAGTGACACCAAGTCTCTTCAGGTCTCGAGGACTCTTTTTAGTATTCTAGCCAATTTTAACAATGCTATTGTTTGGATAGTCTCAATTCTGCATCTGGTTTATGCATATACCATTTTGTGGTATGATTAAAATTTAGTTTAAAGATTTAATTTTTTGAACAATTCCCAGTGGATCACCTTTCCAACCCAGTTGTGACTAGCCTTGTATTCCTGTTGTGCTAGTTTGCTGCATTAGGCTTAATATATGGTTTGTTATCTCATCTCTGTTACCACACACTCTACATTTGCTGTTCAGTTGTGTCTTATCAATTTTTGCTTTGATATAATTTAGTCTTCTTCTTTCACTTTCACTTCTTCTTCTTTCACTTTCACTTTCACTTTTTCTCACATCATCATTATTATTATTATTTGCAAGTTTTTTTTATACTAGCAATAGCTGTTGTTATTTCACTGGTACATGCCCAAACTACAATTGGTATCACTTTCACCCTCATATTCCACAGCCTTTTCTGTTTTATTATTATTATTATTATTATTATTATTATCTATTACAAGCTGCAGGATTTCTTTTTTCTCCATGTCTTGCTCATGTTCTTCATCTGTAACGGTGAGAAAACAGCATGGATTAAAAATAATTATAAATAAGCACTCTATGCAACTACAAAACTTGCATAATTTTAAAAAAAAAAATCTTTTTTTTCTTTTTTTAATCCAAAGAAAAAATGTCTTCAAAAAAAAATGTTTTTCTTTTTCAAATGAGAATTCACCCTGACCTTTTGACCCTGTTGTGATAACATTACAAATTTGACCATTTTGACCAATTAGAATATTTTTTTGGTTGATTAGAGAATCTGTTTAATTGCAATCAATTTTGTTAATTGTTTGGAAAATGCTGAATCTTCTTGATTATAACACAATCGTTCAGCTCTCCATTGCTTGAGTCGTTTTTCATTTGTTAATAACTTCAGGGTTAATTGCAATCCGAATCTGTGAACTATAAAGTTCATTATGTTATCTCAAGTGGTTGCTCTCAACCCAATCTGGTCAAATAAGTATTTCGCTGGGTGTATGTGGGAGGAGGGGGCTGAACAATAAATGGCACCTGTTGGAAGGTGAGATATATCAAATGGTAATACAGGGAATAAACTTTTAAGTCATATTTTTAACCAGAGGGTGTTACAAGATGATAACGGTTGGAAGATTAAGGAACAAGTATAGGCTGAACTTGCACAAAGGTGTCAAAATTAGGGTGACCCAGAAAAAACAGAACCCACAAATGGTTGGGGCTTAGGGTTAGTTTAATGGGAAAATGAATAAATAATTTGGGTTCTGTTTTTTCTGGGTCACCCTGTATAGCGGTGACCCAGAAAAAACAGAACCCACGAATTTTGTAATAAAACTGTTAGTTTTAACTATGGGGGTATAGGGTTTAGGGTTGGGGTTTAGGGTTAGTTTAATGGGAAAATGAATAAATAATTTGGATTCTGTTTTTTTTTCTGAGTCACCTTGTATACCGGTGACTCAGAAAAAACAGAACCCACAAATTTTGTAATAAAACTGTTAGTTTTAACTATGGGGGTTTAGGGTTGATTTAATGGGAAAATGAATAAATAATTTGGGTTCTGTTTTTCTGGGTCACCCTGTATAGCGGTGACTCAGAAAAAACAGAACCCACAAATTTTGTAATAAAACTGTTAATTTTAACTTGGGGGGGGGGTTAGGGGTTAGGTTGAGATTGGGGTTTAAGGTTAGTTTAATGGGAAAATAATTTGGGTTCTGTTTTTTCTGGGTCACCCTAATTTTGACACCTTTGTGGAAGTTCAGCCCAAGTACATTAATATATAGATAGATAGTTCAACTAGTATTTATACAATCTTTGCATATATTATTAAAATGCCCTGGATGATCGTCTCTGGTTCGTTAAAAGTTGCTCTGCTAATGGAGAGTAGTATTAGTGCTATGTGAAACGTAAACAGCCTTGTCCTTTATGGCACACCTTGTACATCTCTAATTTTGCTTATATATGGTTTTGTTTCTTTGTTTAACAGCATACCAACCTTCATTGGTTATTTAATGCCAAAGCCATCCTTGTAGAAGAACAGTAGTGGTACATGGGTAAATACATACAGTCAAATGATCCTACTAATATAACTATTCAGCTAGTATTTATACAATTTTTGCATATATTATTAAAATTCCCTGGATGATCGTCTCTGACTGGTTACATTTTTGCATTTCATCTTGGGCAATTTGGACAGTCTGATTTTTAAGCAGAGGGTGTTACAAGATAAAAACAGTTGGAAGATTAAGAAACAAGTATATTAATATATTGATAGATAGTTCAGATAGTATTCAGAGATGCTGATAGGTACAGGTCCTGCATCCCTGATGCACAAAAATCTAAAAGGACAGTAAAATCATATCCATGCATCCCAATGTTTTTCTTTTTTCTTCCCTCACAATTTCAAACTAACTGTAAATACATTTCAATAATTTCTTAGAAAGGAATTACACAGAATAGGTTAGAAGGTAGGAGTTAGATGGCTTTAGTTGTTTCCTCAGATCATAAATAAAAACCCTACAATTTATCAAGAAACTTGAGTTGGGACCCATAAATTTTCTCAGGGACTCATTCAAAGCAAATATGTGCATCCCAGGATGCACTAAACCAAAAAGTTATCAGCATCACTGAGTATTTATACAAATTTTTGTATATATTATTAAAATGCCTTGGATGATCGTCTCTGGTTTGTTAAAAAGCTGCTCTGTTAAGGGAGAGTAGTTGAATGCATACCTTTCCCAAGGGTATTAGCGCTGTGTGAAATCTAAACAGCCTTATCCAGGATTTGAACTCAGGTCGATGAGTTCATTTTCTACGACTTTAATCATTACACTACAAGCACCTCCAGGCATATACTTCTGTACTTTTCTCTGATAGTTCAGCTCGTATTCATACAATTTTTGCATATATTATTAAAATTCCCTGGATGATCGTTTCTGGTTTGTTAAAAGCTGCTCTGTAAATCTACTCCCTAGCCTTGGTTGGCAATCCATCTAGGACAAGGAAAAGTCTGTTATAAAACCACCACTGCCTTGCAACTTTACCTCATCCGAAGGAAAGGCTAAGGGAGTAAACCCCAAAAACAAATCTGGAGCTGGAGTGGTATGATGCTGAACTTCAGCACTACTCAGCAACTCCTGCGACACTGCATTGGTTCTTACCTTTCCTTTGGACCAGTGGGGAGGAGGGATTTGCTGCTTGGACAGCTCATCCTCCATAACAACCTGCCCAGAATACATAGTTTGCACATAGTTCAGCTAGTATTTATACAAATTTTTGCATATATTATTAAAATGTCCTGGATGATCGTCTCTGGTTTGTTAAAAGTTGCTCTGTCAAGGGAGAGTAGTTGAAAGCATACCTTTCCCAAGGGTTGTGAAATCTAAACAGCCTCATCCAGGATTTGAACTCAGGTTGACAAGTTAATTTCCTACAACTCTAACCATTACACTACAAGCGCCTCCAGGCATCTGTACTATTCTCTGATAGTTCAGCTAGTATTTATACAATTTTTGCATATATTATTAAAATGCCCTGGATGATCGTCTCTGGTTTGTTAAAAGTTGCTCTGTTTAATCTACTATTCATTCTTTTGTTCTAACAATCAACATGTGAATCTTTTGGTCTCATTATGTTCCTTATCCAACGCTAAAGTCAAGTCTGGACGTGACATTGCATCGTTTTGGAACATGACTTATATTTAATCAATATTAGCTTTGTGTTCCCTCCAGTCTTTCTTCATCAATGCTTTCATCAGTCAATACTATTGATTATTTTAAGGTTGAACTAGAAGAAAAGGAAAAAAGGAAGAAGAGGAAAGAGAAGCCTCATTTTCATGTCGCTAATTCTCAGCCTGTCATGCTATTTAGAGAAGAAGAAAAAAAAAACTGCTATAAAAATGGATGTTTATGATTTTGCAAATGTTTTTTTTTTATCCGCTTATCCTAAGTTGATATACATAATAAATTTGTTTGTTTTTTTTAAATTACAAGGTTTTATGATTGCAACATTGTAAGGTTTTCTAGCTGTGATATTATTTCAGGTTTGGTCTGAATTTGATTAGTTTGGTTTCCTTGTTTAATAAGCATATTAACCTTTGTGGATTATTTAAAGGCAAAGCCACTATTTTGCCAAAAGCTTATCCCAAGTTGATATACATAATAAATTGGTTTCTTTTTTAAATTACAAGGTTTTATGATTGCAACATTGTAAGGTTTTCTAGCTGTGATATTATTTCAGGTTTGGTCTGAATTTGATTAGTTTGGTTTCCTTGTTTAATAAGCATATTAACCTTTGTGGATTATTTAAAGGCAAAGCCACTGTTTTGCCAAAAGCTTATCCCAAGTTGATATACATAATAAATTGGTTTCTTTTTAAATTACAAGGTTTTATGATTGCAACATTGTAAGGTTTTCTAGCTGTGATATTATTTCAGGTTTGGTCTGAATTTGATTAGTTTGGTTTCCTTGTTTAATAAGCATATTAACCTTTGTGGATTATTTAAAGGCAAAGCCACTATTTTGCCAAAAGCTTATCCAAGTTGATATACATAATAAATTGGTTTCTTTTTAAATTACAAGGTTTTATGATTGCAACATTGTAAGGTTTTCTAGCTGTGATATTATTTCAGGTTTGGTCTGAATTTGATTAGTTTGGTTTCCTTGTTTAATAAGCATATTAACCTTTGTGGATTATTTAAAGGCAAAGCCACTATTTTGCCAAAAGCTTATCCCAAGTTGATATACATAATAAATTGGTTTCTTTTTAAATTACAAGGTTTTATGATTGCAACATTGTAAGGTTTTCTAGCTGTGATATTATTTCAGGTTTGGTCTGAATTTGATTAGTTTGGTTTCCTTGTTTAATAAGCATATTAACCTTTGTGGATTATTTAAAGGCAAAGCCACTATTTTGCCAAAAGCTTATCCCAAGTTGATATACATAATAAATTGGTTTCTTTTTAAATTACAAGGTTTTATGATTGCAACATTGTAAGGTTTTCTAGCTGTGATATTATTTCAGGTTTGGTCTGAATTTGATTAGTTTGGTTTCCTTGTTTAATGGCATATAAACCTTTGTGGATTATTTAATTCCAAAGTCATTCTTGTAGAACAAGCTTATCTTAGCTTATCTCAAGTTGATATACATAATAAATTTTTTTTTTATTTTTTGAATTAAAATGTTTTCTAGTTGTGATGTTGCAAGGTTTTCCAGTTGTGATATTATTTCAGGTTTTGTCTGAATTTGATTGGTTTGGTTTTTTTGTTTAACGTCCTATACCACCTCATTCCACCCGGCCAGAAGTCACAATCTGCCCCAAACAATAGCTTTTGTTTAAATGTAATATTAAACATATTTTGAAATCTTTGATTTAAGGGAAATATCTCAGATAGCTTTAAATCAAAAGGACATTCTTAACTAATTTTTTTATAAATCCTTATAGGAATGGGGCTCTAGACTTGGGAAATTTTCAACAGGATGTTAAGAGTTAATGACATATTAACCTTTGTGGATTTTTCTATGCCAAAGTCATTTTTGTAGAACAATATTTAACCCAAAGCTGGGACAGTGAAAGTGTGATCCTCACTCAATACCCCATAGTAATGGCAATGAAGGGGTAACTCAACATTCTGGTATTGGAGCCTCACCATCAGATCCAGCAGAGATAATGAAACATGAGATAATGACAATAAGTAATGAAAAGTCCAAACTTACTTGGTGAAAGTTTTTCGATGAAAGACATCATTTTAGTTGTTCTATTTTTATCATCATTAAATCCTTTAGAAAAAACAAAAAAAAATGCTACTGAATTAACTTTTTTTTTTCTATTTTAGTTGTTTTTTTTTTTTTTGTTTTTTTTTTTAGTTTTTGTTTTGTTTTTGTTGTTGTTTGTTGTTTTAAATGTATTGATTTTTTAAAAATATATTGATTGGAACCGTTTCAAATTATTTTAGAGCAATTGGGGAAATTTCTTGACAAATGGATTTCAATTTAATGAAGAATCCCCCCCCAAAAAAAATCACATATATGAAGGACGGCCTTAATCATGTCTAACTGTATAAAATTAGATCTTTTTTTTCTCTTTCTTTTGTGTGTGTGTGTGCATCATCTTGCAATTGAAGAACAGATTTCTATAATGATTTTCCAATGTTCTCTTCAAGATACAAAGCCGTTAAATATAAACTCAGATTCCTTCTGATAAGAACTTTTTTTTTCTCCTTGTTTCTTGGAGTTTTCAAATTCAGCTGTTGACCTTGGCATTATCGCTAAAGGATTACGCAAGATAGTCTAAAAAGAATAGAAGAAATTAATAATTATCGGATGTCTCTTGAGAAATTCTGGATGAGGCTCTTTACATTTTACATAGCGCTAATAACCTTGGGAAAGGTATGAATTCAAGTACTCTCCTTCTAGCTATGGGTAAAATAGTAGGGCAGACTAGGCTCTTTAGCCTTGACTAGGTTACCAGTCTAGGAGAAGGAAAACTCTGAATTGAAACCTGTTAAACTCTGCTTAAGAAATTGACCTTGTTTCACATCCTGCTTGTGTGGAGGGATTTATATATATATATATATATATATATATATATATATATATATATATTGGAGGGGATTTTGTTGATGACTGCCAACTAAAGCGTAAATGCAATGCTCTCCTATAAAAGGGATGGAGCACTCTATTGCAGCCTTTACATACATAAAGATATGTGTATTAAAACAGTTAAAATCCCCTTCGCATTCTGTGGGTGATGATAACAGAGCAGTTAAGCTGTCTGACTTATGCTGAATCGATTGGAGTTCTATCCTGGCTGTAGGTAGCTCACAAAATGTCTAGCCACACTGAAGAGACTTTATAAGTCAATATACATGTCTGTGGATGGCTATATATATATATATATATATATATATAATTCCAACGGGCATGTTTATAACACCAAAGATTAATCATAAACTCGATTAATTTAAAAGTAACCCTGAAGAATCTATCGATGAAACTCGAGTAGGTTACTCATTTCCATTCTTAAAATAAATTTATGCTCTACATTGTATTGAGCACTTTGTATTTGTTTTTTCTCAACCTTAACCTCTGGATATTGTGTGCTTCTAACGATCGTTCTTATACATATATATATATATATATGTGAAAGCCAGCCTTAATGATTTTGTAACATAAAATTAGATCTTTTTTGTGTGTGTGTGTGTGCATCATCTTGCAATTGAAAAACAGATTTCTATAATGATTTTCCAATGTTCTCTTCAAGATACAAAGCCGTTAAATATAAACTCAGATTCCTTCTGATAAGAACTTTTTTTTTCTCCTTGTTTCTTGGAGTTTTCAAATTCACTTGTTGACCTTGGCACTATCGCCAAAGGAGCACGCAAGATAGTCTAAAATGAAAAGAAGAAATTAATAATTGGCAGATGTCTCTTGAGAATTCTGGATGAGGCTGTTTACATTTCACATAGCCAAATTAGGATTTGAAGCACTATTTGCATTTCATATAGCGCTAATACCCTTGAGAAAAGGTATGCATCCAACTACTCTCCTCTCTAACTATGGGTAAAATAGTAGGTCAGACTGGGCTCTTTAACCATGGCTAGAGAAACCCTTTTAGGAGAAGGAAAACTCTGAATTGAAATCTCAATCAAATAATATATACTAGCAAATATATGCACCCTCCGGGTGCAAGTATTTAAGTTTTAATGTAATAAAATATTGATTAGATTAGAAAGGCTAATAAACTGAATAAAAATGCAGATAAAAAGATTTGAACAGAGTGGGGGTATAATAGAAAAATAGAAATGAAACTTACTCTTTCATTACTGCCGTCTTTCATTGCTGAATTTTACTTATTTAACTATTTAGTTAAATAGGAAATAAAGAATAAATTACATTGTTTTTTTCTTGTTAATGGATTTCTTTTAAGATTAATTGAAGTGATTTTTTTATATTCATTAAAAATAAAAAAAACAGTTAGAAATCAATAATACTAAGCACATATTTATTAAAATCAAATTTCTAATATCAATATGCAAATTAGCCTTCCCGTCACACTGTAAACTGCTATTTTGTTGTATATATAAATACAATTGCATGTTGTAGTACGTAGATATGGTTAACAGTATTAATAATGTAAAACAATTTTATTAATAATTGAGGTTTAAATAAAAATAAAATCATGGAGAATGTGATGTCAATAACAAAGGAAATTGTGAATTGTATAGTGATGTAGTTTCGGTTACAGACAGACAAACCCACAATCTCCATTATAATGAGATATATATATATATATATATATATATATGAGTATAGATAAAAGGATATGAAAACAACACAATATGCTGTTAAAGTGAAAATATTTTATATCTTCATAGATAATATTGAACAATATTTCGATTTATAAAGATCATCTTCAGAGCTTGTCTTTCTCCAGACTTAACAAGAGCGGAGACGAAAATAATATGAATTCAAAATGAAAACATTGATGTTGCAAAAAAGTTATGCAGTAGTTTCAAATATAAGCACATCCACCCACACGTTTTTCGGTCAGCGACAGTCATATAACAGTTATATATATATATATATATATATTCAAGCGTTCTACTCTTATGCTATAAAGACAAATTGAAGGACAATTTAAAATGCCTCAATATTGACATGGGTACCTAGGGAAAATCTAGCATCAAATCAGAAAGAATAGTGTAATACATGTTTCGCTAAATTAAAGAACTTTGAAGAAAATAGATAAAATATCGTGATCAGCTTCATCAAACATTAAAGCAAAAGCATCTGACTCCTGCTTTAGAAAACTTCATCTGCCAGTGTGACTTCATAGTTTGCAGTAAGGCTGGGCTAGTATCACTCTCAAGAAAACACAAAATGTCTTCTTGATAGTATGCACAAAGTGGGAGGAAACCAATCACTCACAGCTGACCCTCATTTATCGTTTATCATATATATATATATACTTTCCTTCTTTGTTAACATCAGGTCAATTATACTTTCCTTTATCTTACCAGGTCATTAGTTGCTTATAATATTCAATTTAACAAACAAAATTAAGTAAAAATGCATTTCCATCTTTTCATAATGATTTTGTCCCCACTTTGTAGAAGAATTTACTTGTCTATTTTGTCCCTACTTTGTAGAAGAATTTACTTGTATTTTGTCCCCACTTTGTAAAGAATTTACTTGTTATTTTGTCCCCACTTTGTAGAAGAAATTTACTTGTTTATTTTGTCCCCACTTTGTAACTTTGTAGAAGAATTTACTTTTATTTTGTCCCCACTTTGTAGAAGAATTTACTTGTTTATTTTGTTTTGTCCCTACTTTGTAGAAGAATTTACTTGTCTATTTTGTCCCCACTTTGTAGAAGAATTTACTTGTCTATTTTGTCCCACTTTGTAGAAGAATTTACTTGTTTATTTTGTCCCACTTTGTAGAAGAATTTACTTGTTTATTTTGTCCCCACTTTGTAGAAGAATTTACTTGTCTATTTTGTCCCCACTTTGTAGAAGAATTTACTTGTTTATTTTGTCCCCACTTTGTAGAAGAATTTACTTGTCTATTTTGTCCCTACTTTGTAGAAGAATTTACTTGTTTATTTTGTCCCACTTTGTAGAAGAATTTATTTGTCTATTTTGTCCCCACTTTGTAGAAGAATTTACTTGTTTATTTTGTCCCCACTTCATAGAAGAATTTACTTATTTATTTTGTCCCTACTCTGTAGAAGAATTTACTTATGTATTTTGTCCCTACTTTGTAGAAGAATTTACTTGTTTATTTTGCCCCTACTTTGTAGAAGAATTTACTTATTTATTTTGTCCCTACTTTGTAGAAGAATTTACTTATTTATTTTGTCCCCACTTTGTAGAAGAATTTACTTATTTATTTTGTCCCTACTTTGTAGAAGAATTTACTTATTTATTTTTGTCCGTATTTGTAGAAGAATTTACTTATTTATTTTGTCCATACTTTATAGAAGAATTTACTTGTTTATTTTGTCCATACTTTGTAGAAGAATTTACTTATTTATTTTGTCCCTACTTTATAGAAGAATTTACTTATTTATTTTGCCCCTACTTTGTAGAAGAATTTACTTATTTATTTTGTCCCTACTTTATAGAAGAATTTACTTATTTATTTTGCCCCTACTTTGTAGAAGAATTTACTTATTTATTTACTTATTTATTTTGTCCCTACTTTATAGAAGAATTTACTTATTTATTTTGTCCATACTTTATAGAAGAATTTACTTATTTATTTTGCCCCCACTTTGTAGAAGAATTTACTTATTTATTTTGTCCCTACTTTATAGAAGAATTTACTTATTTATTTTGTCCCTACTTTATAGAAGAATTTACTTATTTATTTTGCCCCCACTTTGTAGAAGAATTTACTTATTTATTTTGTCCCTACTTTGTAGAAGAATTTACTTATTTATTTTGTCCCCACTTTGTAGAAGAATTTACTTATTTATTTTGCCCTACTTTATAGAAGAATTTACTTATTTATTTTGCCCCTACTTTATAGAAGAATTTACTTATTTATTTTGTCCATACTTTGTAGAAGAATTTACTTATTTATTTTGTCCCTACTTTATAGAAGAATTTACTTATTTATTTTGCCCCTACTTTGTAAAGAATTTACTTATTTATTTTGTCCCTACTTTATAGAAGAATTTACTTATTTATTTTGTCCCTACTTTATAGAAGAATTTACTTATTTATTTTGTCCATACTTTATAGAAGAATTTACTTATTTATTTTGCCCCTACTTTGTAGAAGAATTTACTTATTTATTTTGTCCCTACTTTATAGAAGAATTTACTTGTTTATCATAAATATAGACTCAGATTCCCTCTGATAAGTGCTTTATTTTCTTTATTGTGCTTTATTTTTCTTATTGTTTCTTTGATTTTTTTATTCAATTATTGACCTTGGCACTACCGTTAAAGGATTAATCAAGATAGCATAAAAAGAAAAGAGAAAAGATGAATAATTGTCAGATGTTTCTTGAGGATGGATGACAGATGTCAAATAACAAAAGGGATTAGAATGACATAATTACCACCATAATTTCTAGAATGAAATTTCTGTTCAACATAACCCAACATTATAACATAAATAGTAGGAGGCGCTTGTGGTGTAATGGTTACCATCATAGGAAACCGGGATTACACTTTCTTTTCTCATTCTGCTATCTAGAAGAATCTTACATCAGCCACTTTTTGACTGTTTCAAATATCAATAAATGTACATGCTGTATCAATGATATTGATCACCATTACTTATAAATATAGCAAACTATATTATCAATATATATATATATATATATTAGTCAGATTCTTGCCCTGATGAGCTAATAAGTGAAACTGTTAGTTGGTAGTACCTGACTAATAAGGATTAATATAACTATTTTGCTCTATTAAATAATATCAGTATTTGGTTCCTGGTTTGATACTGGCCCTCGTCAGTGCAGTAAAGTGAGGAGCTGATGGTAGGTGTGATATTCCACCTCAGATACTAAAAAACTCCTTGGTTTAGGGCTAGTGAAAAGGGGATAGATTCCCTCACTGTCTGGTCACTTTGACAACTTTTTACTTTTTTAATTTTTTCAAATTCTGCCTCTCATTATATTTATTAAATCTTTGACTGTCGATAATAATGATTGTTTTTCTTTTCTTCTTTCAGGTAAGTTGCCCTCAAATTTCCCAAGTTTTTCTGGTAAGACCAGCATTAATTTATTACTCTCTATTTCATTTCATTTTTCTAATTTGAACAAGTATATATATATGTATGTATGTATGTATGTATGTATATATATATATATATATATATATATATATATAAAGTTAATGTGGTGCGGACATGTAGTTGATGGTTTCTGGTTCCTGGCCATGCCCATGCTCATGCTACCTTAACTTAGATATTAATGCCCGATCCATTATATTGAGTACTGTTTACTTATAAATCATCATCATCATGTCGTGCACGCAGCACGGATATCCATGACAATCTCTTGCCAACCCTCCCTATCACTCATTGCCTTGTTATGTGAAATATAAACATCCTCATCCAGAATTTGAACTTGGGTTGATGCGTTTATTTCCTACAACTCTAACCATTACACCACACACACACATATATAACATTTTTTTTATATGTATGTTATAGATTTTATATATATTAAGGTTCTCACTGATTCTTTTGGGTTATGGCCCCATTATGAATATTACTTATTGATAATATAATATATATATATTTTTTCTATATCTTTTTTTAATATCTTATATCACAAAGAGATTCTCATTTAGAAAAATCATTAATAATATTTTTTAATGGATTCGGTGCGGAATAAAAAGCAAGAACGAGAGAAAGAATAAAATAAAAAAAGGAATACAAGGCAGAATTCTTGGATAATATTGCAAAAAAGATTAAATAAAAAGGATATGAAAAAGAAAAAATACAAGATGACTTCCATATAGAAAATCTAAACAAAGGTGTAGGTTAATATTGCTTGGAGCTATTATTACATAAAGGTTTATTTCATTAACCATATGATAGGTTTGTTATTTGCTGAAATAACTCCAAGGATATTTTTTCCCCGCAAACATTATCCATATGTATATTCATTAATTGTATCGTATATTGTTACATATTATTTGTCTTATCTCTGATGAGGAAAATTTTTTTTTTTTTTTTTTTTTTTTTTTTTTTTTTTGAGATAACCAGAAATCTGTTTAGTCGTATGCACTCACGCCCGGTAAGTTAATCATAAGTAATTACATCAAAGCAAATATATATATATATATATATATATATATATATATGTATCGGCTGTAATTTCATCTTCTGCTAAAGTCATTGTAAAGTAGTTCCATCATCAGAAAACTTATCGGCAGGTTTTTTTTCACCACATGTATTGCTAAATATTATTTATACTGAATACAGTTGAAGCACTGATGTCTGCAAGAGGGACATGAAGACATGCAGCCTCAACACCAATGCATGGGAGGCTTGTGCAGAAGCATGTGCTACCTGACACCTCCTCATCAAATAAGGAATGAAAAAAAGTGAAAAAGAGAGGAAAGAAACCGCTGCAGAAAAGAGAGCAAAAAGGAAGGAGAGACAACAGCAATTCCAGCAAGCGTCACCGTTTGTTTGTGGTCACTGTGCCAGATATTGGCATTCAAAAATTTGTCTGTTCAGCCACCCACGCAGTTGCAGATAAAAGGAAGGAAGAAGGAGGGGGGGAGTGGACTCTACACCATCGTCTTTAATAGACGGAAGGATGCCAACCACATGGTTACCATTGCTGGAAATGGACATGGTAAGATGAGTTCAAATCCTGGACAAGGCTGTTTGCATTTCCCATTGTGCTAATACCCTTGGGCAACCAGCTATTCTCCCCCCAACTATGGGTAAATAGGATAGACTGGGCTCTTTAACCTTGGTTAAGCAACCAGTCTAAGAGAAGGATTACTCTGAATTCAAACCTGTTAAACTCCGCTTAAGAAATTGGCATTGTGTCACATCCTGTTTGTGCGGAGGAGTTGGTAAATATATATATATATATATATATATATGATAGGAAGAGCAATAGGGTTGGGACAATTATATAGGTGCTAGGCCTTGGATTGATCATTGATCGGAGCTGGCTTCTCCGACCACCAGTCTAGGCTCTCTAAACCTAGTTATGTTATTTATTCTATGGTCATAAAAATTAGTAACTGTTGAATGAATATTTAGTCACAATGAAAAAACAAAAACAAATTAGGTAAGTTATAAAGAGTTGAAGCCCAGCCCCGCACAGAGAGTTATGTAGAAGGATGTCCAACTGATTAGGTCAAAGTTTATTTGGTGCTAATACCCTTGGGAAAGGTATGAATCCAATTCTCCCTCCAGCTATGGGTAAATAGCAGGGCAGACTGAACTCTTTAACCATGGCTAGGTAATCAGTCTAGGAGAAGGAAAACTCTGAATTCAAACCTGTTAAACTCTGCTTAAGAAATTGACCTTGTGCCACATCCTGCTCGTGCGGCAGGGTTGGTAAATATGTATACTATATACAGTATTTATATATGGTCTGTTCACCTGATAGTGATACAGATTTCTTTAACATTGTTGCTGGAGTCCTAAAAGGAGATATATTAGCACCATTTTTATTTATAATTTGCCTACACTATGTACTATGAATGTCAGTTGATATAATGAAAGAAAAATGTTTCATGCTAAAAAAAAAAGGTAGACGCAGGCAATATCCAGCTGAAACTATTATAGATGCAGACTACTCAAATGATCTAGCACTTCTACCAAATACATCTGCACAAACTGAATCACTGATTGCAGCAAGAGACATCAGTCTCCATGAGAACTCAGATAAAACAGAGTTCATGTGTTATGAAGAATAATTAAAGTTCCAATTACCGTCGAACTGGGAAGACAAGGCAACAAACGGTTGTAACATAAATACAAACCTGAATGTCACAAAGTCTACTGCAGAATGACTGAATATATATATAAGACTCCACAATGTCATTCAAATCAAGCAGTCAAGCAGCCAATCAGAACTCAAGGAATGGAATGACCCAAATCACCCAAATTCATGAATGGGTCATTCTGGATTTCTATATATACCAACTGTCTTGGACACTGCTTATGTGATACTTAGTTAGCTGCTGTTATTCAAACCAACAGTAGACTTACTGACTTCAATATGTTACAAATAAGATGAAGACATTGTTAAGCTTTTAAGGGCCATTCCTTGGCCTTATAGCAGGAGCGCTTATCTGGTGGACTCCTTCATAAAGAGTCCGTCCACAATGTGAATCCCTTGGTTACTAAAGTGTCCTGAGTTACTGGCAATCGTATAAGTCCTTCGTGAGTATTGGTAAAGATCCCAGCAATCCTATGTGCATCGTCCAAGAGTGTGTATTTGATGTGGGACCATTATGGGGGGGGGTTAAGTATCTTATCAGGCAACTAGTACTGCCAGTGATTGGTTAGAAGAGTCAATCACATGACCTTGGACAGTCTATAAGTATAAGCAAGGAACTGTTACACACTTTATATATAAAAATTTCTCAACAGACATCTTCACACCAAATGGTAAGCCCCTGAAATTAGTAAACTAGTTGACATACATAGGTAGTAATATCTCATCTACAGAAAGCAGTGTCATTATATGCATATGAAAGGCAATGACTGCTATAGTGAGATTATTGATCATGTGAAAATCTGATTTCTGATAAGATGAAGCAACTATTTTTCCAAATATTTATGGGTGATACTGTAATAATTAATGATATGTTTTGATAGTATAATATTTCATTAGAAATAATATAATACAGGTATCTTTGGTTTTGAAGAAAATCATCTCTTTATTATAAAAAAAAAAGTTAGGGTCTATTTATGGGTATAATTGTACCTAATAATATCCGTTTTGATAGTATTATGTTCCACTAGAAATAATAAAATCCTAGTATTTTTGGTTTAGAAGAAATCTAACTTTTCATAAAAAGATTGTTTGGGAGTGTACTTATTTATGGTTGATACTGTAATACTCAATATTATATGTTTTGATTGTATAATATTTCACTAGAGATAATAAAGTCATCTTTTAGTATCTTTGATTTTGAAGAAAATTATCTTTTTATAAGAAATTGGTAAGGGCGTAATTTTTTATGTGTGATACTGTATCATCTCTGGCCTCAATTCTTGGAAAATATAAACAAGGATGAGATAGTTATTCCTGGAATTCTTTAGAATAATATTGGTCTTATTCCTGTTGTTTTGATCTCTACATTTTGGCTTGTGTGTTCCTAAGACTTCCTGTTATGTCTGAAGATTTGGAATGAACTATTACCATTATTATCTCATTATTTCTGCAGACTAATGTCTTCATAATTAATGTTAGTTCTGATGTTTTGAATGGTGTCGTCTCCAGCCAAAATAAACAAAGCTTTATCATATTGCTCTAGAACAGGCATGGGCAATCTTTACTAAATATTATTTATACTGTATACAGTATTTATGTTATATATTCTTCTGTATTTTCTTCTGATCATCTTTTGGTATCTTATGTAGCTGTGAGTTCTTCTCTGGTCTGGAACTTTGTATTTGGAGATTTTGTGTCTGCTCTTCCATTAGGGATTTCTCGTCTATCAGAAGCCCTGGGTCATTAGTAGTTTTTGGATAAATAACTCAAGACTTAGATTTTCTTTATATTATATTTTATTTAAAAATCCCCATCCAGACTAACTGAGCAGAGTATGAGTACGGGAGTGTGCTGAGTGCGACTTGCTATCTCTGTAGCTTGCCCAGTACTGACTTAACTAACTCTTTCAAATCAAAACCAGAAGAGGCCTTTGTTTCTCATTTCTCTACTAATTATCATGGTATCTACTGGAAAAGGGGTTAACACGGGTTTAACATGTGCCAATCAATCTTCCATGATATTGTAACATACTCCCACTCAAAAAACTGCTAGCTGTAATTTCTAACAGCCATTTTGATTTCTACACTAACCCTACATAATTGTTAGGGTACTAACAATTATGTAACATTTATAGTGGATGCGTGTGGTGTAATGGTTACCATCATACCTCCGTCTAGCATATATATAGAATACAGGGAGTGGTGGTCCCAGGCCCCGAGACTAACTTTTTTCATGACCGTCCTGAAGAAAAATTATCAACCATCCTGAATGGGATTTGGACCGTCCCGAAATCAAAATATTTTTGTTTAATTCATTAGCATCATCTATACTTGTCAGTCATCAGTAGTGTAATAACATGTAATAAAACATTAAGAAAAGCTGAAGCAGTGATAATTCTGGATATTTGGACCAAAAATCCATTTCCTAGTGTGTTTTGAGCTAAAACAAAAATACTTTAAGTTACCCAATTTTCATGTAATCATTGGTTTCCTTTTTCGGGAAGGACATGCTAAATCTTTTGAAATTTTTACCGTCCCCGGCAAACTGTCCCGGATGACGTATTGATCGTCCCAGATGTAATTTTTATTGTCCCCTGGACAACGGGACAGCGTTAATGTCGAGCCCTGGGTGGTCCCATGCCTTTCTAAAGGGCATTAGTATGAAGTGAATACAAACTGCCTTAGCTAGAATTTGAACCCTGCTAGCTAGTTCCACTTCTCATTTTGATAACCTTATGCCTCACACATAGAATACAGGGATAGATGGCCTTGTGTCACACCCAGCTCATGTGGTGGGGTTGTTATATATGTAGTCAGTTCATTTAAGTAATGTGCATGCTAATATTCAAGATAGACTTGCTTTTTGCTCATTTGGGGATCTAGTGCTGTAGAAGGCTAAACACAATAAGTTTACTGAATACCAATAACACTTTCTTAAATTCATGAAAATGGTGCCTCTAGTGTCTCTTTTACTGAGAATTTACTTATATGTTTCACAATTGGTGTTTATGGCTCTGTTTATCTGACGTTTTCGATGCTCTCAAAGAGCAACGAGTCACATAAAGAATACTATAGATAATATTAATACCATGGATGACGTAAAATATTCCATTTTGTGTAATGTATTTTCAACTGTTTAGGTCATCCACTCATGGCCATCCTTGTATATGAAGAATAATTAAAAGTTCCAATTACCGTCGAACTGGGAAGACAAGGCAGCAAACGATTGTAACTCAAATACAAACTCGAATGCTACAAAGTCCACTGCAAAATGACAGAGTATATATAAGACTCCACAATGTCATTCAAATCAAGCAGTCAAGCAGAACTCAAGGAATGGAATCACCCAAATCACCCAGATTCATGGCTGGATCATTCTTGAGTCCTATTTATACCGTCTTGGACACTGCTTGAGTGGAACTTAGCTGCTGTTATTCAAACCAACAGTAGACTTACTGACTTCAATAGTATATATGGATATATTTTGATAATCTTATAGCTCCATCTCTCACACATATATAGAATACAGGGATCAGTGGTTTCATGCCTTTCTAAAAGGCATTAGTATGAAGCAACAAAAAAACTGTCTCCACTGGAATTTGAACCCTACTAGCTGATTTAATTTCCCATTTTCATAATGTCATCCCACATGTTACACACAGAGAATACAGGGAGAGGTGGATTCATGCCTTTCCTTAGGTCAATAGTATGAGATGAACACAACCTGCTTCCACTGGAATCTGAACCCTGTTAGCTGATTCCACTTCCCATCACATACAAAGAATGCAGGGAGAGGTGGTTTCAGGCCTTTCCCAAGTGCATTAGTATGATGTGAACACGAACCGCCTCAGCTAGATTTTGAACCCTGCTAGCTAGTTCCACTTCTCATTTTGATAACCTTATGCCTTACACATAGAATGCAGGGATAGATGGATTCATGCCTTTCCTGAGGGTATTCATTTTCAGTATTATTAACTGTTAGGGCACCCACATATCACCATCCTTTTATATATGGATATATTTTAATTATCTTAGTTCTATCTCACGCACATTTTGATAAACTTATACCTCACACATAGTAGTGGACATGGTAATTGTATTTCACTTAGCGCTAATACCGTTGGGAAAGGTATGAATCCTACTCTCTCACCAGCTATGGGTAAATATTAGGGCAGACTGGGCTCTTTAACCTTGGTTAGGCAACCGGTCTTGGAGAAGGAAAACTCTAAATTTAAACCTGTTGAACTCCGCTTAAGAAATTGACCTTGTGTCGCATCCTGCTCATGTGGAGGGGTTGGTAAATATATATATCCTCACACATAGAATACAGGGAGCAGTGGAGAAGGAAAACTCTGAATTCAAACCTGTTAAACTGGAATTCAAACCCTGATAACTGATTCCACTTTTCATCACACACATAGAATACAGGGATAAATTGATTCGTGCCTTTCCTAAGGGTATCCATTTTCAGTATTATCAACTGTTAGGGCACCCACACATCAACATCTTTTTATATATGGATGCATTTTGATAACCTCATAGCTCCATCTCTCACACATGTAGAATACAGGGAGCAGTGGTTTTATGCCTTTATAAAGAGTATAAGTATGAAGTGAAAACTATCTCCACTGGAATTTGAACCAGACTAGCTGATTCCACTGCCCATTTTCATAACGTCATACACATAGTATACAGGGCATTAGTGTAAAGTGAACACTAACTGCCTCAGCTAGAATTTGAACCCTGTTAGCTAGTTTCACTTCCCATCACATACAAAGAATACAGGAAGAGTTGGTTTCATGCCTTTCCCAAGTGCATTAGTATGAAGTGAACACGAACCACCTCAGCTAGAATTTGAACCCTGTTAGCTAGTTTCACTTCCCATCACATACAAAGAATACAGGAAGAGTTGGTTTCATGCCTTTCCCAAGTGCATTAGTATGAAGTGAACACGAACCACCTCAGCTAGAATTTGAACCCTGTTAGCTAGTTTCACTTCCCATCACATACAAAGAATACAGGAAGAGTTGGTTTCATGCCTTTCCCAAGTGCATTAGTATGAAGTGAACACGAACCGCCTCAGCTAGAATTTGAACCCTGTTAGCTAGTTTCACTTCCCATCACATACAAAGAATACAGGAAGAGTTGGTTTCATGCCTTTCCCAAGTGCATTAGTATGAAGTGAACACGAACCGCCTCAGCTAGAATTTGAACCCTGTTAGCTAGTTTCACTTCCCATCACATACAAAGAATACAGGAAGAGTTGGTTTCATGCCTTTCCCAAGTGCATTAGTATGATGTGAACACAAACCGTCTCAGCTGGATTTTGAACCCTGTTAGCTAGTTCCACTTCTCATTTTGATAACCTTATGCCTCACACATAGAATACAGGGATAGATGGATTCATGCCTTTCCTAAGGGCATCAATTTTGAATATCATCAACTGTTTAGTTCAGCCACACATCACCATCATTTTATATATATATATATATATATATATATATATATATATATATGAATGCATTTTTAATGCGGCCACCATTTTTACAGTGAAAAACTTGTTCTTTGTGAAAATATGTATAAAAGCAAATTGATTTTCTGATTGGAGCCGCCCCCCCCCCTTCAAGTGTTTTTTATCGATTTAGAATCCAAATGGAATATTTATCAGGATACATTCTCTTAGAATGGTAATGGTGCTACTTTCAAATTATTGAATAATTAACAGTTACTAGCAGGAGTACCTGATGTTGCCTGGGAACAAAAAAAGAATAATATCCTTATTTTTGCAAAATACATATAAGAATTAGTAAAAGGCTGCCGATTGGTAGGTAGACCCTGCCTACGATTTAAAGATATCTGCAGGAGAGACAAGAGGATGTCATATTGACACAAACACATGGGAGGAGGTAGATGCAAAAAAATAGAGCAGCCTGGCACCTTAATGTTAAGCAAGGCACAGTGAGGGGGTGAGGCGGAGAAGAGAGTAGCTTCGACAGCAAAGAGAGCCAGAAAGAGGGAAAAAAGACAGCAGCCCCAGAAAGCATAACAGTTTGTGTGTATTCAGTGCACCAAAGACTGTCACTCAAGAATTGGCCTGCAGAGTCACTTGTGCAGGTAATTTTTTTTTTTTTTTTTTTTTTGACACTACACCATTGTCCTTAGTGGATGAAAAGGGTGCAAGAAGAAGAAGAACATCTAAGATGTGGTTGGATGTATCATTATTTATATTCTTTAGTTCATTGGGTGTTTTGGATATTTTCAACATCATACCCCCCCCTTGCTAAAGTGACCAGGTCAAGATTGATTACGTCTCAGCCTGCATCCAATATTATTGTTTGTTAGCACCTCCTGCATCGCTCTCAGCTAATAAAATGGTCAGATTGTAATTTGTCCAGTGAGCATTTATTGCGGTTTCTCACATTGGTAACTTTCCCTATAAATATGTTGTCCATTAGAGTATTAGTTTTGGCCTACTTCAGTTACCAAGCACCATTGACTTCAAATCCTCACTAAGTCTAATTCAGATATACATGCTCTCTGAATGATATTGAGTACTCTTTATCTATAGATATAGCAAACTAATATATATATATATATATATATACATATATATATAGTGCATTTTCTTGTAGACATCTTAATATATAAGTATGAAATAATAATTAGAATCATTCACTGCTTTCTTATATATATATATATATATATATATATATATATATATATATAATGTGTGTGTATGTATATATATATATATATATATATATATATATATATATATATATATATATATATATATAAATATGTGTGTCTTAGCTACTGAAACTGTGTTATCACTCCTAGTTGGCAGGGTATTGCATGTGCTATCACACGTTGTATGACGAAAATATGTGCGTGTGTGTGTGTTATATATATATATATATATATATATATATGCTTGTGTGTTTGTATCCATGTCTTTCTGCATTTCACTCTCTCTTTTCAGTTTCTTTTATTTTAGATACTATTTCTACCTTTGTAATTATATATATATATATATATATAAAATCAGAGTGACTATTAAGTATTGTAAGCCCTCCCTTTGTGCATATTGTAGAAGACAACCTGTTATTTGGAACGACCAACTCTTCACAAATGATACTGTTAGCCAGCTAAGAAATTATATTCTGTCTTTCCTCCGTTCCAACAAGTCTTTTATCATTCACTTTTGAAGCCTACAGAAAAGAATCAAATCTCTTCAATTATTTTCATCTCTAAAAGAAGAAATGTATCCCAGAAAAAAACTGCACCGAAGAGTTTTGGAGGCGTTCAGTATTTAGGAACATGTTCTCAAGATCCACTTTCGGATGCATTAAAATATCTTAACATTCAAACAAATTTGGTAAAGAACAATGGAATTCTTATCGTTTTGGAGTTTTTAAAAATATTTTTCTTTTAATTTTTCAAACATTTTTTTAATGCAGTGATACTGTTAGCTTCTTAATTTAGTGCATCCTGGGACGTGTGTATTTGGTTTGAATGTGTCCCCAGGAAATTTGATCGGTCCCAACTAAAGTTTCTTAATGCATTGTTGAGTTTTTATCTATGAGCAACTAAAGCCGAGTAACCCCTACAATATTTTCTTGGAAACAAATTATACTGTATGGGGAACAAGGTAGGGGTTACATGGCTTTAGTTGTTCATGAATAAAAACCCTATGATTTATTAAGAAACTTTTTTAGGGGCACCCATCAAATTTCCCAAGGGACCATTCAAATCAAATACATCCGTTCCAGGACTTAGTAAAGATAATTAAATATTTATTTTACAAAATGAATTTACCCCCCCCCTAATTAAAAAAATTACCAAAAATCAGGGAATTATCCGATTTTAATGAAATTTTGAGTGTTGATTTATCAATGAATGAATTTTATAATGTATAAATACGTATACAAATACAAGGTAGATATATAAGTAACACATATAGGAGACAAGATACAAAATGGAAGTATAAAGGAGATTCATAAATGTACATATAGAAGATATGAAGAGTCCATAAGGCAAAGTCACTTACTACGTTGTGTTGGGGGTGAAATCCCCCACACAAGAAGGTTGTAGACCAATGTCAACCCATTTGTGTTGGTGGAGTCCCAGAGTCCAAAGAGAGTTTGAATCTGGCGCTCCACTGATTAAATAGTCAGTGACGCCTGGTGGTGAAAACCTTAAACACAAGGGAAGGTAACTCTTCCAACCAAGCAAGGGCGGATAATCCCTACACCATTTTTCTCACATACATATGCACACACACACACACACACATATAATTGTGCCAACAGCTTGGATCTCCATGATAACTCCTTATTAGCTATTGTTTCTGGAAAGTCCTCTGCACATATATACAGAGATGCTGATAGGTATGAGTCATGGGTCCCTGATACACAAAAATCTAAAAGGACTCATTAAAATGATATCTATTATGCATCCCAGTGTTTTTCTTTGTTCTTCCTTCACCATTTCAAACTAGCTGTAAATACATTTCAATAGTTGCTTAGAAATGAATTACACAGGATAGGAATTAGGTGGCTTTAGTTGTTTCCCTAGATAATAAATAAAAACACTACAAACATTAAGAAACTTTAGTTGGAACCCGTATAATATTCCCTGGGACTCATTCAAAGCAAATATGTGCATCCCAGGATGCAATAAATCAAAAAGCTCTAAGCATCACTGTATGTATATATATATATATATATATATATATATTCTTTGTTGAGGTACCAAGTTTCTTGATACAAGGTGATTCTAGGCTGGTCCTATTCTCTACCAGTAGTTTGTTGCAGAGTTCAGGTTCCGTATGAGAGCAAATTTATTTGTGAATCAAAAAACCTTAAATACCATGGGTATCATGATTATGAACCATTTCCACTCATGGGTTTCTGGGGCCCACCGAGCTTCGTCAGACCAAGTTTTTTATTTTATTAAGACTCATATATATATATATATATATATATATATATATTAAGACACTCTCTCTCTCTCTATCTCTATCTCTCTCTCTCTCTCTCTCTTATATATATATATATATATATTATATATATATATATAATTTTCGTAAGATATAGATTATCTTACATCTAAGGCTATTGAAAGACTCTAAATGACTGTTCTATAGAAATACCCATCTCTCATAAAAAAAAATGAAGCCTTGATATAGAATAATTTTACAAAGTACGTTTTATGATATCATATATATATATATATAATATATATATATATATATATATATAAGCATCAAGTTTTCTTGCCTCTAAATAGAAACTCATTGTCCATTCTTAAATTAGACACATTGTCCAGCGGTGGAGTGGCGGGGGGGGGGTGCCAATTGTTCTCTTGAAATGATCCGTGCCGATTTTAATTAGACAGAATTTCATTTCACTAATTAAAGAAAGACAAATTATGATGCGCCACACTCATTTCTTTCTCTTTAATCAGAAACTGAAAATGTTCTCGGCTTCCTCCCACCCCCTCTCCCTCCACCCTCCTACTTCCACACACATCCCACCCTCAAGTGATAAATAATTGTTGGTGCACGGCAGGGGGGGGGGATGAGCTGGTGGGGTGGAGGCTGTAATTGAAAACAATTTAGTGAAATTTTGCTTGGTTGTACAGAAATAGGGATAGACAATGGTAGACCAGTTGAAAAGAGAAGGAATTTCTTTTAATGGATGAAAATAGTATTTTCTTGGCCATTATAAGTTCTTGTATATACAAAGAAATATATATATATATATATATGTATGTATGTGTGTGTGTGTGTGTGTGTGTGTGTGTGTGTATGTGGTAGAGATATGAGGAACACAAGGACATGTATATATGTATGTATGTATATAGCTCAGTCGGTAGAGAAACCGGTTTAGAAATTTCAAGGTTCCGGGTTCGATAGCATCAGGTAATCTGATTTTTGCAGTAAAGTGGGAGCTGACTGTATGTGTGCTATTCCACCTTAGCTTGGATGAACAGATATAGGGATAGACAATGGCATATTAGTTGAAAGAAGGAATTTCTTTTCATGGATGAAAATAGTATTTTCTTGGCCATTATAAGTTCTTTTATATACATATATATATATATATATATGTGTGTGTGTGTGTATGTGGTAGAGATATGAGGAACACAAGGATATGTATGTATGTATATAGCTCAGTCGGTAGACTACCAGTTTAGAAATTTCAAGGTTCTGAGTTCGATAGCATCAGGTAATCTGATTTGTGCAGTAAAGTGGGAGCTGACTGTATGTGTGCTACTCCACCTTAGCTTGGATGTACAGATATAGGGATAGACAATGGCATATTAGTTGAAAGAAGGAATTTCTTTTAATGGATGGAAATAGTATTTTCTTGGCCATTATAAGTTCTTTTATATACAAATATATATATATATATATATATATATATATATGTGTGTGTATGTGGTAGAGATATGAGGAACACAAGGATATGTATGTATGTATATAGCTCAGTTGGTAGACTACCAGTTTAGAAATTTCAAGGTTCTGAGTTCGATAGCATCAGGTAATCTGATTTGTGCAGTAAAGTGGGAGCTGACAGTATGTGTGCTACTCCACCTTAGCTTGGATGTACAGATATAGGGATAGACAATGGTATATTAGTTGAAAGAAGGAATTTCTTTTAATGGATGAAAATAGTATTTTCTTGGCCATTATAAGTTCTTTTATATACAAATATTATATATATATATATATATATATATCTTATTATAATGGAGATTGTGGGTTTGTATGTCTGTAACCAAAACTATGTTACTATACAAGTCACTTTTACCTTTGTTATTTACATCACATTCTCCATGATTTTATTTTTATTTAAACCTCAATTATAAATAAAATTGTTTTACATCATTAAGACTGTTGACAATATCTACATACTAATAACATGCAATTGTATTTATATATACAACAAAATACCGGTTTACAGTGTGAACTGGAAGGCTAATTTGCATATTGATCTTAAAGATTTGATTTTAATAAATATATGCTTAGTATTATTGATTTCTAATTGTTTGGTTTTATCTTAATGAATATTAGCATAAATCTTGAGGATAAATCTTAAAAGAAATCCCTTAACAAGAAGAAATAACTGTAATATTATTCTTTACTTCCTATTTTAACTAAATAGTTAGATTAGGAAAATTTACCAATGAAAGACGGGAGTAATGGAAAATGATGGAAGAGTTAGTTTCAAAGTTGTTCTATTTTTCAATCATACCCCCTCTGTTCCAAATATTTTTATCTGAATTCTTTTTCTGTTTCATTAGCCTTTCTAATTTAACATGATATTTTATCATATTAAAACTTAAATACTTGCACCCTACGGAGGGTGCATATATTTGCTAGTATATATAATGTGTGTGTGTGTGGCTCAGTTGGTAGAGTACCAGCTTAGGAATTGTAAGGTGCCAGGTTTGATACCAGTACTCGCCAATTGTGCATGAGTAGCACAGATTGGGTAGTCTGATCTGGGTGGTAAAATGAGGAGCTGATGGTAGGTGTGCTGCTCCATCTCAGCTTGGTTGTACAGATATAGGGATAGACAATGGTAGATCAGATGAAAGACGAAGGCACTTATTATCATGGATGATCAAAATAGCATTTTCTTGGTCATTATAAATTCTTGTATATGCAAAGATATATATATATATGTATATAGCTCAATTGATAGAGTACCAGCCTATGAATCATAAGGTTTCAGTTCGATACCAGTACTAGCCAACTCAGTGCATGAGTAGCACAGGTTGGGAAGCTGACAGTATGTGTGCTGCTCCACCTCAGCTTGGTTGTACAGATATAGGGATAGATAATGGTATATCAGTTATTCTTTTCATGGATGATAAAAATAGCATTTTCTTGGTCATTATAAGTTCCTGTATATACAAAGATATATGGCTCAATCAGTAGAGTACCAGTCTAGGAATAACAAGGTTTCACATTTGATACTGGTCCCTTTTTCTGTGCGGCAAAGTGGGAAGCTCTGGTAGATGTGGCGCACCACCTCAGCAAAAAAATCAATCTCTCTGGTCTAGCACTAGCAAAAAGGGGATAGAGTCCATCATTGTCTGCCAATTTTACTTTTTGTGAGTTCCCCCTCCTAATTTTGGAACACACCCAATTACAACCATCCCTGATGATGGTACTTCGGAGTACTGAAAGTTCTAGGGATTCAAATTTTGGTGTGCTAATCAATAGATTCCACCCTGATATTAAGAAATTGGCCTGAAAACTTGAAAGAAACTCATCAGACCTAAGATGTCTGTTTTGTTTAATACTGTATTCATATATTGTGTGTGTGTGTGTGTGTGTGTGTGTGTGTGTGTGTGTTGGTTTGTTTTACGGCATATCAACCTCAGTGGGTCATTTAATACCAATAAAGTTTTGAAATAAATTCATTCTTAATGGATACTCAATTTTTTTTTATAAATACGTTTTTCTATTTAACCCATAGATGGGATCTTAACAGGTACTATCACTCCAGGCCAGAGTGGACCAGGGACAATGGTGATGAAGGGGTGCTCCACATTCCCCAAACCTCCGAAACAGGAACCTCACCATCAAATAGAGTTTAACGTCATTCCCAGAACATGTAGACCCTCAGCCACTGCCTTCTAGCACCCATATGATAAAAAGGGTTGAGGGTTGCCATAAGGGCAATAGGGTTAGGGCAATCATATAGGTGCTAGGGCTTGACCTGACCAGCCGATTGATTGGAGGGGGCCTCTACAATCGCCCGTCTAGCCTAAGTAAGGGTCTGTGGAGTGTTGCAGGTCATGGTCTGCTAATCTACCAAGACTCCATCCTTAAACATCACTGGTTGCCACCCACGGCCAACAGGTGGACCCATTTGGGGGAGTCTTACTCTTCTGCAGAGGTGCAGTCGGTGCATTCTAAAGCCCAAGCCACAGGGTGTGTGTGTGTTATGAATAAAAGAACAGTCCCATATACATTGGTTGAACATTTGGTCAGTAGAGCTTAAGATACATTGATTGCATTCTCTGTAGGGGGGTAAGACTCCCCCAAAAGGGGTGTCCTGTGTATGCACTACTACTTTAGCCATCATCAGAGAATGACCCAGAGTACCTGTTGGGAGTCAAATAGATCTGTTTGAAAATTATTATTAGTAGATGGGAATAATAGAAACCATTTAATTGTGTGTAAATAAAGGATTATCATTAACTCTTCACATCCTGTTGAGAATTTCCAAGTCCAGAGCCTCATTCCTATAAGAATTTATCAAAAAATGGCCTTTTCATTTAAAGTTACCGGAGTTATTTCCCTTTAATTTAAGACTTCTAAATATGTTTAATATTACATTTAAACAAAGGCTATCATTTGGGGTAGATTAGGAAAACGAATGTGACTTCGGGCCAGGCGGAATGAGGTGGTATAAGATGTTAAGAGTTAAATAAGAATAGTTTTGACATTGCAGGCAAAAAAACTGAAAAGAAAAGAAAACATTAACTTTGGCAATAAATAACCCAACAAAAACTGACATGCCATAAAACTAACCAACTACTCTCTCTCTATATCCGTTTTTTCCAACTCTCTACTTCAGTCTTTTCCTATCTCTCTCTCTCTCTCCCTCAGTATTTTCTGAGCTTTCTCTCTCTACCTAAGTATTTTCCTATCTCCCTTTTTCTCTCTTTCTACCTTGGTCTTTTCCTCCCTCTCTCTCTCAGTCCATTCATATTTATCTACTTCAGTCTTTTATTCCCTCACTCCCTCTACCTCAGTCTTTTCCTCTGTCTCTCTCTCCCTCGGTCTTTTCCTCTCTCTCAGTCAATTCATATCTCTCTCTCTCCATCTATCCCTCATTTCATTTATCTGTTTCTATCCCAGTATATTCTTATCTCTCTCTCTCTCTCTTTTCCCATACCTCAGTCTCTCTCTCTCTCTCTCTCTCTCTCTCTCTCTCTCTCTCTCAATTCATATCTCTCTCTCTCTCTCATTCATATCTCTCTCTCTCAATTCATATCTCTCTCCATCTATCTCTCATTCCATGTTTTTATCTCAGTCTATTCTTCTCTCTCTCTCTCTACTTCAGTCAATTCATATCTCTCTTTCTCTATCTATCCCTCATTTCATTTATCTGTTTCTATCTCAGTCTGTTCTTCTCTCTCTCTTTCTCTCTTCCTATCTTCCTATCTCTCTCTTCCTATCTCTCTCTTTTTCTTTACCTCAGTCAATTCTCTCCATATATCCCTCATTTCATTTATCTGTTTCTATCTCATTCTGTTCTTCTCTCTCTCTCTCTCTCTCTCTCTCTCTCTCTCTCTTTCTTTACCTCAGTCAATTCTCTCCATATATCCCTCATTTTCATTTATCTGTTTCTATCTCATTCTGTTCTTCTTCTCTCTCTCTCTCTCTCTCTCTCTCTCTTTCTCTCTCTCTCTCCTCTCTTTCTTTACCTCAGTCAATTCTCTCCATCTATCCCTCATTCCATTTTATCTATTTCTATCTCAGTCCATTCTTATCTCTTCATCTATATCCTTATCATTTATCCTTTCATATCTATCCATTTTTTCTAACTATTCTCTTTATATCCTAATATCTTTTTTTTCTTTTTCTGTGTGTGTATTTTATTTGTTTATCCCACTTGAACAATCTGTTTTCCCTATCCTCTCCTCCCACCAAGCCCCACCCCCTACCGGTTCTCCGCCCCTCCTCTTCTCTGTTTTATTCATTTCCCATCAATCAATATTCCTTTCTTTCTTTTCCCCAACCAACCTGATATCTGATGGCACAACTCTTTCATCTCTTTCACTGCTCAAATCCTGCTTTCCTTGATTAACCAATCAGATTGCTCGTAACTGAGTCACTCCCCCAGGAACATAAAGCGTTTATTTAAAAAACATTCTCATTGGCTAATTCTTTTTCAAATTGTCAGATTTCAAAGCTGATGAAATAGAAAATAAAAAGAATCTTACAACATCATCCAAAAATAGAAATGATGGACAACAGAACTGATTGTGTCTTAAATTCCTATCTTTATATATATAATATATATATATATATATATTATATATAATATATATATATATGGAGGCGCGTGGGCTAGTGGTTAGAGTCGTGGAAAATGGACTCATCGATTCGAGTTCAATTCCTAGACGAAGCTGTTGGCATTTCACATAGCGCTAATACCCTTGGGAAAGGTATGAATCCATATATTCTTCCTCCAGCTATGGGTTAAATAGAAGTCAGACTGGGCCCTTCAGCCTTGGGTAGGTAACCAGTCTAGGAGAGGGATAACTCTGAATTCAAAATTCCTGACGTCAGTCATTGATTGGGTTTGTGGCAACCCTTGATGCACCAATTCTTATTTCCTAT
>CM042180.1:6888917-6936417 GCA_023376005.1 Doryteuthis pealeii
TGTTCCTGTCTTTCTCTTTCTCTCTCTCTCTTTCTCTCTTTCTCTCGTCTCTCTCTCTCTCTTTCTCTCTCTCTCTCCTTCTCTCTTCTTTCTCCTCCCTCTCCTTCTCCTCTCTCTCTCTCTTTCTCTTCCTCTTTGGTTTTCTTTCCTCTGCGTCGATCTTCAACTATTAGTAATAAGTGGTTGAAAGAAAAAGGCTTAAAAATTTCGGTGTCCATTTGCTAGTTTATAGATCTATTTCTCGCACCAGTGGTATCTAGTAATACTTATGAGTTTTCATCAGAACGCTAACTTATTGAAAATGGTACAATATATAAATTAATGAGGCCTTTATGTATATAAAATAAGTTGTCGGCATCAAGCCATGGGATTCTATCCCTTTTTCATTAGCTAATTATACTAAGGGAGAGTTGTTTTGGTTTATGGGTGTTCTAGTGTGGAGCGGCACACATTATCTGATCTAGCTTCCTTACTTTACCTTACAGATTATTGCTCTGTCTTGGATCTTTCATTCTTAGATGATGTTTGCATTAAGGCCGGTATCAAACCAGGATCCTTGAGGTTCCCAGCCAGAGCACTCTACGATCTGAGCTATCCCTTAATAGAAAAAAAGCTCTCTCTTCTGGGAGCTTTACATAAGTACATGGAGGTATCTAGTAAAAGTTTGTTCCTCTGTAGTGGGGTGTGGTTGATAGCCCAGTATTTAGAGACTGCTGAAAAATCGTTGAGTTTGATCCTTGGGTGGAGTGTAGACTCGCTAAGCTTTAGCCCACCATCGTTGACATTGTATGGAGGTTTCAAAACCAGGACTGTATGTGGATGACATCATCTTAATTATAATGAGAGATTGTTTGTTGTTTTCTGTCTGTTTATATCTCTTGAAACTAATAAATTTACTTAATCGGTCACAATTTTTATACTATAGTTATTACATCATCATTCTCCATGATTTTTTTATTTATATTAATATCGCGCAGAGGTATTATGAGATTTGACTTTTTGTTTTCGTTCCCTTTTTTAGTGTTGTCCCATAATCTACATACAAGATATTACATGCTATTGTATTTAGTATATACAAAATAAGTTTGCAGTCGTGAATGTGGAAAGGCTAATTGCATATTTGATATTAAAAAATGTGATTTTATTAAAATATGTGTCTTAGTATTATTGAATTTTTGGTGCTAACTGTTTGTGTTTCATATTTAATGTATAAGCAAAAATCTCTTTTCAATGAAATCTTAAATGATAATCCATTAACAACGAAAAAATAACTGTAATTTTATTCTTTACTTCCTAATTTAACAAATTGTTAAATAGTAAAATTTCCAGCAATTTTGAAAACGGGAGTGATGAAGCAGTAAGTAGGTTCATTTCTATTTATTCTATTATACCTTCTCCACTTCTGTTAATATCATTTTGTCTGGCCTCTGTAATAAATACGAATATTCTCATTACATTAAAAACTTAAGATTAACTTGGCACCGGAGGGTGCATATATTTGGTTCTAGTGATATATAATATATATATATACTATATATAAGTAGGATGATATCAAGTGTTACTTA
Organism: Doryteuthis pealeii; assembly: GCA_023376005.1. Taxonomy (NCBI): domain Eukaryota; kingdom Metazoa; phylum Mollusca; class Cephalopoda; order Myopsida; family Loliginidae; genus Doryteuthis; species Doryteuthis pealeii. The sequence goes on from CM042180.1 coordinate 6,890,483, forward strand.
ATAGGATTCAACCAAAATTGAGAGTGTATCAGTTGTGCTACATTTTAAAATTGACTTTGTGTTAATGCCCTGCTCTGGTGGAGGGTAAATGCATCAACATGCAGAACTATACACACACACATCCTGTGTAAAATTGCACTCTGTTGGCTAGGGCTGTAGAATAACTGTTTTGCACTTTTGTGAAAAGGTAAAATCCCCCCCCCCCTCAGTGGGGCCACCTGTTGGCTGTGGTGGCAACCTGTGATGTTTAAAGATGGAATCCTGGTGGTGAGCAGTCTATGACATTCAACATCTCCATTTGGCCCTTACTTTGGCTATACATGTGGTCATGTCAAGCTCCTAGCATTTAATATGATTTGTTTCAACCATAATTGCTTTATGGCAAACCTTTTTATCATATATTTGTTAGAACATTCTTAATGTCTTGAATATGAGGTTAAACTGCATCTAATGGTGAAGTTTCAATTCTGAAGCTCGGCAGTTAATGAGTACCCCTTTATTGCCATTACTCCCAGATCCACTCTGGCCTGGAGTAGTAGTACCTGTTAGGATCCCATCTATGGGTTAATGATAAAAAGAGTAATTTTTTAAATGTGTTAAAAAAATTGAGTTTTAAAAAAAATTGCACTACAAAATTTTCCCAAATTATTATTCTTTTTTTGTGTGTTTCTTTTTTCTTCTTTTTTTCCCTCCATGATTTATCTCTTTTCCTTTGCCTTCATTCCTCTTTTTTCTTCTTTTTCTTCTTTATTTCTTCCCATATATCTTTAGATATTTCTCTTTTTTTCTTCTTTTTATCTTCAATTTTTGCTCTAAGTTAGCTACCTTTTTTTTCTTCTTCTTTCCACAAATTAACTCCCTTATTTTATTGTTCTTTTTTCTTTTTTTTTTTCTTATTTTCTTCTTTTTCTCTTCATCTTTTTTTCTTTTTTCTTTTCTTTGCTTCTTTCCTTTTTCTTTTCTTTTTCTCTTCTTTGATAGATGCTCTTCAGATTTTCTTTCGGTTCATTTTCTCTTTTTATCTTTCTGCTTTGTCTTTCTTTCAATTTATCTTCAATTTTTGCTCTATTAATTTTTCTCCAAATTAACTCCCCTTTTTTCTTCTTTTTCCTCAGTATCATTTTTTTTCTTTCTTTGCCTTCCCTTTGTTTCTTTTCTTTTTTTCTTATCTTTATTTTTACTTCTTTATTTCTTACCATTATATCTTTCAGATATATACTTTCTTTTTTAATATTTTATTTATTTGTTCATTTTTTTAACACTAAATTTTTCAGGAATTAAACCCTCTATTTTCATCACCCACTTCTCTTGTCTTTTTCTTTTTTTTTTTTTTCTTTTTTTTTCACCAGTTATCTCTTTTTTTCTTTCTTTGTCTCCTCCCTTTCTTTCTTTCTCTTTCTGTTCCCCACTCCTTTCAAATCTTTACTTTTTTTTTTGTTCATTTTTTAACACTAAATTTTCCATGAATTTTAGCTCTCCCTTTTTTTTTTCTTTCTTTTTTACTTTTTTTTTTTTTCATTCATTTTTTTTTTATTCTTTGTCTTCCTTTCTCCTTTTCTTTCTCTCTTCCCCTATATATCTTTCAAGAATCTTTTTCCCTCCCCTCTGCATGTTCAATGAATTAAATCCCTATTTTTCTATTTCATCACCCACTTCTTTTTTTTTTCTTTCTTTCTTCTTTTTTTCCGATTCATTTTTTTTTCTTCTTGTCTTCTTCCGTCTTTCTCTCTCTCTCCCATCCATATATCTTCCAGATCATTTCCCCTCTCCCCCTTTCACTCTTTCTCATTTTTTTTTCTATACTCTAATCCAACCTGATTGAAATTTCCTTTCAATATGTAATCAATAATCAATAATTGCCTCACCAAATCAGCTGGAATTCTCATCGTGACTTTTAGACTTTCAACTGCACAGGAACAACAAAAAACACATACAGCCCCCCCCACCCCCGAAAAAAAAAACAACAAACCAAAAAAAACCCAAAGAAATCCTTCGTTGATATTTTGTAGTTGAGAACAACTCCGTCTCAAAAAAGTATTTGAAACATCATCCTTGACGACAGTGTCAAAGAAGCAGCGCTCACCAATTTCCAAAGACAAATTCTTGCGTAGGTAAATTGGAATAAAAATAGCAGAAACGTTTACCTTCAGCTCCAGGTGAAATTTTAGCAACATTTTTTTCATTTTTGAATTCTGCGCATAATTCAGTGCTAAGTACAATTCTGCTTAAAGCGATTTTGTAATCTTATCATTTAAATATTTTTTAATAAGTAATTTGATGTTGTTGTTGAAACATTATCATCGATCAGATTATTAAATTGAAACATGAAAACTTTTGTTCTCTTTTTTGATTTTATATATATATATATATATATAATGACTCAGCAAATATTAAGAATAATATTTAGTTTAGTTTGGTTTTACAGCATATCAACCTCAGTGGGTCATTTAATGCCGATAAAGTTTGAAATAAATTAATTCTTAATGGAATAATACAATTTCTTTATAAATACATTTTTCTATTTAACCCATAGATGGACTACCACTCTAGGTGGACCATGGAGCAAGGTGATGAAGGGGTGCTCCACATTCCCAAACCTCCAAAACTGGAACCTCACCATCAGATAGAGTTTAATGTCATTCCCAGGACATGTAGACCCTCAGCCACCGCCTTCTAGCACCCATATGATAAAAGGTGTTGGGGCTTGCCATAAGGGTAATAGGTTGGGAAAATCATATAGGTGCTAGGGCTTGACGTGACCAGCCGATTGATTGAAGGGGGCCCTCTCCGACTGCCCGTCTAGCCTAAGAAAGGGCGAAAGGGGAGTATTGTAAGTCATGAACTGCTCATCCTCCTGGGTTCTATCTTTAAGCATCATGGGTTGCTACCCACAGCCAACAGGTGGCCCCATTGGGGGAATCTTACCCCTCTGCAAAGGTGCAGTTGGTGCATTCTAACGCTCCGCTGACAGGGTGGTATATATATATTTACCAACCCCTCTGCATGAGCAGGATGTGAAACAAGGTCAATTTCTTAAGCGGACTAACAGATTTGAATTCAGGGTTTTCTTTCTGATAGACTGATTGCCTAGCCAAGGTTAAAGAGCCCAGTCTGCCCAACTATTTACCCATAGCTGGAGAGAGAGTAATTGGATGCACATCTTTCCTAAGGTTATGTGAAATGTAAACAGCCTCGTCCAGGATTTGAACTTTGGTTGACTAGTCCATTTCCTACATCACTAACCATTACATCATGTGCCTATATTAAGAATTTATACTGTAGAATCTCGGTTCACAAACGTCCTAACATCTAGAAATATACATATATTGTTCCATGAACAAGCAGTATGTGAAAGGGGTACAAAAATGGTAAAAAAGGCTTACTTGTTAAGTTAAATAGCCATAGACATGTTGGCTTTACAGTATACATACCAATGATATTAAACATTTGTTCCTGCTAGATCACTGAAAATTAAGCAGTGATGAGCCTGTCAATCCTTAATTGGATAACCACTTAAGCAACAATAGGTATTGTAAGCAAACTGAGTCTTTTGTTTATCAACATTACTTGATTCAGCATTAAATGACCCAAAAAGAGTTGATATGCCATAAAACAACCAACATAATGAATATATCTAATGCTAAGTACAATCTTTGCTTATAGCCATCTTGTAAGTTAATCATTGAATATTCTTATATGTAATTGATGTTGCCTGATATATCATTGATCAGATTTATTAGATAAAAGCATGAAAACTTTTGTTCTCTTTATTGAATATATATATATATATATATATATATAATTAGACATCAGCAATATTAAGATACTAGCAAAACAACAAAACACCCTCTGGCGGTGTAATAATTGATCTTATTTATTTGTAAACTTTTTAATTAAGCTCTTGATACTGAAAAATTACTATTTCTTGTTTGTAAATAATTTTCTTGGAATTTTTCTTGCTAGATAACTTTAATATATTGAAATAAAACAAAAATATATATAAATATACAATACCGGCATATATTTATTAAAACTTAAAAAAAAAACAATCTAAGATGTCATACTCACATTTTGAATGTATATAATACAAGGTTGTTCTTTATTCTATGTATAGATGATTTTGGTAATGTGACTTAAACAGTAACGTAGTTTCAGTTACAGACAAATAGACCAAATCTCCATTATTAATAGAGATATACAGTGGAACCATGGTTCACAAACATGTCCTAACAACTAGAAATATGCATATACTAGCAAGACCTGTGGATATACCAACTCCCTATGGGTTATTTAATGCCGAACTTCGATACTACTACTTCAGCATAGACTGGCACAAGGTTGTAAGTGAAGAGCATCTAGTGATGACTATATTCATTTGTAATGGTTTTCGTAGACTAGCTTGTTCTATATCAGATCAAGTGGATATGTTTTCCATGTTTAGATTTAAGTCCTTCAATCCAAAAAAGCATGTACCCCTCTAGATTTGTCTCAAACTATCAGGACCTGTAGATATACCACAGTAATGATTATTTAATTATTACAAAGTTTGATATGTTTAATTAAGAGCTATTGTTAAATAGTTCAATATGTAAAAAGTATAATCTGATAAAAGGGCCGGGTTAGCTCAGTCAGTAGAGCGTTTGGCTAGAAACCACAAGGTTCCTATTTCGATACTGGACCTTGCCAACTCAGTATGTGAGTAGCACAGGGATCTGTGCGGTAAAGTAAGGAGCTGATGGTAGGATAAGTAGATCTTCTTCAGGGCTTTCGTTGATATAAGGAAGAGTAAAAGATTTCCTTATATCAACAAAAGATCTACTTAACAGATCGAAACACTACAGCGTCAGCTAATAAACTTACCACTCATTTTATTTAAACCTGTGTTTTTTCAAATTTCTCACTATACTACATAACGTCAGATTCACTTCCATTTCTCTTCACACACATACTAACACACACACATATATTATATATATATATATATATATATATATATATAAGTAAAGTAAATATAAGTAAGTAAAGAAATAACAAAAGACTTAGAGATTTTGCCTTATAGCCTATTTCGGGGAGCTTAGACAAAGTGTCTAATTCTCCAGCTCATCAGATGCGAATGATGAGCTGGAGAATTAGACACTTTGTCTAAGCTCCCCGAAATAGGCTATAATGCAAAATCTCTAAGGCTTTTGTTATTTCTTTACTTAAAAATTGCTCTGTGACTCTAACAATGAGAGCACACATTGAGCTCTCAAACTGCGACAGGTTGTTTAAAAACTCCTATGTCATAAGGAAGATTTCTTCTCTGGACTTTTTTGGATTATATATATATATATAATATATATATATATATATATACACATACAACTTGAATCAATTTTGAACAGCCAGAAATATCCAAGAATCTATTCTGGTTTGTGGATTTGTTTTGGATTTGGAATCATGTTACCATAGTGATACCTTGCAAGAAGAACAGACATCTTCTTGTGTTCTTGTTTTCAACTGTCCCATAACCTTGCATGCCATTTAATTCTGGTTTTCCAAAAAAAAAGAGTGAGAGAGAGAGACCAAAAGATCCAACATTGGAGACCATGTATTCTCCAAATGCCTGGAAGGTAACGTAAACTTTGCTAGACAGCATGCACACAAACACTGGCCTTAATGAAAACATCTTTAAATGTGGCTGGTCTGCTGGGGCAGCGCAACGCTGGATTTCGTAGCTCATTTGTGACCGGCCATTCATGAGAGTACACGTCAAAAATCGGTTAGCTGCCTATTATCTTCCCAACTAGTGTCTTCAGTGTTACAATATGTCCGCCAATACATTCGACTCTTCATTCATCTAATGGATCGGTCGCTTTAAAAAAAAAAAGGCAGAAAGGAAGAGATGTTACCGTCGGCAAGGTGTGCTTTCGTATTGATAGATGGCTCTAAAGATGTGAATCAAAGGTGACATTTCTTCTTTGAACCAAGAGAAACAGATACAAGTAAATTGCTTGAAGAGTTTAAAAAAAAAAAAAAAAAAAAAGGTAAAAAGATTTTTTTTCTTTCTTTTTTTTTTTAAGATAGTAGAAAACCTACTTTATGGATGTACCTCAGTCCATAAAGTATTGAACTAGGTGCCTAGAAGATTTGGGGGAGCTGATGGTAGGTGTGGCGCCCACCACAGCGAATCTCTCTGGTCTAGGACTATCGAAAGAGTATAGACTCCCCGACAATAGTAGAAAAGCCACTTTATGGTTATAACTCGGTCATAAAGTAATAAGCTAAATGCTAAGAAGATTTTGGGGAGCTGACGGTAGGTGTGGTGCTGCAGTTGGGAGGGGGGTTTCAATTCCACAATGGATATGTTCATGATAAGTTTTAAGAAGAGGTGTGGGCTTAATTCACAATGTATGTATTTACTCAACTCTCCACTCAAGTCAATTTTAAGCAGAATTTTAACAGGTTTGAAATTGAGAGTTTTTCCTTCTCCTAGACTGGTTGCCATACCAAGGTATATTTACCCTTAGCTGGAGGGAAGATATTGGATGCATACCTTTCCCAAGGGCAGAGATGCTAATAGGTATGTGTCCTGCATCCCCGATGCACAAAAATCTAAAAAGATGCAGTAAAATCATATCCATATGTCCCAGTGTTTTTTTTTCCTCTTCTCACCATTTCAAACTAACTGTAAATACATTTCAATAGCTTCTTAGAAATGAATTACACAGGATAGGTTACAAGGTAAGAGTTAGACGGCTTTAGTTGGGACCCATAAATTTTCCCAGGGACTTATTCAAAGCAAATATGTGCATCCCAGGACACACTAAATCAAAAAGCTATCAGCATCACTGCAAGGGTGGGTATTATACTATATGAATGCAAACAGCCTCATCCAACATTTGAGCTGATGTCACTAATTCCATATCCTTGATGATAACCATTGCAACCACATGCTTCCACAATGTATGTTCATGATAAAATGTTAATTTACAAACTCCAATTATGAACACTAACAGTCGGATTACAGCACTTGCTACTCGCATGGCTCCCCAAATGGGTTAAAGAGGCTTTTTAAGCCTTGGTTGGCAACCCATCAGTCAACGGAAAGTCCGACACAAGACTCTGCTGTCTTTCAAGGAAAAGGCTAGGGGAGAAAACCCAAAGACAAATCAGGAGTCGGAGTCCCTAAGGTGGCGTGATGCTGAAATCCAGTGCTACTCTGCAACACTACGGCTGCCAAACTTTGGATCACGGTGAGGAGAGGGGTGATTTGCTGCATGGGCAACAGCTTATCCTTCATATGAACCCGCCCAGGCTATGTAGTTCAAAAGAGAAAGAAAAGAAAAAACTTTGACACTACTCCATCGTCTCTTGTAGACGGAAAGCTGCCAATCATGCCAAAGTGTTAAAAGGGAGGGGTCCAATTTGCAATGTGCATTTTGCAACGTGTATGTCATATGATAAAAGTATTAAGTTTTAAGAGGGTAGTGTGGAGGTTCAGTGATAAAGTGTATTAAGTTTTAAGGGATGTTCATTTTGAAATGTGTATTTTTCATGATAAAAGTATTAAGTTTTAAGAGGGTAGGGTGGAGATTCAATGATAAACTGTATTAGGTTTCTTGGGGTGGGGGTGTTCAATCTGCAATGTGTATTTTGCATGATAAAAGAATGAAGTTTTAAGAAGAGGTGCAATTTCCAGTGTGTATGTTCATGATAAAAATATTAAGTTTTATGTTACAGAGGGAGGATTCCACTTGCAATGTGTATATTCAGGCTAAAATAATTCCTGACTTTGTGTTTCCGTATTTCCTTTCAAATTTTGCTCACCAAAACTTTTCAAGAATTTCAGCTAGAAACCACAAGGTTCCTAGTTCGATTCCGGTCCTCGCTAACTCAGCGCATGAGTAGCACAGGGATCTGTGTGGTAAAGTAAGGAGCTGATGGTAGGTGTGGCGCTCCACCTCAGACACTAAAATAATCTCCTTGGTCTAGCGCAAGTGAAAAGGGGATAGACTCCCTTGCTGATTGGCTGATACCGACTTTAGGCCGCCCCGACGACTTTACTTACTTTTACTTACTGCTTGAAAAAAATAATAATTTGAAGAAATTTTTGCAAAAGATCAAAAATTGAGAGATGCAGTGCTTATCCAAAAGATTTTGCCTAATAATTAAATGTTTTGATATATATATACTAGCAAAAGTACCCGGTCCATGACCGGACTGAAAAAAAAAAAAAAAAAAACAATTTTTTTAAAGTTATCGTTAAATGGTTTTGCTTAATTAGTTTATTTTGATTTTAATTCACTGTAAAAAATAATTCAGTGGATAAGAACACATACAAATTACATATTTAGAAAGATTATTTTCTTTTCTTTCAAACCAAATAAGTATTTTAAAGATTGACGCGAGAAATTTCGAGCTTAGAATGCAATTTTGTTTACTAAAATTAAACTAAACTGCTGGTATCACTAAAGCAGGCAGAGAGCAATATTTTATTATTAGCAGCAGCTGGTATATGGCCATTTTTGCAAATCGGTTGATTTTGGTTTAATTAATTATTAAAAAAAACATCCACCAAATTTGATGTTTCTTAGTTAGAAGAATATTAATGTGTATGCAATATTTCGAATCTAAGTGACTTCTCTTTTCGGAGTTATAAGTCGACACATACACACCAAACTTAGATATATAGTGGAGGGGGGGGCTGGAAGGGAGAAGAGGTCAAGTGGGTGGGTTAGTGTTTGTGAGGAAAGATTTTGATTGGTCAGACATGAATCATTGGGAAGAAAGGGAAGGAGATCAAAAGCAAATTTTTTTTTTTTTTTTTTTTTACGGCATATAACCTCAGTGGGTCATTTAATGCCGATAAAGTTTTGAAATAAATCAATTCTTAATGGATAATACATTTTTTTTTTTTTTTTAAATACATTTTTCTATTTAACCCATAGATGGGACCCTAACAGGTACTACCACTCCGGGTCAGAGTGGACCTGGGAGCAATGGTGATGAAGAGGTGCTCCACATTCCCCAAACCTCCAGAACTGGAACCTCACCATCAGATAGAGTTTAACGTCATTCCCAGGACATGTAGACCCGCAGCCACCACCTTCTAGCATCTATATAATAAAAAGGGGTTGGGGCTTGCCATAAAGGCAATAGGGTTGGGAAAATCATATAGGTGCTAGGGCTTGATGTGACCAGCCGATTGATCGGAGGAAGCCTCTCCAACCGCCCGTCTAGCCCAAGATAGGACCAAAGTGGAGTATTGCATGTCATGAACTGCTCATCCACCTGGGCTCTATGCTTAAGCATCATGGGTCGCCACCCACGGCCAACAGGTAGCCCATTGGGGGAGTCTTACCTCTCTGCAGAGGTGCAGTTGGTGCATTCTAAACGCCCCAGACGACAGGGTGGTAGCCTTCTTGGAGAGAAATTTGATCCAAAGAAGCAGTAAAGGGAGTGATAAAAGGGGAGAGGTTAGGTAGGGGCAGGTATAGGTGGAGTTGGTCACTAAGTATGAGGGAAAGGAGGTCAGGAGAGGAAGTTTGGTTAGTGTAGGGGGTTGGAGAATTGGTTAGATGAAGGGGGAAAAAGAGAAAGCCTGGAAGTGTCCACTTCCCTCTCTATAAAACACTTGTATGATACCTTTGATAATCAATAAAACGACTGATGATGCCGAGCTCAAAGCTCTAGCGAAATATATCCTACATATGTTTGTCTGAGTTTTGTCTTTGTTGTTCCTCATATCTCTACTACATTCTGTTGGATTTTATTCCTGTCCTCTTTCCTCGTGTATATATATATATATATATATATATATATATATATGAGGTTAAGTAAACAAACAAATGTGTTTATTTTTTTATATGGCTTTAAGCCGACAATTTTTGGAGGATATGTGCTTAATTGAAGTCATACCTAATTCTGAAAGTTAATAGTTAATAATTAATGAATTTAACCGGGCATATATGTTCAAATGTAAGGCTAAACAAATCGAGAAAATATCAATCCTGAATGTACATTTCGACCTATCAGGTCTATAACCTTGCTGATGAGACCTAATAGGTCGAAATGTACATTCAGGGATTGACATTTTCTCGATTGTTTAGCCTTACATTGAACATATATGCCCGCCTAAATTCATTAAATTATTAACTAATTAACTTTCAGAATTAGGTATGACTTCAATTAAGCACATATCCTAAAATATATATATATATATATATATATAGCTTACTTTTGGTTACAGGGTTCCATTTAACTTTATGGATCCTCATCTGCTATAATGTAATATTAATTTTAGTGCTGTGCTGTGTTGTGTCAAGGTTATAGAGTCTTGGCTACCAACAACTAATCTGTACCTTGTTGTACCAACAGAGTTAAATACACTTTAGTAATTGTTTGTTTTCTTAATTTAATACCAATTGATCTTATCAATGTTTACTTTATTTTTATTCATTGATTCTTTTCTTTTTTTCTTTATGAAAATTGTTTGCATGTTACTTTGAGTAACAATTGTTATACATTTGCCAGAAAATATGCAGAAATGGAAAAGTAAAAAAAAATTAAAAAAATAAATAAATAAAAAAAACAGCAAAAAAAAGGTAAATGGAGGACAAATCTGTAGTTGCCTTGGAAACCAATATGGGATCACTTTTTCTTTTTTTTCTTCTTTTTTTTTTGAATTTTTTTTTTTCTAAGTTTATTTTTTAAATTTACGAAAATAAATAAATAATAAATCATCTGCTAGTCCACATCAATCAATTGTCATGAAAACAGAGCTCTTGTGGATTTTTTCAGATCCTTGCACGCCATTAGCACTTTAGCTTGAATCTGATTGGTTGATTTTTATTTTGGGAGAGGGAGTATGATTGAATAGAGAGAAGGGGAAATAGAAGAGAGAGAGGGGTGGGGGTGAGGGAAAAGGTTTAATTGAGAGTGGGTTAAGTAAGAAGATTGTGGGAAGATGGATGGAATATAATTTGGTATCGTTAAGGTTTGAAAAAGAGAGAGGGAATAGCTGGAAATAATAAAAGGTTAGAGAGAAGTAGTAGTTCAAGAGAGAGTGGGTTAGATAGAAAGAAACAGGAGAGAGAAAAGTAGTAGTTTGAGAGAGAGAGTGGGTTAGATAGAAACAGAAGGAGAGAGAGAGAAGAAGTAGTTTAAGAGAGAGTGGGTTAGATAGAAAGAAACAGAAGAAGAAGAAGAGAGAGAGAGAGAGACTGACTGACTGACTGACTATGAGAATTAAATCAAATACAGAGAAGAGAGTGATAGAAAATAGGTGAGAGTGGAAACGGAGAATCAGAATTATATAAAATACAGAGAAGGGGAGAGAGTGATAGAAAAGAACTAAAATGAAGGGAGAGAGAGGAAAATAATTAGATCAAATACAGACGAGGAGGAAGAAAGAAAGTGTTATAAAAGAGGTTGAACGAATACACAGAGAGAGAGAGAGAGAGAGAGAGTGTGTGTGTGTATCAGAATTAGATCAAATGCAAAGAAAGAGTGTGATAAAGAGAGAGAAAGAAATAGTATCAGAATTAGATCAAATAAAGAGAGAGAGAGAGAGATAATTAGATCAAATACAAAGGAGAAAGAGAAAATCATAGAAAAGAGGTAAACTGAATACAAAGAAGGCAAAGAAAGTGATAGAAAAGAGATCAAATGAAAAGAGTGAGGGGGGGGTCAGAATTAGATTTAATAGAGAGAGAGAAATAGAAATAAGAGATAAAATGAAGAGAGAAAGAGAGAGAAAGGATTAGAATTAGATCAAATACAAAGAAGAGATAAAAAAAAAAGAGGTAGAATAAAGAGAGAGTGAGGGACAGACAGTTATATCAAATATAGAGAAGGAGAGGGAGGGAAGAGGAAGTGATAGAAAAGATATGAGAGAGAGAGAAAAAGAGAGAAATAGAGAAAGAGGATCCTAGACAATTTAGATGTATTGTGTGCTCTTTTGTGTAGAGAAGTACACTTGTTAACTGACTTTGTGGCTGGGAAAATATTCTAAGTTACTTTGGGTTGAATGTGACCCATGGGCAATAGTTATGAGACCCCCCTGCTTTAGACAAAAAGTGATCATCTCATTTACCATATTTAATGGTTCATAAGACCATTTCAGCTGGGAATATTAAAAATGAAAATTGTTGGATGACACATTGAATGTTAGTGGAACTTCCTCCATGTTTCCCTAATTTCTTTTTAAACATCTATAATATAAAAATGGAGGCACGTGGTATAATGGTTAGTCATAGGAAATGGACTTGTCAACCTGAGTTCAAATCCTGGACAAGGCTGTTTGCATTTCACATAGCGCTAATAACCTTGGAGAAAGGTATGCATCCAATTAGACGGACAGACTGGGCTCTTTAACCTTGGCTAGGTAACCAGTATAGGAGAAGAAAACATTGACCTTGTGTTGTATGCTGCTAGTGCAGAGGGGTTGGTAAATGTACAAGGTGTGTCAAAAAAGTATTGAGATTGAAGGTACTTTTTGACACACCTTGTATTCTGAAAAAAAGTTAACATTCCATTCATTGTTCATTTCGATCTTGGTAAATACAGCTTCAAACTCGGCACTTTTATGACACACCTTGTATTCTGAAAAAAATTAACGTTCCATTCATTGTTCATTTCTATCTTGGTAAATACAGCTTCAATCTCTATACTTTTATGACACACCTTGTATTCTGAAAAAAATTAACGTTCCATTCATTGTTCATTTCTATTTTGGTAAATACAGCTTCAACCTCAGCACTTTTATGATACACCTTGTAATCTTAATAAGAAAAAAAGATAATGTTTCATTCATTGTTCATTTCTATCTTGGTAAATACAGCTTCAATCTCGATATCTTAATGACACAACTTGTATTCTGAAAAGAAAAAAAAAAAGGTTTCATTCATTGTTCATTTCCATCTTAGTAAATACAGCTCCAAAATCGGCACTTTTATGACACACCTTGTATTCTGAAAAAAATTAATGTTCCTTTCATTGTTCATTTCTATCTTAGTAAATACAGCTTCAAACTCGATACTTTTATGGCACACCTTGTATATATAATGTGTGTGTGTGTGTGTGCTAAACGTTATTTTCAATTGTGGCTGGGGGTGACCTATCGCTATCACCCTCCACCAACCTTGAACTGAGAAATAAGGGAAGCAAGATAGTCAAGGTGATGCCTCTTAAGAGCCTCTGAATCTTTTCTAGGGCATCTTCCTCTCAAACAGACAACCCACACCCCTACAATCCTCTACCTCCTTTAACCCTTTACAGATAAACTGTTTACTCAATTTTAATTTTCTATTTTGGAATTTTATCTTTAACGACACTCTTTTCTCATTTACTTCGGTTGTTTTTTTTTGGGGGGGGGGGCTTTTACTATTTTCATTTTTCAGAGATCTCTACCCCCACCCTTCTTATTTTATGTATTTATTTATTTATTTATTCCCGAAAGGAGATACTTGTGAAATACTTAGTCCTGTGTTGAAATATCAACCATCTGCTTCTAACATTACATTTCCATTATTTCTTTACCTCCATTTACAGGAGAGTTACACCTTTCTTCTTCCTCTTCCTTGTTTGTTTCCAAGAAATCATCACCTCTTTAGAAGTTTTCATGTTTTGTTTATTTCTTTTATAAGACTCGGTTATCATTGGCATAAAGTTTGGTTGGTTGGTTGGTTGAATTTTATGGCACGTCAACCCTTGTCGAGTTATTTTATTAAGACGTTTTGTTTGATTCATTCTTGACAGGTACTCAATTTTTAAACACTTTTTTTCTAATTGACCCATAGTCATCGCCTTCTAGCACATATATGATAAAAAAGGTTGGGGTTTGCCTTAAGGGCAATAGGGACAGGACAATAATGTACGTGCTAGAGTTTGGCGTGGCCAGATTGGAAAGAGACTCTTCGACCGCCCGTCTAGCCTAAGTAAAAGCCAAAGTGGAGCGTTGCATGTCACAAACTGCTCAGCGACCAGGATTCCATCCTTAAGCACCACGGGTCGTCACCCACGGCCAACATGTGGCCCCATTGTTTTTTTTATTGTTTTTTTACCCCTCTGCTGCAAACAATCCTTATTTAACAACTAGCAATTAAGCTAGCTCTTTTTTTTTGGGGGGGGGGCTTAATTGATTTTCCCTCATTCATTTCCAATTTATAAAAATTGTTATTGGACCATATGACCTTTAGGAACCCCTTTTGCGATCTCGTTTCAAAAGGACACTTTTTTTTCATTTACACTGTCAAAATCCGGTTGTTTGTGAACAGATGATTTTTAGATTTCTTTTTTTAATTATAAAACTAACCCTAACCCTCATCCCTAATAAACAACCGGATTTTGACTATAATTTAAAAAAAAACTCTAAAAATCGTCTGTTAACAATTAACCAGATTTTGACGGTGTAAATGGAAAAAATGTCCCCACGAATCGAGATCGCAAAAGGGGTGCCTAAAGGTCATATGGTCCGAAAAAAATAGTACATGTTGGTCTAACCTAGATGGGTTGACATGTCGTTAAAAATCAATCAATCACAAACATGGAATACCCAGTGAGAATCGAACCCAATAAGAATAGCCTACTAGCATAATTCGTTAACCATTATACTACGCGAGAAAAAGGTGTCCCATCATGGTGTAATGGTTAGCAAACTAGCCTCGCTAGTCCCATTACTACTGATATACTTACTAATAATAGAGAGTTCAATCCTCGCTGGATGTCTCATACTTGCGACATTGTGCCACATCATACCCGTAGCAAACGGGTTTGGTAAATACCTACCAAGTAAGACACCCACTAAAGGTTTGAGAGTGCAATCCTCGCTGGATGTCTCATATACTTGCGACATTGTGCCACATCATACCCGTAGCAAACGGGTTTGGTAAATACCTACCAAGTAAGACACCTACTAAAGGTTTGAGAGTTCAATCCTCGCTGGATGTCTCATATACTTGCGACATTGTGCCACATCATACCCGTAGCAAACGGGTTTGGTAAATACCTACCAAGTAAGACACCTACTAAAGGTTTGAGAGTTCAATCCTCGCTGGAGTCTCATACTTGCGACATTGTGCCACATCATACCCGTAGCAAACGGGTTTGGTAAATACCTACCAAGTAAGACACCCACTAAAGGTTTGAGAGTTCAATCCTCGCTGGATGTCTCATATACTTGCGACATTGTGCCACATCATACCCGTAGCAAACGGGTTGGTAAATACCTACCAAGTAAGACACCCACTAAAGGTTTGAGAGTGCAATCCTCGCTGGATGTCTCATATACTTGCGACATTGTGCCACATCATACCGTAGCAAACGGGTTTGGTAAATACCTACCAAGTAAGACACCTACTAAAGGTTTCAGAGTTCAATCCTCGCTGGATGTCTCATATACTTGCGACATTGTGCCACATCATACCCGTAGCAAACGGGTTTGGTAAATACCTACCAAGTAAGACACTACTAAAGGTTTGAGAGTTCAATCCTCGCTGGATGTCTCATACTTGCGACATTGTGCCACATCATACCCGTAGCAAACGGGTTTGGTAAATACCTACCAAGTAGACACCCACTAAAGGTTGAGGTTCAATCCTCGCTGGATGTCTCATATACTTGCGACATTGTGCCACATCATACCCGTAGCAAACGGGTTTGGTAAATACCTACCAAGTAAGACACCCACTAAAGGTTTGAGAGTGCAATCCTCGCTGGATGTCTCATATACTTGCGACATTGTGCCACATCATACCCGTAGCAAACGGGTTTGGTAAATACCTACCAAGTAAGACACCTACTAAAGGTTTGAGAGTGCAATCCTCGCTGGATGTCTCATATACTTGCGACATTGTGCCACATCATACCCGTAGCAAACGGGTTTGGTAAATACCTACCAAGTAAGACACCCACTAAAGGTTTCAGAGTTCAATCCTCGCTGGATGTCTCATACTTGCGACATTGTGCCACATCATACACGTAGCAAACGGGTTTGGTAAATACCTACTAAGTAAGACACCCACTAAAGGTGTTAAAGTAATATTCTCGGATTGAGTAAAGGATTTTTTAACCAAAAGTTTCACATCTCTGAGTTATTTTAGTCGTCGGTTTTATTTTGTCAAATAATCTGATGTTATTTCCTTTCTTTATTATTATTATTATTTATTTTTCATTTCACTTTCTCTTACGACCTTTCTTTCGTTGGTCTCTTGCTCTTGGATACAATGGATTAACTTTTAACCTCACAGAAAGATTGATAACAGTGTCTCGTTTCTTTATTTTTATTTCTGACTTTCTCTCTACTAATTCTATTCTTGTGAATGTGGCTTTGTTTGAATCACGGACCAAGTCTGACTTTTTTTTTAGCTTGTCTTAATTTATGTATTCGTTGTGGGTGGGTGGGGGGAGCAATTTTTTCTTTTTATTTATTTCTTTATTTTATTTGTTTCTTATATTGGATTCATTTGATCAAAAGTTGGGAATTTAAACCTTTTGTCGTCCCGGACTCCTATCCTAATTTAAGCTATGTTTTTTCTTTACCGGCGTCAGAAAATCTGAGAGAAAAAAAAAAAAGGAAAACTCTGAATTCAGACCTGTTAAACTCTGGTTAATAAATTGACTAATGTGGAGGGGTGGGTTATATGTGTGTGTGTATATATATATATATTATATATATATATATGTAGTGTGTGTGTGTGTGTGTGAGAGAGAGAAGGGAGGGTGGAAGGACGCATTCGGCTGTCATTGTTAGTGTGTAAGTAGTTTACGAAATGTATTCAGGTTGTTATTCAGATTCCTCACCGTCCGTAATTTCCTCTCCACCCACCCCTAGCCGTAGAAATTATCGTTCTCGCCAAAGAAAGAAGCCTGTCAGCTTTTATGTGTGCCTCAGTTAATCATGCAGATTTTCTTCACACCCACGTATGGCATTTAATTAGTTCTGAGGCACTAGGTAATTTGAATGCCTGTGTATGAATACCAAATCAGCCTTTTCACATAATTTATATTATGATTAATTGCAAATAAATAAGAGGAAGTATTAACAATTAGCATTTAATAGTTATCGTTCTTGAACGATGATCTTCATACTCTTATTATTGTATTTCTGTGCCATTTTTTCCTCGGATTCTCTTTTTTGCATCGGTGACATTTCATCTCACCCCCTTCTCGACCAGTCATAGAATAAACCGACTGCACCCTTGTTATATACACATTGTGGGTATATAAACACGAGTGATAAAGAGTGACAGACAGAGTCGTATTACTTGTTCTTCATTTGCCTCTCTTTCGGCCATTTGGTGATCGTCTAGTCTGTTTCATCTTTACTTCTATTCTATCTCTCTGGCCGATGTTCTGTCATCTAGATTCTAGCTACTCTAAGTTCTTTTAAAGTCATGTAATACCTAACAACTTCTAACTTTGATCAAAGCTTTATTCCTAACTAAGTGTTCTTTTCAATCCCCGCACGGACTGAGCCAACCTCCACAGAATACGCCTGTCCTGCGTGCCATTCAGGTTGTAAACTAGTTACCTAACTAGTCAAATCACGTGACGTGCGATATTCCCCCTTTACAACGGTCTGTATTTTTCCACGAAACCTGCCCGTCTACGTTCTGATTTGAAGGTCAATGGCCCCTTATTCTACAGGTTTTGTGCAATCATCTATGCTACCACACAGATTATGCAACTCTCTTGCAAAGAGTGTCTTGGGTATGACACTTAACTGCATCGCCATTGGTAGATACGTTTTTTTTATATAATTCTTTTAAGACAGTCCAGCCCAGAACGTGATCGTTAGTTGAACATTTCTTTCCAGCCGTTAAATTACCTTTCATCATTCATAAAAATGTGCTCTGAAGAAGACGAATGGTTTTATACAATACCTTCTAACTATTTGTTTTTATTTTTATTTATTTATTTTGTTTTGAATAATTTCATTTTGATTACATTACGATAATAATGATTATTTTACTTTCCTTCTTTCAGGTAGTTGTCCGAAATTTTTCCAAGTTTATCTGGTAAGACCAACATTAATTTGTCTATTTCATCTATTTATCTATTTATTTATTTATTTTTAATTTGAATAAGATTTATATATATATATATATATATATATATATATATATATAGAGAGATAGATAGATAGATATTTTCTTGTTAACGTTTTCGGTGATATTGGAATCATATGAAATAATTAAAGAGAACAAAGCAAAAATAGTTCTAATAGGTAACCGTTGTTTTGCCCTGCCACCTTATTTTTCCCAATATTTTGGGTGGACTCCACCCTTTATCAATGTTTTCTGTGTAGACAAATGAGTATTAATAGAATATAGGAAAAATCATTATAATATATATAATATATATATATATAATATATATAAAATTGTAAAGGATCATTACAAAAAGATAACCATTAGATCTGCACATTTGATGTCTATATTAGACACATTAAATAGTTAAAATTGTCCGTATCTTTGAGTATAACATCATTATCATTGATTGCCATTAATAAATGATTTGTGTTCTTTTTGTTGGGTCTAATCTGGAGTGTGACTTTACCAGGTAAATCCTAAAACTCAAATGGCCAAAACTTGAAAGAACTAAAATTTAATATCTTCTTATCCTAGTAATCTGGAGATGTGCTTACCAGGTAAATCCTAAAACTCAAAATGGACAAAACTTGAAAGAACTAAAATTTAATATCTTCTTATCCTAGTAATCTGGAGATGTGCTTACCAGGTAAATCCTAAAACTCAAATTGGCCAAAACTTGAAAGAACTAAAATTTAATATCTTCTTATCCTAGTAATCTGGAGATGTGCTTACCAGGTAAATCCTAAAACTCAAATTGGACAAAACTTGAAAGAACTAAAATTTAATATCTTCTTATCCTAGTAATCTGGAGATGTGCTTACCAGGTAAATCCTAAAACTCAAATTGGCCAAAACTTGAAAGAACTAAAATTTAATATCTTCTTATCCTAGTAATCTGGAGATGTGCTTACCAGGTAAATCCTAAAACTCAAAATGGCCAAAACTTGAAAGAACTAAAATTTAATATCTTCTTATCCTAGTAATCTGGAGATGTGCTTACCAGGTAAATCCTAAAACTCAAATTGGCCAAAACTTGAAAGAACTAAAATTTAATATCTTCTTATCCTAGTAATCTGGAGATGTGCTTACCAGGTAAATCCTAAAACTCAAATTGGCCAAAACTTGAAAGAACTAAAATTTAATATCTTCTTATCCTAGTAATCTGGAGATGTGCTTACCAGGTAAATCCTAAAACTCAAAATGGACAAAACTTGAAAGAACTAAAATTTAATATCTTCTTATCCTAGTAATCTGGAGATGTGCTTACCAGGTAAATCCTAAAACTCAAATTGGCAAAACTTGAAAGAACTAAAATTTAATATCTTCTTATCCTAGTAATCTGGAGATGTGCTTACCAGGTAAATCCTAAAACTCAAATTGGCCAAAACTTGAAAGAACTAAAATTTAATATCTTCTTATCCTAGTAATCTGGAGATGTGCTTACCAGGTAAATCCTAAAACTCAAATTGGCCAAAACTTGAAAGAACTAAAATTTAATATCTTCTTATCCTAGTAATCTGGAGATGTGCTTACCAGGTAAATCCTAAAACTCAAAATGGACAAAACTTGAAAGAACTAAAATTAATATCTTCTTATCCTAGTAATCTGGAGATGTGCTTACCAGGTAAATCCTAAAACTCAAAATTGGACAAAACTTGAAAGAACTAAAATTTAATATTCTCTTATCCTAGTAATCTGGAGATGTGCTTACCAGGTAAATCCTAAAACTCAAATTGGACAAAACTTGAAAGAACTAAAATTTAATATCTTCTTATCCTAGTAATCTGGAGATGTGCTTACCAGGTAAATCCTAAAACTCAAATGGACAAAACTTGAAAGAACTAAAATTTAATATCTTCTTATCCTAGTAATCTGGAGATGTGCTTACCAGGTAAATCCTAAAACTCAAATTGGCCAAAACTTGAAAGAACTAAAATTTAATATCTTCTTATCCTAGTAATCTGGAGATGTGCTTACCAGGTAAATCCTAAAACTCAAAATGGACAAAACTTGAAAGAACTAAAATTTAATATCTTCTTATCCTAGTAATCTGGAGATGTGCTTACCAGGTAAATCCTAAAACTCAAATTGGACAAAACTTGAAAGAACTAAAATTTAATATCTTCTTATCCTAGTAATCTGGAGATGTGCTTACCAGGTAAATCCTAAAACTCAAAATGGACAAAACTTGAAAGAACTAAAATTTAATATCTTCTTATCCTAGTAATCTGGAGATGTGCTTACCAGGTAAATCCTAAAACTCAAATTGGACAAAACTTGAAAGAACTAAAATTTAATATCTTCTTATCCTAGTAATCTGGAGATGTGCTTACCAGGTAAATCCTAAAACTCAAATTGGACAAAACTTGAAAGCTAAAATTTAATATCTTCTTATCCTAGTAATCTGGAGATGTGCTTACCAGGTAAATCCTAAAACTCAAATGGACAAAACTTGAAAGAACTAAAATTTAATATCTTCTTATCCTAGTAATCTGGAGATGTGCTTACCAGGTAAATCCTAAAACTCAAATTGGCCAAAACTTGAAAGAACTAAAATTTAATATCTTCTTATCCTAGTAATCTGGAGATGTGCTTACCAGGTAAATCCTAAAACTCAAATTGGACAAAACTTGAAAGAACTAAAATTTAATATCTTCTTATCCTAGTAATCTGGAGATGTGCTTACCAGGTAAATCCTAAAACTCAAATTGGCCAAAACTTGAAAGAACTAAAATTTAATATCTTCTTATCCTAGTAATCTGGAGATGTGCTTACCAGGAATGATTATTATATTCACATTTTTTAGAGAAATCAGTCTCATAAATCTAAAAATGATGGTTTAATTGATGGATGGTCAGTGAGAGATCGTGCCGATTTTAATTAGCAGAATTTCATTTCACTAATTAAAGAAAGACAAATTATGATCGCCACAAACTCATTCTTCTCTTTAATCAGAAACGAAAATGTTCTCCGGGCGTTCTCCCACCCCTCCTCCGCTCACGCCTCCTACTTCCAACACTCATTCCCAGCCCCTCAAGTGATAAATATTGTTGGTGCACGGCAGGGGGGGGATTGAGCTGGTGGGGGTGGAGGCTGATAATTGAAAACAATTTTTAGTGAAATTTTGCTTGGTTGTACAGAAAATAGGGATAGACATGGTTAGACCAGTGTGAAAAGAGAAGCGAATTTTCTTTTTAATGGATAAAAATGTATTTTCTTGGCCATTTATAATTCTATGTATATTTAACCAATGAAATATGATATTATATAAATATATGATTGTTGTGTTGTGTGTGATGCTGTGTGTGTATGTGGTAGAGATTATGAGGAAACAAGCGAACTGTATATAATGTATGTATTATATAGCTCAGTGCGGGATCTAGAGAACCGTGATTTAGAAATTTTCAGTTTCGGGTTCGATAGCGATCAGGTAACCTCCATGAGATTTTTCGAAGGTGGGAAGTGAATGTAGAGTGCCACTTGCCACCTTAGCTGATGATGAACAGTATAGGGATAGACAATGCACTATCTTAGTCATGGAACAGCCAGCGAATTTCCTCTTCATCGGCACTGAAAATGTATTTTCTTTTGGCCATTATAAGTTTCTTTTATATACATATATAATATATATAATATTGTGTGTGTTGTGTATGTGGTAGATGATTATGAGGAAACACAAGGATATTATGTATGTATATAGTAGCTCGTCGGTAGACTCAGCTTTACGAAATTCAAGGTCTGAGTTCGATAGCATCAGGTATATCTGATTGTGCAGTAAAGTGGAGGCTGCATCAGGTCCTCGTGTGTCTCCCTTAGCGTTGGTTACAGATATAGGGATACGACAATGGCATATTGTTGAAGAAGCGACATTTTTCTTTTAACATGGACTGGAAATAGTAATTTTCTTGGCGCATTATAAGTTCTTTTATTATAATATAATATATATAATTATATACTGTATATATATATGTGGTGTGATATTGGTAGAGATAAATGAGGCCCAGAGATATGTATGCTTGTAGTGATATAGCTCAGTTTGTAGACTCCGAGTTTAGAAAATTTTCAAGTTTCCTGAGTTCCGAAGGATCAGGTAAGTTGATTTGTGCAGTAAAGTGGGAGCCTGACAGTATGTGGTGCTACGTCAGCCTTAGCTTGGATGACAGTATATAGGGGGATAGATCCATTGATAATTCACGCTTGAAAGACAGAGATTTTCTTTTAGAAAGATAGTAGTTTTTTCTTGGCCATATAAGATTCTTATATACAAATATATATTATTATAACTATATCTCATCTCAGTACTATCCTCTCAATGTGGAAGATTGCCTGGGTCTTGTATGTCTGTAAGCCAATAATCTATGGTTACTATACGACAGTCACCTTTAGCCTTTGTTATCTCTACATCACATTCCATCGATTTTATTTTTATTTTAATACTCAATTATAAATAAAGTTGTTTTACATCATTAAGACTGTGTGACAATATTCTACATACTAATAACATGCAATTGTATTTATATAATACACTAAATCTACGCGGTTAAGTGTGAACTGGAAGGCTAACTTTGCATATTGGATCTCTTAAGATCGTTTGATTTTTACGATAAACTATATGCTGTAGTATGTGATTGATTTCTACATGTTTGGTTTTGATTCCTCAATGAATATAGCATAAATCTTGAGGATTAAATCTTAAAAGAAATCCCTTAACAAGAAGAAATAGACTGTAATAATTTTACTTTACTGTTCTATTTTAAACTCAAATAGTTAGAGTTAGGAAAAATTTACGCAATGAAGAGACGGAGTACATGGAAAATGATGGAATAGAGTTAGTTCAAAGTTGTTGTTCTATTTTTCTCAATCATACCCTCTGTTCCAAGATATTTGTTATCTGGAATTCCTTTTTCGTTTCATTAGCTTTCTAATTTAATCATGAATTTATCATATTTAAACTAAAATACTTGCACCCTAACGGTAGGGTGCCATGATACTTGCTCCAGTAATAGTATAAGTGTGTGTGTTGGCTCAGATTGGTAGAGTACAGCTTAGGAATTGTAAGGTGCAGGTTTGATACCAGTACTATCAGCCAATTGGTGCAGTGTAGCAAGGCAAGATATGGGTGAATCTGATCTGGTGGTAAATATGAGGATGCTGATGTAGGTGTGGCTGCCATCTTCAGCTTGGTTGACGAGATATAGGGTAGGACATGGGTTGAGATCAGGATGAAGAACGAAGGCACTCTATCTATCATGGATGACAAAATAGCATTTCTCTTGGTCTTCATAAATTCTTCGTATATCAAAGATAATATAATATATGTTATATTAGCGAATGATAGAGTACCAGGCCTACTTGAATCATAAGGTTCAGTTCGATACCAGTACTCTAGCAACTCGAGTGATGAAGGTAGACAGGTTGGGAAGCTGATCAGTTCGTGTGTCTGCGTTCCACTCATCAGCTTGGTTGTACAGCATATAGGGATCAGATAAATTGGTATATCAGTTATTCTTTTCATGGATGTAAAAATGAGCATTTTCTGGTCATTGATAGGTTCCTGTAATATACAAAAGATATATGGGCTCAATCAGTAGAGGTACCAGTTCTACGAATAACAGAGCGTTCAGCACTTTGATACTGGGCCCTTTTTCTGTCGGCAAAAGTGGGAGAGTCTCGTGGTAGTAGTGGCGCACACACTCTCAGCAAAAAAACTCAATCTTCTCTGGTCCTAGACCTAGCAACGAAGGGATAGAGTCCGATCATTGGTCTGCCAACTTTTACTTTTTGAGTGAGTGTCCCCTTCCTAATTTTGGAACACAGGCCCACCAGGTCTCAGACAAACCATCCCTGATGATCGGTACTCGTGTCGGAGTACGTGAAAATGTTCTAGGGATCAAACATTTTGGTGTGCTAATCGAATAGTTCCAGACCGATATGTTACGAAATTGCTCTGAAAACATTGAAAAGAACTCAATGCAGACCATAAGACTGTCTGTTTTGTTTAATACTGTTATTCATATGGTGTGTGGTGTGTGTGGTGTGTGTGTGTGTGGTGTGTGTGTGTCGGATTTGTTTTACGGCATATCAACCTCAGTGGGTCATTTAATCCCAATAAGTTTTGAAATAAATTTCATTCTTAATGGATACTCAATTTTTTTTTATAAATACGTTTTTTCTATTTAACCCATAGATGGGACTTAACAGGTACATCACTCCGGCCAGAGTGGACCGGGACAATGGTGATGAAGGTGCTCCACATTCCCCAAACCTCGAAACAGGAACCTACCATCAAATAGAGTTTAACGTCATTCCCAGAACATGTAGACCTCAGCCACTCTTCTAGCACCCATATTAATAAAGGGTTTGAGGGTTGCCATAAGGCAATAGGTAGGGCAATCATATAGGTGCTAGGGCTTGGACTGACCAGCCGATTGATTGGAGGGGGCCTCTAAACCGCCCGTCTAGCCAAGTAAGGTCTGTGGAGTGTTGCAGGGTCATGAATCTGCTAATCTACCAGACTCCATCCTTAAACATCACTGGTTGCCACCCACGCCAACAGGTAGGACCATTGGGGGAGTCTTACTCTATTCGCAGGAGGTGCAGTCGGTGCATTCTAAGCCAACCACGACCGGGTTGGTGTGTGTGTTGATGAATAAAAGAACAGTCGCCATATACATTGGGTATGAGCATTTCTGTCGTAAGAAGCGTTAAATACATTGATTGTCATTTCCTGGTAGAGGGGGGTTAAGACTCCCACAAGGGTGTGGTCCCTGTATGTGAGCACTTGAGCTTACTTCTAGCCCCACTCATCAGAGAATCGACCGAGGAGTATCGTTGGAGTCAAAATAGACTCTGTTTGAAAAACTATTACATTATGTACGCTTGAGGATAATAGATACAACCAGTTTATTGGTGTCAAAACGGATTATCATTAACGTCTTACATCCTGTTCGGCAATTTCCAGTCAGCCTCATTCCCTATACAGCAATTCTATCCAAAAAACATGGCCCTTTCATCTAAAGTTACCGGAGTCTATTTCCTTACTTTAAAGACTTCTAAATATGTTAATTTACATTTAAACAAAGGCTATCATTTGGGTAGATTATGGAACACGAATGTGACTTCGGGGCCAGGGCGGTAATGAGGCTGGTATAAGATGTTAAGAGTTAAATAAGAAAATGTTTGACATTGCTAGGCAAAAAAAAACTGAACAGAAAAAGAAACATTATTTGGCAAATAATAACCCAATCAAAACTGACATGCCATAGCAAACTAACCACTACTCCTCTCTAATATTCGCGTTTTTTCCACACTTACTCACTACTTCAGTCGTTTCTATACTCTCTGCTTCTCTTCCTCAAGTATTTTCTGAGCTTTCCTCCTCTAACCTAAGTAATTTTTCCTATCTCCCTTTTTCTCTCTTCCTAACTCTTGGTCTTTTCCTCCCTCTCTCTCTCAGTCCATTTCATAGTTTATCGGTACTTCAGTCTTTTATTCCCTACAATCACCTCTACCTCAGTCTGTTTCTCTGTTCTCTCTCGCTCGGTTTTTCGCTGCTCTCTCAGCAAATTCAATGCATGCTCTCTCTCCTCGGCCATCTAATCCTCGATTCATGTTGGCATTATCTTTTAATCCCAGTATATTATTTATCTCTGCTCTTTCGTCTTTTCCCATACTCAGTCTCGTCTCCTCTCTGCTCTCTCTCTCTTCAATCGTCGTCTCTCTGAAATTCATATCTCTCGTCTCTCTTCAATTCAATTTCTCCTCTCTCTGGTGGATCATTATCTCTCTGCTCATCTATCTCTTCGATCATGCTTCATGCCATGTTTTTATTTCAGTGTCTATTCGTTCTCTCTCTCTCTCTAACTTCAGTCAATTATATCTTCTTTCTCTATGCTACCTCGATTTATTTATCTGATTTTCTATCTTCAGTCTGTCTTCTGCTCTCTCTCTTCTCTCTTCCTATCTTCCAATTCTGCTCTCTCCTATCTCTTTCCTTCTTTCTTTGACCCAGCGTCAATGTCGTCCTCCATATATCCTCATTTCAATTTAGTGCTCGTTTCTATCCTCATTCTGTTCTTCTCTCTCTCTCATTCCTCTCATCTCTCTCTCTCTCTCTTGTTCCTTTAACCTGCCAGTCAATTCCTCTCCATATATCCCTCGATGTTCATTTTATCCTTGTGCTTTCTATCTCAATTCTTTTCTTTCTCTCGTCGTTCTCCGTCTCTCTGTATCTTCTCTCCTTTCTCCTCTCCTCTCCTCTTATCTTTACCTCATAAATTCTCTCCATCTATCCTCATTCCATTATGCTATGGTGTCTATCTCAGTCCATTCTGTTATCCTTCATGCTATATCCTTATCATGTTAATTCTTCATTTATCCTTTTTCTAACTATTCTCTTTATATCCTAATATCTTTTTTCTTTTCTGTGTCGTGGTATTTTTCTTTTGTTTCTCCTCACTTGGAACAATCTGTTTTCCTTCCTGCCCCGTCTCACCAAGCGCCCACCCGCTACCGGTTCTCCGCCCCTTTCCTCTTTCTGTTTTATTCTTTCCATCAGTACAATATTCCTTTTCTTTTTTCCCAAGCCAACTGATATCTCGATGGCACAACTCTTTCATCTCTTTAACTGCTCAAATCCTGGCTATCCTTGAATTATCACCAATCAGATTGCTCGTAACTGGGAGTCACTTTCCCCAGAAATAAAGGCGTTTTATTTAAAAAACATTCTCATTGGCTAATCTTTTCAAATTTGTCAGATTGTCAAAGCTGATGAAATAGAAATAAAATCGAATCTTAACAACATCATCAAAAATAGAAATAAGTGACACAGAACTGATTGTGTACTTCCAAATCCTAAATCTTTAATATATATATGATATATATTATATATTATATATATATCATATATATATTATATGGAGGCGCGTGGGCTGTGGTTAGAGTCGTGGAATTGGACTCATGATTCGAGTTCAAGTTCGCTAACGATGCTGGTGGCATTTCACATAGGCTAATCACCGCTTGGGAAAGGTATGAATCCATATATTCTTCCTCCCAGCTATGGGGTTAAATTAATGAAGCTCCAACTGGGCCGTTCAGCCTTGGGGTAGGTAACCAGGTCTACGGAGAGGGATAAACTCTGATTCAAATTCCTGAGTCAGTCAGTTATGGGTTGTGGCAACCCTAGATCGCACAATTCTCTTCTAGTCGAGACTGTTGCCAACCAAAGTGTGGATTGGTTCCAACACAAGCCTTCACCATTATAAACAAATCGATTGTGTGTGTGTGTAACCCTCATGCGTCGAAATTCGACGACGAGGAGGTCCATAATATATAATAATAGTAGGTATAGTATATATTATAATATTATATAATATAATGTGAATAAGAAAGGCTTAAATACCATAGGGTATGTGTATGGCATTTCCACTTGGGTAATCTAGGGCCGCACGGTGCTTCATTCATACTACGTAGATCTCTTTATTTAGCTAAATAACCTAATATAAAGATAACGTGGTCTGAAGAAGCTCCAGAAGGCTTTAGATATACCCACAGTGAGTAAATGGTCGCCATACCCACGATACCCCATGGTATTTGTAAGGTCACTTTTATTCACAAATAACTTTGCTCTGTTTACAATAATTTACAATACCGTAACATCTACAACAAACTCCTGCGTAGGCGGAATAAGACAGTCCTAGAATCACTCTTTTTACCAAACTTGTACCAACACCAAGGAATATATTAGAGAGTAGATAAGGTATCCAAAACTGGTAGTAAAAGATGATGATTCTACATGGGATCTTCAATCCTCACTGTAATAATTATACTTGCATGTTTTAAGTAAGGTGCAGAATACAAGGATTTTTATAAATCCCTGAGAGAGCAGCTCAAGCACTAATTAGATTAAATAACAGAGCAATATTTACTCTTTGAAAGAAAGGAAAACTCAAACAAACGTCATTCTGTATATAAATTTAATTTCGACAAAACTTAAAGGCCTTTTAGAAATTTGAAGAAATTCTAAAACCCATTAAATTTCTCCTTATATATAATTTAATATACCAAATTGTTGGCGTAAATCCTCGCGGTGAGAAAAACCCAGGAAATAGTTGATTGTAAAAATATACTAAAACATATATAATATTATATTATATATATATGTGTGTGTGTGTGTGTAATGCCCCTCCACAGGTTTTTAGAAGGGTGCATGTTTTGTTAGAAAGATGAGATTGTCCTAACCTGAACTTTAGACTTTACCCCCACACGACACACTTCTTATGATGAAAACTTTAGACAGACATAGTAGATGTTAAAACAAAAATATTATGAAAATGAAGAGGAACACATTTTTGATAGACCGACCCGTAAGCTTGCATAGGGGTGAAAAGTTGTTGATTTTGGAGTCATGCATTTGCGGTGGCGGCTAAAATAAAATTTTTCTCATCAGTGGGGTTAAATAGTTGGATATTTGGATTCTACAGTCCTATTTTCCTTAACACTACCAAATTTCAGGAAATATTTGGAATGTATAAAGTATTTTTGAAAAAATTAAAAAAAGCACTGAGATTTTGCGACACGCATGGCTTAAATTTGAGGCCAAATAAGAAGATTATATCCCCTCTAAAATCGGAACGGGTAAGGTTTAAGAAATAAATAATTGGCACACTTTCCTAACTCATGAAGGGGAACATTTGTGCAAATTTCAAGTAATTCGGTGCGGTGGGTGTACGCCCTGGTGAATTGAATGGAATGGCCCAAAGGTAATATAAATCCTTTGACAATAAACATTCACACCCCACACATTTACAGCATCCATGTTGCATAGCAGGTCGAGCCACCATTTGCAAGAGGTCCAGGCATATGTTCAGGGTTGAGCTTTTGTGGGTGGTGGTTGGTTTTACACATGGCTTGAAGAGTGGAGGATATTGGGGAGAGTGGTAATTCAGTATAACAGCAATGGTTGTCAGAAAAAAAATTCGAGATGGTGAGAGACCTTTAATGATTTAAAAAAAAACTAGCCCTGTTGGCCTGGGTTTTGATTAAACCAACTGCACCCTCTTTAGAGGGTTAGACCCCCTTCAATGGGGCCACCTTGTTGGCCATGTGTGGCGAAGTGTGATGCTTAAGGATGGAACTCTAGTGTGGAGAAATCCCTGACATGCAACAATCCCTTTGGTCTTACTTAGGCTAGAGGGGCGGTCTGAGAGAGGTCAAGTCCTAGTACGTATATGATTGCCCACCCTATTACCCTTATGGCAAGCCCCAACGTTTTTATAATAATGTGCTAGAAGGCGGTGGCTGAGGGTCTTAATGTACTTTTATGGATCCATCTATGGGTTAAATAGAACAAAATAAGTTCTAAGAATGTGTTTTAAAAAATAATTAAGTACCCATCAAAATTAATGAAACAAAATGTCTTTGGTATAAAATGACCAACAAGGTTGATATGCCATAAAATCAACCAAACCACAATGACTAAAACAAAATGCCTTCGGCTTAAATGACCCAACAAGGGTTGACATGCCATAAAATCCAACAACCAACCAACCAAGAATGACTAAAACAAAATGTTCTTCGGCATAAAATGACCCAATAAGAGTTGATATGCCATAAAATCCAACCCACAACCAGAGAATGACTAAACAAAATGTCTTCAGTTTAAAATGACCAACAAGGGTTGATATGCCCATAAAATCCAACCACCAACCACCAACAATGACTAAACAAAATGCTTCGGCTTAAAATGACCCAACAAGCATTGATATGCCATAACACTCCACCAACCAACGACACGATAGAGACCTTGGAATCTTGCATCAAACTTAAGGCTGGCAGATTCCCCCTCTCCATCCTCGCTTTGTCGCATCTCTGAGATTTTCAGCATGTAATTGAGTCACAAGAACCGCATCATAATACTTGCATCTAATTGATTTAGTTAAACTGATAATGATGAAGTGGTGTAAATACATCATCAATCATCAGCACAAGCAGCATTGTCATGTGGCCAATTGATCAAATCTGACATCGTAAAATTTGAATGATTTCCTTTTGGGAACATACACATTGACTCGATTCATAAATATTGATGGAAAGGTGTCATGACAAGAAGATATATTATCAGCAAGATTCATTTTTATCTTCTCTCTCTGAATCTATCTATCTGTGTGTGTGTATATAATATATATATAATATATATATATATATTATATATATATATATATAATATAGTAGTACTTACGCGTGGGTATGAGTACGATCGTTGGAAGCGCACAGTATCCAGAGTTAAGGATTGAGAAAAAACAAATACAAAGTGCTCAATACAATGTAGAGCAAAATTATTTTAACAATGGAAAGGAGTAACCTACTCGAGGTTTCATCGATTTGATTTTCAGGGTTACGTTAGTTAAATTAATTGAGTTTTCGATTAATCCTTAGATGGATAATACTGCCACGTTGGAATGGGATTTTATCCTTAGTAGACTACTAAGATAAATCCCATCCAAACGGGCATGCTATTAACATCTAAGATAATCGAAAACTCAACTTAATTTAAACTAACGTAACCCTGAAGAATCATCGATGAAACTCGGTAGGTTACTCCTTTCATTGTTAATATATATATATAATATACTATATATAAGTAAAGAACATAACAAAAGACTTAGAGATATAGCATTATAGTTCTGTTCAGGGAGCTAGACAAAGTTCTCTAACTCTCCCGACTCATCCAGATGTGAATTTCTTCTTTTTTATTCGCATCTGATGAGCTTGGGAGAGTTAGACACTTTGTCTAAGTCCCTGAATAGACTATAATGCTAAATCTTAAGTCTTTGTTATTTCTTTACTTCTATATATTTGCTCTGTGACTCTAACATTAAGAGCAACACATTGAGCTCTCAAATTTTTAAATAAAACTCTGTGCCGTAAGGAAGATTCTTCTCTGGACTTTTGGATTATATATCTTATTATAATGGAGATTGTGTGTTTTTCTGTCTGTAACCGAAACTATATTCCTACTCCAAGTCACATTCTCTTAGTTATTGACATCACATTCTCCATGATTTATTTTTATCTAAACCTCAATTATTATAAAATTGTCTTACATTATTAACATAACTGTTAACTATGTCTACATACAACAACATGCAGTTATATTATATATAAAACAAAATAGCGCTTTACAAATGTGAAGGGAAGGCTAATTTGCATATTAATATTAAAAATCGAATTTAATAATATGTGCCTTAGTAATTGATTTCTAACTGTTTGGTTTTATTTAATGAATATAAGCAAAAATCTCTTCAATGAATTTAAATGAAATCCATTAACAAGATAAAATAAATATGTCATTTTATTCTTTACTTCCTCTTTTAACTAAATCTTAAATTAGAAAAAATAACATGAAAGAGAGAGTGATAGAGAGTAAAGTTTCAGTTGTTCCATTTTTTTATTATACTCCTCCGTTTCAAATCTTTTATCTGTATTCTTATTTAGTTTCGATTAGCCTTTTAATTTAATACAATATTTTATTACATTAAAACTTAAATACTGCACTCCGGAGGGTGCATATATTTGCTAGTATCATATATATATATAATATATATTTTTGAGTTAATGTTGCATTGACAATGGAGTCAAACCTGGTTACTGACAGTTTCTTGCTATGCAATCTTCAGACAAAAATGGAGTATATATATATATATGATGTGTGTGTGTGTGTCTATATCTTATTATAGTGGAGATTGTGTGTTTTTCTGTCTGTAACCGAAACTATATTCCTACTCAAGTCACAATTCCCTTAATTATTGACATCACATTCTCCATGATTTTATTTTATCTAAACCTCAATTATATAAAATTGTCTTACATTATTAATACTGTTAACTATGTTCTATACTGACAACATGCATAATATTTATATATAAAACAAAATAGCGTTTACAGTGTGACACGGGAAAGCGTAATTTGCATATTATATATTAAAAAATCGACATTTAATAAATATGTGCTTAGTATTATTGATTTCTAACTGTTTGGTTTTATTTTTAATGAATATAGCCAAACACTCTTCATGAATCTTAATGAAATTCCATTAACAGATAAAATAACTGTCATTTTTATTTCTTTACTTCCTCTTTTAAACTAAATAACTTAAATTGAAAAAATACAATGAAGACAAGAGGGATCGGAAGAGTAAGTTTCAGTTGTTCCATTTTTTATTATACTCCCTTGTTTTCAAATCTCTTATTTAATACTCCTCTGTTTCAAATCTTTTTTATCTGTATTCTTTATTTAGTTTCATTAGCTTTTCTAATTTAATTGATATTTTATTACATTAAAACTTAAAAATACTTGCACCCGGAGGGTGCATATATTTTGCTAGTATATGTAATATATTGAAAAATTTGAAAAAAACACAGGTTCAATAAAATGAGTGATATTTATTCAGTATCAACACACACAGACACACATAGACCACAATGAAAGCGATTATTACTCAATTTTTCATATGCTCTCCTCTCTCACTTCCTTTTCTTCCTTGCAACACAACGTAAGAGAATGTTCAATGTCATCTTCAAAACCGTTTATCCCAGCATTCATAATTTTCAACAATTCTAAGGCGTTAATTTTTCATTCAAACATTTTTAAACAAACTGATTAACAAAGACCTCACAGTCTCCTTATTATCTTTGATGAATTTTTTTTTCTTAAATCAATAAAGGACATGAAGAAGATCGTACTAAAGCAGATTGAAACACTGTGGCATTGGCTGAATAACTATCACTCATTTTATTGAACTATGTTTTTTCAAAATTTTTCAGTATATTACATATCGTCGGATTTACTTCCATATATATATATATATATATATATATATATTATATATATATATGTTGTGTGGTGTGTCTGTGTCATATATATATGTCTCTCTGTCTTCTCTATATAATGTCTATATATATGTCTCTCTCTCTCTCTCTCTCTATATATATATATTATTATATATATATATGTCCATGCTGTCTCTCTCTCTCTCTATATTATATATATGTAGTATGTGTGTGTGTCTGTGTGTGTATATGTGGTGTGTGTGTGTCTGTGTAATATATAATTATATATATATGTCCGTCTGTGTGTATATATATATGTGTGTGTCTGTGTGTGTATATATATATATATATGTGGGTGTGTATGTCTGCGTATATATATGTGTGCGTGCGTCTTTGAATTGAAAAAGCCATATCATCTCAACTTTAACCTTGATAATGACCATTGATGGTTTAAAAATGCAAGAAAGAAAAATATTGGATGATTTCCATGCAAAATTTCAACTTGAAAGATTTTTGTAATCTTTGTGTCAGATAACACGAGAGGAGAAATCAATCAAAAAATTAAAACAAACATTGTCTATGGTTTTTAATATAACTTGTTTAACAAGGAAAATCACTGAAAAGATATATAGTATATATATATATATTATATATATATATATATATAATATATATATTAGAAAGAGAGAGTGTGTGTGAGTGGGGTTTGTGTGTGTGTATATATATATATATATGTATGGTTGTATATAGGGTGTGAGTGATTGTGATGTATACGGGTGTGAGTGATTGTGTATGTATTGGGTTGTGAGTGATTGTGTATGTATTGGGTGTGAGTGATTGTGTATGTATATGGGTGTGAGTATTGTATGTATTGGGTGTAAGTAATTGTGTAGTATTGGGGTATGTATGGGTGTGAGCGATTATAAGTGTGTATTGTATATTATGTACTGAGTATGTGTATGTGTATATATGTACATGAGTATGTGTATGTGTATATATGTAATGAGTTTGTGTATTGTGGTATATATATGTACATGAGTTTGTGTGTATATATGTATATATATGTATATGAGCGTTGAGTATCTATATGTGCTTATATTATATATCCGTATATATATATGTTTTATGTCCATATTATATATATATTCAAGGATTTTATCTATACATATTCTCTCATGTTTTTTTTTTCCATCAAATATTTCTTTTTTGCTTTTTTTCCTTCATTAATATTCATGTTTTCTCCTCTTACTTCTTAATTGACTCTCTTCCCCTCTTTTTCACTTCTTACTGACTCTCTTCCCCTCCTCTGCTCTTAACTTCTTATCTGACTCTCTTCCCCTCTCTCTATTCTTATCTGACTCTCTTCCCTCTCTCTCTTACTTCTTATCTGACTCTTTTCCCTCTCTCTTACATCTTAACTGACTTTCTTCCCCTCCATCTTTCTTTTTTCAACCTAAGCAAAATCACACAATAAATGATCGATTACATTTTATTTTATTTGCCCCCCCCCCGCCATGAATTTGATGACATCTTGCCAAATCCAAAATAACAAACCCCAAACAAGGAAGTGTTGGGGGTGGGTGGATGAGAATTCATATTGAGTATGAGAAACAGATGATGTATTATGTTCAATTAAAGCTTTTCAATAATCCTGATTGAGCAATATATTAAACTTTNCAGGAAGATAGTGAGGGCGGTTGTGTATATATACATTCGTTTTAGATCCACATCAGTTAGAAGCAGTTATACAAGGATAAACAGACGTAAGAGTTGCAGTAAGAGTCACTTCTGTCAGTGAGTTGACAGAGATTAGAGCTAGTTCATGAGATAGAGGGAGATGAGAAGAACAGCCCAAGGGGAACTCTCTCCACCAGGTCACTTGTGCACTGTACTTAACACCAATGCGCATGGAGTGAAAGAGAATTGAAATAGCAATAGATGATCATATTGCAAGGAATGGTAGGGCTGAGTGTCATACAGCCCCTCTGTGTCTGAAGAACAAAGAACCAGGCCCAAGGGGAACTCTCTCACCAGGGTCCACTTGTGCACCAGTATTTAACAGCCAAAGAGTTTATAGTGAAAGAGAATGAAAATAGCAATAGATGATCATATTGCAGGGGAACGGTAGGGCTGAGTGTCATACAGCCCTCTGTGTTGAAAAGTTTACATTCTTGTTTTGTTCTTTATTCATTTTTTTTTACCTTGTGACCCCATCCTGTGGCTGAGTAAGCTTTGACGCATAAAAAATACTTTAAGAAATACAAAAAAAAAAGCAGTAAAATCAATGATTAAAGTATTGAAAGTATTTATTAATATTCAATGAATGGTGATTTTTTGTACATTGCTTTAAAAACAAAAAATAATATTTTCAATTGCAGATTACAATTTTTGTTCAACTAAATTTACTTTTCACAATATTTTTGTTCTATGAAGTTTGGAAATAATTTTTATCTTTTACAATTCCACAGTTGCTGATGAAATTCAGATTGATATCCACTTTGAAACTTTCCAGAAACATTGTATGATTTTGATCACATTAAATAACATAAGCTGTTTTAAGGCAAAATATAAGACAGCTAGACTTTTATATAATAATATATATATATATATATATTATAGTAATTTAAATAAGATACTAATATGATTTGATAATCATTAATGTTATAATTAAATACGAGAATTGTTTACCCCAAAGAGAAGCAGTTTCTGTTACAGACAATATTCCCCATTATAATAAACTAGCAAAATAAATGAGCCTCATAGGCAAAAGTATTTATGTTTTAAAGTAATAAATATTTTTCAAGCGAAAATCTTTGACATTTCAAAAAATTCAACATTTTTTTTAAAGAATGTTCCACAATTCATATATCGTCTCAGCAATGAATAAATAAGTAAAGGCTCCCTTATATAAAATCCTCTATAATTAAGACATAATTCTTTTACATTTGTGATATTAAATACATCTGAACATTTTGAATATGAACAACATTTCTTTATTATTTTGCTTTCATTTAACTTATAAGTTATTCTCTGGATTTATGATATTACAGATTTTTAATTCTGAATGAATTGATTCCCTGATTTGAATACAGTATTTTCTTGACGACTTGGATTTCAAAAAATTCAAAATTGGTATGTGGTGTAAGCAATAAATAATGGAGAAAAGCATATTCTTGAAAATTGAGGAGTTTTGTTTAATGGAAATCAGATTGGTGGAGTATACGCCGATAAACATTTTCATGGAATCAGATTGGTGGAGTATACGCCGATAACATTTTCATGGAAATCAGATGGTGAGATATACGCAGATAAATTTTCAACGGAATCAGATTAGTGGAGTATACGCAGATAACACATTTTCACGGAATCAGATTAGTGGAGATACGCAGATAAACATTTTCACGGGAAATCAGATAGTGGAGTATACGAGTACATTTACGGAAACGATAGTAACGTATAGCAGATAACATTTTCCGGAAATCAGATTAGGTGGAGTATAAACAGATAGACATTTCACGGGAAATCAGATTAGTGGAGTTAAACAGATAAACTTTTCAGGAAATCAGATTAGGGGTATAAACAGATAAACATTTTCATGGAAATCAGATTAGTGGAGTATACGCAGATAAACATTTCACAGAAATCAGATTAGTGGAGTATACACAGATAAACATTTTCACGGAAATCAGATTAGTGGAGTATACGCAGATAAAAACATTTTCAACGGAAATCAAGATAGTGGAGTATACACAGATAACATTTCACGGAATCAGATTAGTGGAGTATACGCAGATAAACATTTCACGGAAATCAGATTAGTGGAGTATCGCAGATAACATTTTATGGAAATCAGATTAGTGAGTATACGCCGATAAACTTTTCACAGAAATCAGGTAGTGGAGTATACGCAGATAAACATTTTCATGGAAATCAGATTAGTGGAGTATACGCAGATAAACATTTTCATGGAAATCAGTTTAGTGGAGTACACGCAGTATAACATTTTCCATGAAATCAGATGGTGGAGTATACACAGATAAACATTTTCATGGAAATCAGATTAGTGAGTGTACACAGATAACATTTTCATGGAATCAGATTAGTGAAGTATACACAGATAAACATTTTCATGGAAATCAGATTAGTGAGTATTAAAATGAGAGAGGATCATCATTTTTGTGGATTCTGATTTGGTTTTGTCTTTTTTTCTGATGGTTTCCAATTTTTTGGTGGAAAAATATTCAAATGCTCAAAGAACGTTAAAGTTGTTTGTGTGAAGTGTGTGAGTGTTCTTTTACTTTCGATCAAAATTGCTGATGCATATGAAAACAAACAGAGGAGAGAAGCCACTTTATTTTTAAGTGTGGTGATTCATCTTTTGACACAAATCAACTTTGAGGATGCATATGCGAGCACACACGCAGCAGAGAAGCCATAATCTTGCGACGGTGTGTTCTACGTTTTGTAAAAATCAAGTTTGGTTGAAGCTATGCGAAACATATAGAAAAGTTCCATCTTGTGAAGTGTGTGCTCTTCCATTTCAAAATCTAATTTGGTTAAGTCATAATCGAACACATATAGAAGTTCCATTCTTGTGAAGTGTGTGTCTCTGCCATTTCAAAAATATCATTTGGCTTATCATCATGCGAACACTAACAGAAAAGTTCCCATTCTTGTGCACAGTTGTGTGCGTTTCCATTTTGCAAAAAATCTCATTTGTTAATCATATGCGAACATATACAGAAAAGTTTCCTATCTTCTTAGAAGTGTGTGGTGCCTCTTCTATTTCAAAAAATATATTTGTTAATCATATGCAACACATACAGAAAAGTTCCATTCTGTGAAGTGTGGTGGGTTCTTCATTTCAAAAAATATCATTTGGTTAACATATGTGAAACATATACAGAAGAAAGGTGTTCCATTCTTTGAACGAAGTGTGTTTGCGTCTTCTATTTCCAAAATATCATTTGGTTAATCAATGCGAACATTACAGAAAAAGTTCCAATTCTTGTGAATGTGTGCGTCTCCATTTCAAAAAATCTCATTTGGTTTAATCATATGCGAACACATACAGAAGTTCCATTCTTGGAAGTGTGTGCGTCTTCCATTCAAAAATATCATTTGCTTAATCATATGCGAACATTATACAACGAAAAGTTCTTTTGTGAAGTGTGTGCTCTTCATTTCAAAAAATCTCATTTGGTTAATCATATGCGAAAACATACAAAAAGTTCCATTCTTGTGAAAGTGTGTGCGTCTTCCATTCAAAAATCTCATTTGGTTAATCATATGCGAATCATCATCAGAAAAGTTCTCAGTTCTTGAGAAAGTGTGTGCGTCTTCTATTTCAAAAATATCATTGGTTAATCATATCGAACACATACAGAAAAGTTCCATTCTTGTGAAGTGTTGTGCATCTTCCATCAAAAAATATCATTTGGTTTATCATATTGTGAACATAATACAGAAAGTTCCTTCTTAGAAGGTGTGTTGCATCTTCTATTTCAAAAAATATCATTTGGTTAATCAAATGCAGAACACATACAGAAAAGAGTTCACTTCTTGTGAAGTTGGCGTCTTCCATTTCAAAAATCTAATTCGGTTAATCATATGCGACACATATTGAACAGTTCCATTTCTTGAAAAGTGTTGTGCTTCTTCCATTTCAAAAATTAAGTTGGTTAATCATATGCGAACACATACAGAAAAGTTTCCATTCTTGTGAGTGTGTCGACTTCCATTCAAAAAAATCTAATTTGGTTAATCTAATATGCGACACATACAGAAAAGTCCATTCTTGAGAAGTTTGTGTGCGGTCTTCCATTCAAAAATCTAATTTGGTTTAATTTTTGCGAACCATAGAGAAAAGTTCCATTCTTGTGAAGTGTGTGCGACTTCCATTTCAAAAATCTAATTTGGTTAATCATATGCGAAACACATACAGAAAATTCTTCTGAGAAGTGTGTGTGCCTCTTCATTTCAAAAAATCTAATTTTGGTTAATCATATGCGAAACACATACAGAAAATTCCATTTCTTCGTGAAAAGTATGTGCATCTTCTATTTTCCAAAAATATTAATTTGTTGAGGCATTGCAAACTTACACAAGGAGGAATTATAAAAACTGAATTTACTTATGAATGTTTATATAAAGCAGGACCCTTCTGCATTCGTCTGAGTATGCATGTGCTGTCTATTGACCAGTGCTTGCCTCAACCCTTGGCAACTTATAATATATAACGAGAGGAGGATATATGGTAGCAGTGGTTCCGGCCAATGCAAAACAAGGAGATAAACCCTTTCCCATGGATAGCGATAAGGTACTTCGAGCCAACAGCTTTAACCAATTGGTGAAAGATTGCCTTTGAGTTAAGAAGTGTCAGGGTAGGACAAATGACTATGTAGAACTATGTGCCTATTTTCATTGGCAAGCATCTTCTTGGAAGAAGCAAAGCACCTGGCCACTATGGTGGTTGTTGTGTATGTAAGTTGATGGTAGATCCGATCACCACACTATGGATACTGGTTGTCCCTGTCAATAGCCAGCAGATATATGTTCAGTCATGAACAGAAAGAATATAAAGGTATATAAAAAAAGATACATCATTACAAGCATCTTCTCTGGAGAAAAGCAAGCACCTGGCACTTTGTGTGCGTTGTGTCCAGAGCGTTGATGCTAGATCCATCACTCACACTAGTGGATTACTGTGTTCCCTGTCTATTGCCAACAAAGATATGTCAGTCATGGCAGAAAGGAACACAAGGGTAGTATAAAAAAGATACATCATTACGGCATCTTCTCTGAAGAAGCAAGCACCTGGCACTTACCATGTTATGGGCCTAAGGTGATGTAGATCATTCACCACACTAGTGATACTGTTGTTCCCTTTGCTATACTCAGTAGTCATGACAGAAGGACATACAACGTATATCAGAAAGTTCCAGGGACTGGTGTCACAAAAATCATTTCAAACCCAAACTACAAACTACTAGGTTTTCACCTTAAACTATTTTCGTCTGGAGGTTTGTAACTTGTGAATTCTCAGTTTCTACAACATTAACTTTCTTCCGCAATGATTTTATTATAGATATACTCTGTTTCAGGTGCCAAACAATGAGCACAGAGCAACGAACAAACTTGAAGTTTTCTGGTCCGGTTGGGGAAAACTCGTTCAAGAGCACTGGGATTGCGTGCGTAGTGTATAGAGTGAGATATGTCATGCTCACATGTTCTTGAGTGGTGCAAAAGGTTTAAAGAGGGGGCATGGACGTTAGAAAAAAAACGACCCCATAGTGGAAGTCTTCAACCGACCAGGCTAGGGCTAAAGGTTGACATGTCAGAGCAGGATGGTGCATAGTGATCGTTGGCGACTGTCTGACTGATCGCAATGAGCTGGCATTGAATAGAGATTAGCATTGGATTGCGTTTTATATAGATATACTCTGTTCAGGTTGCCAAACAATGAGCACAGAGCAACAACAAACTTGAAGTTCTGGTCCAGTTGGGGAAAACTCCATCAGAAGCACAGGGATGCTGCAGCAAGAGTACAGCATCGATGCTCATGGTTTTTGATGTGCAAAGGTTTAAAAGTACGTGAGGGCATGGTGAAGACAACATCAGGAGTGGAGACTTTCAATGATCAGGACTGAGGCTAGGTTGAGCGTTGTCAGGCAGATGTTGTTGTAGCGATGTGTTGACTGATCGCAAAGGAGCTGGGCACGAAATAGAGATAGCATCGGATGTCTTCACGAAGATTTGACACATACGGAAGTCTGCGCAAAGATGGTGCCAAACTGAAAAACATTGACGATGACATTGTATGCAAGTGTTGCGACATCGCAAGCGTCTGAAATCAAACCAGACTTTTTAGGGAGAGTCAGATCACCGAGTGATTGAGTATAGATCTTTGAGTATGACCAAGAGGACAAATGCCAGAGCCTTCAGTGGAAGACCTGAATTCGTCTAGGCTGAAGAAAGCAAGA
Organism: Doryteuthis pealeii; assembly: GCA_023376005.1. Classification (NCBI taxonomy): domain Eukaryota; kingdom Metazoa; phylum Mollusca; class Cephalopoda; order Myopsida; family Loliginidae; genus Doryteuthis; species Doryteuthis pealeii. Next base: position 6,931,366 of record CM042180.1, read on the forward strand.
CATTGAAGTCCAAATTAAAGTCACGTTGTTGATGGCATTTCATTTGATGTTAGGGAATCGTCCACTACGAGTTCTGCCACAGGGCCAGAATGATCAACCAGCAAAAGCAAAGACAGTGTGAAGTCAAATTTAAAAGTCATATTGATTGCATTCTTTGATGTTAGGATCGTCCACTGCCAAGTTCTTGCCAGAGGGCCAGATGATCAAACCAGCAATAAAGATACTGTAGGAAAAAAATTAAAATGAAAAAAAGATACTGTAGCTTCCTTCGTTCAGTGACATAAGAAGGTGAGAGATGTGACAGGACAAGCTCGTGGGGTTCTTCACATGACAACACAAGCGTCCCACACTGCCCTGAGTATGCCGAGATTTCCCGCCCAGAAGAACATCACGTGCTGAACAACCTCCCTATTCACCCAGTCTGGCATACATGTGGCTTTTTTCGTCTTTCCCCAACTCAACGGTGTCAGCAAGGAAACCGGTTTTGAGGATTGTGCACGGCATCAAAAAGCTGTGAATGACAGAGCTACAGAAATTCCCGGAAGAATCCTTCAGGACGTGCATGCAAGTGTGCAGAGGGAAGGATGGAAAGTGCATTAAACTAAAGGGGATTACTATTGAAGGGGATAACTTGGAGTTTGTATGAATAAATTTTTGTAACACCCAGTCTGGAACTTTTCTGATCTATTGCATATATGCATAAAGGGAGAAGTTGATTTGTTTCCTTTAGAAAATAAAATGATTAACAAAGTTGTGAAAGCTAAGTTTGATGTGATAAGGAGATAACACTAAAAATTAAATTCCATAGCTTTTAACAATTTTTAGTGTTTTAGTTTTTAAGATGATCCACAAAAATGAACAAGGAAATACCTAGTTCCCACTGTTTTTGCTTTACCAAACGTAACTTTTAAAAATTTTACTTTTCCAAAATGAATCCTGATAAAAACTGGGTTTGTTACGTAGATAACTATAAGTCAAATATGACATTTATTACTTATCAATATTGAAAAGATACCAAAAAGTTGAATAAGTTTTTTTTTTTGTTGACTGATTAATCTTTTTTAAAATAGTTAAATAAAGTGTATAACACTATAATTATTGCTTAGGCACAAATTTGTGCTAGCAATTAAATTATAGAAAAAAAATTTAAATTTGCATTTTATTCATTGAACAATGCACTAAAACCTACTACACATATAACATAGTACATAAATATAGAATTAGATTTTTCTACAAGTGCAGGTTCACAATTCCAATTTGTGAGTTAATCAATATGACCAGGTTATAGCTTCAAATGATTTATGACGTGTATTTTTGTTTTAATTCTTCTTTGTGGTTCACTCCTGAAATTAAACAAAATAATTTTTTTTGAAATTTAGAAATATTTGGTTTATAATTTATAATGTAATTTGAATGAAAATTGTTTAAAAGTAATATTTTAATTGACATAATATGAATAAATTTACTTACTCTAATGTACATTCTTTTTATAGCCTCTTCCCCTCATCTCCAATTCAATTTGACTTCAACATTGAGAAAAGAACTATTTCTGGGAAGGAAATAAAAAGCATTTATTATCCCTTTTAATTTTCAACCAACTGCGATTTACTTCAATGTGGATTTTAAATTGTGTGCCAATTTATAAAATTTTAGTGAAGAAGTCACCTAAACAGGTACTACAATCAGAAGATAATTTTGACACAATGGGCTAATGGGATTGGAATGGTCATAACCCCACACAACAACAAAAAAAATTACTGAAATTGGACAATCCCAAAGAGAAATTATGTGGCTTTCAGGAATTCCATCCCCCACCATCCAAATTTCCAATTTTTTTTCTGTTAGGGGAGATGAGTTTACTACTAGTTAGACTTTATTTTGATACCACCGAGCAGGCTACAATAAAATACAAAACAAGCTTTTAATTACCTCCCAGTACATAACCTTGAAGGGCCGGTTGCTCAGTCGATCTCTCTCTAAAAAGTATTTATTTGTATTAAAGCAAGAATGTATTGATATAGAAAATGTATTTTATTCGTATTAAAGACAAGAATGATATTGATATAGAAAAAGTATTTATATCGTTATTAAAGACAAAATGTATTGATATAGAAAAAGTATTATTTCGTATTAAAGGACAAGAATGTATTGGATATGAAAAAGTATTTATTTCGTATTAAAGACAAGAATTAATTGATGATAGAAAAAAGTATCTAATGGTATTAAAAAGTATTTATTCGTATTTAAAGACAAGAAATGTATTGATATAGAAAAAGTATTTATTCGTATTAAAAGACAATAATGTATTGATATAGAAAAAAGTATTTATTGGTATTAAAGACAAAAATGTATTGATATAGAAAAAGTATTATTTGTATTAAAGACAAGAATTGTATTGATATAGAAAAGTATTATTTGTATTAAAGACAAAAATGTATTGATATAGAAAAAAGTATTTTTGGTATTAAAGACAAAATGTATTGATATAGAAAAAAAGTATTATTTATTAAAGACAAAAATGTATTGATATAGAAAAAAGTATTTATTTGTATTAAAGACAAAAATGTATTGATATAGAAAAAAGTATTTATTTGTATTAAAGACAAAAATGTATTGATATAGAAAAAAGTATTTATTGTATTAAAGACAAAAATGTATTGATTTAGAAAAAGATTTGTATTAAAGACAAAAATGTATTGATAAGAAAAAGTATTATTGTATTAAAGACAAAATGTATTGATATAGAAAAAGTCACAAAATGTATTGATATAGAAAAAAGTATTATTGGTATTAAAATATAATGTATTGATATATAGAAAAAGTATTTGATTATTAAAAACAAAAATGTATTGATATAGAAAAAGTATTAGGGTGTTAAAAAGACAAAAATGTATTAAAAACAAAGTGTATTGATACAAAAAAAGTATTTGTTGGTTTAAACAGAAGGAAAGCCAGAGAATAAATTGGATTGTTTCTAAAGAATCAATGTATAATAGTAAGGATATCTTGTCTTATAATTTGAGGCAGAAGGAAAACGAGAGAATAGAATGGCCAAAATTTATAAAGACAATAAAAAAGAAGAAATTGATTGTAAAGAATCAATGTATAATAGTCATTGGGGTGGCCTAAAGTCGGTATCAGCCAATCAGCGTGGGAGTCTATCCCCTTTTCACTAGCACTAGACCAAGAAGATTGTTTTCTTGCATCTGAGGTGGAGCGCCACACCTACAATCAGCTCCTTACTTTACTGCGCAGATCCCTGTGCTACTCATATGCTGAGTTGGAGAGGGCTAGTATCGAACTAGGAACTTTGTGGTTTCATGCCGAACACTCTACCGACTGAGCTAACCCGGCCCTAATCCATAATTCCAGAAAGGTCAGAGGGTAAAATGGGCAAAAGATTGTGACGGAGACAATCAAGATGTGGAAACTATTTGATGTGAATCAATGTATAATAGTAACAATATCTAATATCAGAATGAAGGCCCGAGCATAGTCTGACAAAATATTTTTAATATATAGGATGAAACAAATGAAACAAATCAATGTACAGTAGCAGCCATATTGTCTCATAAAAAAATAAAGACAAAACATTTTGTTTTCTTTCTCTTTGGATGATGCCCCTCACCCTGACATTTTTTTTTTTTTTTTTTTTTTTTTTGGTGGGGGGAGTTGGTCAGCTTGTTTTCTACCCTGGTTTCACTAGTAACCAAAATGGAATAGCAAAATAATTGTCACTCAACCACTTATTCTAACTCTTTCTTTGGTTGTGGTGGTGGTTTTGTTTTTTGTTTTTTTTCCATTTTTCTTTATCACGGAACTTTCTCGGTTTCCTTCTACTTTCCATTATTCCTTGTTGAGTCAATAATTTCCGCATGGAAATCCTTATTCATTTCTTGCCTTATTGCATATTCCAACCGGCTTGAATAATAATAACTCTTCTTAGTAAATAGAATATATCAATGATGCATCAACACTATTGGATTATAGGAATCTTTTCTTTCTCTCTGGAGAAATGATTAACTGCAGGACTAAAACTATTGAATGTGGAGGTGTGTTTTGCGTAATGGTTATTGTCATAGGAAATGGACTTGGCTCTTTAACCTTGGGTAGGTAACCAGTCCGAGAGAAAGAAAACTCTGAATTCAAACCTTTAAACTCTGTTTAAAAAATTAACCCTGTGACACATCTGACCCGTGCAGAAGGGTTAAAGTTGATATATGCATATTCATATATATATATAAAGTAAAAGTAAAGTCGATGGGGTGGCCTAAAGTCGGTATCAGCCAGTCAGCGAGGGAGTCTATCCCCTTTTCAATAGCGCTAGACCAAGGAGATTATTTTAGCATCTGAGGTGGAGCGCCACACCTACCATCAGATCCTTACTTTACCGCACAGATCCCTGTGCTACTCATACGGTGAGTTGGCGAGGACCGGTATCGAACTAGGAACCTTGTGGTTTCTAGTCGAACGCTCTACCGACTGAGCTAACCCAATGCGATTAAAAATTGAAGAATAGCAGATAAAACAACTTTATTCAAGCCTGACGAAGCTTCATTAACATACCGAGGCGAAATATCAATTTAATAAAGCTGTTTGTGTTTTATCCGTTATTCCTCAATATTTAATCAAATTTTGTTGGATTTTACCCAATTTGTTACTCCTCATATATATATATATATATATATATATATATATATATATATATATATATATATACCAACCCCTCCACACAAGCAGGATGTGACACAAGGTCAATTTCTTAAGCAGAGTTTAACAGGTTTCACTTAAGAGTTTTCCTTCTCCTAGACTGGTTACCTAGCCACGGTTAAAGAATCCAGTCTGTCCTACTATTTACCCATAGCTGGAGGGGGAGTAGTTGGAACCAATATATTTACTGATAATTTGAAAATTGGACAGGAAATGTCTGCGTTCACTAAGTTGCACTAACAAAAATATTGCTGTGCTGTAAGATTTTTGCTGGCTTACGTACATACCTAAAATCAGAAAATTCCCTGAAGATTCGTGCTACTGTGAAAAACTGCAGTCGGA
>CM042180.1:6941417-6949870 GCA_023376005.1 Doryteuthis pealeii
GCGGACAGTTGGGTGGGTCGCCAGAATCAAAATGAAAACCTCGATGCTGCAAAGAGAGATGTGCGATTTTTCTTCTTCTTCTTCTTCTTCTTCTTTCTTCTTCTTTTCTTCTCTCGTCTTCTTCTTTTTCTTCTCTCGTCTTCTTCTTTTTTTTCTTCTTTTTCTTCTCTCGTCTTCTTCTTTTTTTCTTCTTTTTCTTCTCTCGTCTTCTTCTTTTTCTTCTTCTTCTTCTTCTTCTTCTTTTTCTTCTTCTTCTTCTTTTTTTTCTTCTCTCGTCTTCTTTTTCTTCTTTTTCTTTTTCTTCTTTTTCTTTTTCTTCTTTTTCTTCTTTTTCTTCTTCTTTTTCTTCTTCTTCTTCTTTTTCTTTTTCGTCTTCTTTTTCTTCTTTTTCTTCTTCTTCTTCTTTTTCTTCTCTCGTCTTCTTCTTTTTCTTCTCTCGTCTTCTTCTTCTTCTCTTCTCTTCTTCTTTTTTCTTCTTTTCTTCTTCTTTGTTCTTCTCTTTGTCTTCTTTTCGTCTCTTGCCTTTTTCTTCTTTTTCTTCTTTTTTCTTCTTTTTTCTTTCTTTGTCTTTCACTTCTTTTTTCTTCTTCTTCATTTTCTTTTCTTTTTCTTTTCTTTTTCCTTCTTCTTCATTGTCTTTCGCCTTTTTCCTTCTTCATCTTGCTTTCTTCTTCTTCATTCTTGGAGTTAGGTGTGTGTATTCCAACCCCACTTTTTTTGTTCTTGTTAGGAGGGCGGACAGTTTACTGGTGGTGGGTCGCCAGGATCAAAATGGAAACCTGGATGCTGCAGATAGAGGTGTGCAATTTCTTTTTTTTTCTTCCTTCCTTGGAGTTAGGTGTGTGTGTGTGTGTGTGTGTTCGAAATTTTAGCTCTGTCTTTATGTTTTTTGTGGGGGGGTGGGGATACCATATGTGCTTTTTCCACCTCATAACCTGACCAATTCCAAATAAGGAATAAAAAGACATGCAAAAATAAATAAATAATTTTTTTTTCTTTTGGCACAGAGTGTGCATTATGAACTTGGCATTCTATGAAAAATATTTACACAATTTTTTAAAAACTTTTTCTCCATTTTTTTTTTTTTTTTTTTTTTTTTTTTTTCACTATCCTGACTTAACGTTAAAAGGTGACAGTTTAGTTTTCCTTTTTATTTCTTTTCTTTTTTTTCCGTTTTTTTTTTTTTTTTTCCAAACTCATTTTCGGAAATATCTTCCCTATTTTTGGATATTTTTTCTTCCCTGTTCCATTTTGGTTAATATCTTGGAATTTTTTGCTTGACAGACAGATATTCCAAGAAATTTGACAAATTCTAAATGGCAAGATTATACCATCTGACTTTCATTTTTCAGGATAAAGTAGTCTTTTTGTTGTTTCTCTTTTTTAATTTGTTTATTTCTATACTTATATATGTAGGCATATCTCTCATATATATATGTTTCTATCATATCTATAGGGTAATGGTCATAAAAACTACAGAAAGTGCTGGTCATAAGTATCTGAACATCTATAGAGTAATTGTCATAAAGTTTATAAACATCTATAATGTAATGGTCATAAGTATTTGAACATCTATAAGGTAATGGTCATAAAGTCTATAGAAAGTATTAGTCATAAGTATTTGAACATCTATAAGCTAATGGTCATAAAGTCTATAAAAAGTATTTGAACATCTATGAGGTAATGGTCATAAAGTCTATAGAAAGTAATGGTCATAAAGTTTATTAAAAGCCTATAGAGTAATGGTCATAAAGGCTTCAGAAAATACTGGTCATAAGTATTTGAACATCTTTAGAGTAATGGTCATAAAGTCTATAAACATTGCTGAAAAAAATATTGTTAAAAAAAATTTGAATATTTATAATGTAATGGTCATGAAGTCTATAGAAAGTACTTGTCATAAATATTTGAACATCAATAGAGTAGTGGTCATAAATATTTGAACATCAATAGAGTAGTGGTCATAAGTATTTGAACATCTATAGAAAGTAGTGGTCATAAGTATTTGAACATCTATAGAAAGTAGTGGTCATAAGTATTTGAACATCTATAGAAAGTACAAGTCATAAGTATTTGAACATCTATAGAAAGTACAAGTCATAAGTATTTGAACATCTATAGAAAGTAGTGTCATAAGTATTTGAACATCTATAGAAAGTAGTGGTCATAAGTATTTGAACATCTATAGAAAGTAGTGGTCATAAGTATTTGAACATCTATAGAAAGTAGTAGTATTTGAACATCTATAGAAAGTAGTGGTCAGAAGTATTTGAACATCTATAGAAAGTAGTGGGTCTATAGAAAGTAGTGTCAAAGTATATGAACATCTATAGAAAGTACAAGTCATAAGTATTTGAACATATAGAGTAATGTCATAAAGACAATAGAAAATACTGATCATAAGTATTTCAATAAATACAAAATCTATTTCCATTACTTAAAATTTCAAGAGGACATTAAAGATATTAGACAAGTGGATCCAAATTAACTTACCAGTTGTTACAGCAAATCCCTCTGGTGTAGTGGCTAGCGTGTTGGACTGCAACATTATAGTAAACAAGTTCAAACTCTAGCTGTGCTATTATATTCACTTTCAGACTAATACCCTTGGGAAAGGTATGAACTCCCTCATCCTTCCAGATATGGACTAAATAGAACTATTATTATTTTTCTACAAGGACGGCTTTGGCATTAAATAACCCATGAAGTTGGCTGTTTGTTTGTTTTTTACCCAATCAAACATCCAATTTTATGGGTTATTTAATTCCAAAGCCATATGGTATATCAACCCTTTTCAGGCCATTTAATGCAGAATCAAGTCATTTTTTTTATAAAAAAATGATTGAGCTTGCTTAAGTGCTCACTAGATTAAGTATTAACTCTTAACGCCCTATACCACCCCCATTCCACCCGGCCAGAAGTCACATTCATTTTCCTAATCTAGCCCAAATGATAGCCTTTGTTTAAATTTAATATTAAGCATATTTAGGAGTCTTTGATTTAAGGGAAATAGGAGGTAACTTTAGATGCAAAGGCCATTTTTATCCATTTTTTTTATAAATCCTTATAGGATTTAGAAAATTCTCAAAGATGTTAAGAGTTAAAGAGGCTCATCACTGCTTAACTTTGGTGATCTAATTGGACCTAGTAATATTTCTTTTCTTCCTATCATATTTTATACAGATATTTGGTTGTTTTGTTTTATGGCATAATCAACCATCTTTTGGGTCATTTAATGCTGAATCAAGACATTTTGATAAACAAAGGACTCAGGTTGCTTATAGTACCTGCAGTTGCTTAAGTGATCAGCCATTTAAGTATTGAACAGACTCATCGCTGCTTAACTTGTTTTATGGCAGACTTATCATTGCTTAACTTTGGTAATCTAGTAATATTTCTTTTCTTCCTATCATATTTTATACAGATATTTGGTTGTTTTGTTTTATGATATATCAACACTGTTTTGAATCATTTAATGCTGAATCAAGACATTTTGATAAATAAAGGATTCAGGTTGCCTACATTACCTGCTGTTGCTTAAGTGGTCACCCACTTAAGTATTGAACAGGCTCATCTCTGCTTAACTTTGGTGATCTAGTGGAACCTAATAATATTTCTTTTCTTCCTATCATATTTTATACAGATATTTGGTTGTTTTGTTTTATGGCATATCAATCCTCTTTCATGTTATTTAATACTGAATCAATGGACTCAAGTTGCTTACAGTACCTATTGTTGCTTAAGTGGTCACCCGATTAAGTATTGAACAGGCTCATCACTGCTTAACTAAGTAAAATGGTTGGTTGTTTTGTTTTATGGCATATTAAACCTTTTCTGGTCATTTAATACCGAATCAAGTCATTTTGATAAACAAATGACTCAGATTGCTTTCAGTACCTGCTGTTGTTATTGGTCACCCAATAATGTATTGAACAGGCTCATTGCTGCTTAACTTTGGTGAATGAAGGTTGATATGCCATTAAACAAAGAAACCCAAACCAAATTTACCAATTCTGTAACTTTTTCATAGAAAATGTGAATTTGCCATTTCAAACTGTGAGATTGATTTTGAAGGAGATTTTAGAAAGAGAGAATTTTTTTTTTAAACAATTTAATTCTAATAAAAAAAACAAAAACATTTTCTTGAAATTTAGGATCAGAAAATGTGACTTGAATTCATTCCTTGTTCTGTTGATTATAAAGAATTTTAGTTTTTCTTGAATAATGTTCCTGCTTTTAACTCTTAAAACCAAACTATTAGGAACACATTGTTTTCTTGTTCAACTACCTTTCAGCAATACTCTGTATGTAAGTATATATTACATAATATATATATATATATATATATATATATATATATATATATATATTGTGTATATATATATATATAAATAAAGTATGTGTGTGTGTTGGATGTGTTTTAAAATAATAGAATGAAAAATAAAAAATAAAAAAGGGCTCAGTGCTTTATAATTTAGAAGTAGAACAAAACATTATATATATATATATATATATAAATTTGTGTGTTTTAAAATAATAGTAATAATAGAATGATAAATAAAAACTAAAAATAATTTAGAAGTAGAGCAAAATAATATATATGTGTTTGTGTGTATGTGTGTGTTTTAAAATAATAGTAATAATAGAAAGACAAATAAAAACTAAAAAAAAAAGGGTTCAATGCTTTTTAATTTAGAAGTAGAACAAAATAAAGTAACTATTAAATATAAAACTCCCAAATTTCTCCTCCTCAAATTCCATGAATGTTAATCTTGAGGCAATGAAATGGAATCAAAGAAAAAGACAGGAAAATACTTACTTCCGTATTTACTCCATTTTGCTGCTTACCTATATATTCAGGAAACCTGAATAGTTATATATAATATTGTGTGCATGTATATGTGTGTGTTTATATACAAGGTATGTCATAAAAGTATTGAGATTGAAGCTTTATTTACCAAGATAGAAATGAACAATGAATGGAACGTTAATTTTTTTTTTTTTTTTCAGAATTCAAGGTGTGTCAAAAAGTACAAAAAATCTCGATACTTTTTTGACAAACCTTGTGTGTTATATATATATATATATATATATATATATCATAAATTTGCAGGCAAAAATTTATGGATGAAATGCAGGTTTATTGGTGATCAGTATGGGGGTGTGAGGGTTGCTATGACAGATATGCAAGTTCTTCTATGGCCGATGCTGAAGATTTCCATTTTTATGGCATTGTCACTTCTCTTTGGAATTGGTAATGTGGAAATTCTTTCGTGCCTTCTACAGATAAATTTCTTTGGTGGAACCAGGCATGCATATTTCAAACATCATCCATTAGATAAATGCACGGCCACCCTGTCACCAGGGATTAGAAAAAGCGGACTGCTTCCCCCGGCAGAGAAACTGGGGGGGGAATATCTTGTTCTCTGGGGAGTGTTGGGTCATCTACTATATAAATGGCAATTTCTGTCTATCTGTCAGTATAACCAGTTAGAGCCTATACCAGAGATCCAATCAGGATGCAACTTTAAAACTTGATAAGCTAATATTCAGGAATAAAAAAAAAAAAGTAAAGTTGTTGGGGCAGCTTAATGTCGGTATCAGCCAATCAAAGAGGGAGTCTATCCCTTTTTCACTTGCGCTAGACCAAGGAGATTATTTTAGCATCTGAAGTGGGGCGCCACAACTACCATCAGCTCCTCACTTTACCGCACAGATCCCTGTGCTAGTAATATGCTGAGTTGGCGAGGGCCAGTATCGAACTAGGAACCTAAGGGCCTTAGGACTGGCTAATTGGATAAAAATCCATAATGGAACCCCTGGAGACATCTTTACAATGGAGAAGGAAAGAGCAGATGTTTCAGTGAGAGAGGTGTATGAGGACATACTACTACTGTTAAACTCCGCCCTCCTACTATTTCCCTTCCTATTCTTATATATTCTCCCATCTATGGATTAAATAGAAAAATGTATTGATAAAAAAATTGTATTATCCATTACGAATTGATTTATTTCAAAAATTTATCAGCATTAAATTACCCACTGAGGTTGATATGCCATAAAACAAAACCAAACCAAACCAAATCTTATATATTCTTCTATACATAAGTTTGATACTCTTTGAGCTCAAACTTCCCCTGGCTTATTCACTTTGAATGAAGAAAGCTGGATGGAAGAAGAACTGATGACTTAAACAGTTATTGATAGTTCCTCTATAAAATAGATATACCATAAACACACCTAACAAAGGTTGCTATTGAAAATCCAATATGGACACTCAGGTACACTGGTTTTTTAGGTGCACTGTAAGTAATTAAATATTGAAATGACTTGATTCGGCATTAAATGGCCTGAAAAATGTTGATGTGCCTATTTCAACTCAGATCTACATATGGTCTACCAATGATGTTGAGAATTTCTTATTTATAAATAGCAAACTATATTTATATATATATATATATTATATATATATATATATATATATACACACACGTATATAGAAAAAAATGGAGGTGTGTGGTGCAATGATTAGAGTCGTAGGAAATGGACTTGTTGACCCGAGTTCAAATCCCTGAACGAGGCTGTTTACATTTCACATAGCGGTAAAACCCTTGGGAAACTTCGGCTAGGTAACCTGTCTAGGAGAAGGAAAACTCTGAATTCAAACCTGTTAAACTTAATAAATTGACCTCGTGTCACATCCTGCTCATGTGCAGCGGTTGGTATATATATATATATATATATATATATATATATTATTATTATTTATTATTATAATGGTACACAGTAATAACCTAGTCGAGTTTCACCATAAGGATCTTCAGGGTTAAAACCACTGAATTAATCAAGATTAATTCAGTGGTTTTAACCCTGAAGATCCTTATGGTGAAACTCGACTAGGTTATTACTGAGTACCATTATAATAATAAATTTGCTTTACTCGCGTATTGAACACTTTATATTTGTTATATCGCTGTCTTATCATTGTGAAACTTGCATCAACTAACCATTGTGACCAGTTTCACCGGCAAGTCACCTTTTTCATATAAATCATATATATATATATATATATATATATATATATATATATAATTGGCTATATTATCATTACTCAATTCATGCTAATATAGTCCTATAATATTGTATTTGAAGTTTTAAACCAGCTCTGCTAATTTAGCATTGATCACTTTTGTATTCAAACACTTTTCATATTTGCTATCCTTCATTATATTATATATATATATATATATATATATATATATATACACACACACACTCACGCATCTCCCATATATATGTATGTGTACACGTCTCTCATACACAAACACGCACACACATCTAATCACACTTATTTTCTTTTCATTGAAATTTCATATTTCTTCCAGCCATTTTAGTTTAAATTTTTTCTGAAAAGAATAAAATCATTTTTTTTTTCCAATAACAAAAACAAAACAAAAAAACACAATCTGTTGAAAAAAAAAAGAAAAGATAAAATAAATCTTTTAAATAATTATTTTCCCTCAGAGAATATTTTTCTGAATTTTTCCTTCTCCATTTGCAAATTGAAATTTTTTTTTTTTTTCTTCAACAGAAATTAATTTTCCATCTGATTCTGAGGAATTGATAGATTTTTTTCCCCCTCTTCCTGTTTTTCGTTTGAAATCCTCGGAAAACTCCTGACCTATAAACCAACAAAATCTTATGTGATCCATGAAACACCTCATGATGAACAACCAAGAATTATTTTCATCATTTACCATTCTAGATATATTTATTTACCTCCGCACGAGCAGGATGTGACACAAGGTCAGTTTCTTAAGCAAAGTTTAACAGGTTTGAATTCAGAGTTCTCCTTCTCCTAGATGTTACCTAGCCATGGTTAAAGAGCCTAGTCTGCCCGGCTATTTGCCCATAGCTGGAGGGAGAATTGGATTCATGCCTTTCCCAAGGGTATTAGCGCCATGTGAAATTCAAACAGCTTCATCCAGGAATTGAACTCGTTTCAATGAGTCCATTTCCTACGGCTCCTTTACCATTTTAGATATAAGTTGTCGGGGTGGCCTAAATTCGGTATCAATCAGACAGCGAGGGAATATATCCCTATTTCACTATAGCACTAGACCAAGAAGATTGTTTTTTAGCGTCTGAGGTTGAGCGCCACACCTACCATCAGCTCCCCCACTTTACTGCACAGATCCAAGGCCCTCTAAGATATACAACGTATGCACAGAACACAGTATGACAATAATAAAGATATGCGTATGTGTGTCTGCGTAAATGCTTAGGTTGGTTGGATTTTATGGCATGTCAACCCTTCTTAGGTTATTTTATGCTAATTGTGTTTTGTTTTATTCATTCTTGATGGGTATTGAACAAATTATTTTGAAACTCACTCTTCTTTTTTTAAAAATAGTACCACATTTAGAGTCCTCATTTTATTCTTTCACTAAGCA
>CM042180.1:6949970-6959970 GCA_023376005.1 Doryteuthis pealeii
GTTGTCCTCATATATATATTATTGCATACAAAGAAAAAATATTATTGTTTTAAACTCACTCCAATCAGAGGAAGCATAAATTACCCTCTTAAGGGATAAGGCTATACGTTAACACCTAAGGTACACCTCTCATTCCCTTTGACGCAGAAATATGGACTAAGACTAATAATACGCCTTTTTTTCTAAGGATAAAAATAAGAAAACTTAAAATTACTATTTTTATTATTAAGGATGGCATTTTTATTGGCAATTAAACTAAACGCATGACACGTTGGATGTTTGTTTGTTGTTACCCGCCAATCAAACATCCAACTTTTAGGGTTATTTAATGCCAAAGCCATATGGTATATCCACCCTTTTCAGGCCATTCAATGCAGAATCAAGTCATTTATTAAAAATAAACAAATGATTGAGCTTGCTTACAGTACCTGATGTTGCTTAAGTGCTCACTAGATTAAGTATTAACTCTTAATGTTCTATACCACCCCATTCCACCCGGCGAGAAGTCACATTCATTTTCCTAAATCTAGCCCAAATGATAGCCTTTGTTTAAATTTAATATTAAACATATTTAAGAGTCTTTGATTTAAAGGAAATAATAGGTAACTTTAGATGCAAAGGCCATTTTTAGACATTTTTTGATAAATTCTTATAGGAATGGGGCTCTGGACTTAGAAAATTCTCAACAAGATGTTAAGAGTTAAACAGGCTCATCACTGCTTAACTTTGGTGATCTAATGGATCTAGTAATATTTCTTTTCTTCCTATCATATTTTATACAGATATTTGGTTGTTTTGTTTTTATGACATATCAACCCTCTTTTGGGTCATTTAATGCTGAATCAAGACATTTTGATAACAAAAGGACTTAGGTTGTTTACAGTACCATGTTGCTTAAGTGGTCACCCAATTAAGTTTTTGAACAGGCTCATCACTGCTTAACTTTGGTGATCTAGTAGAATTAGTAATATTTCTTTCTTCCTATCAATATTTATACAGTATTTTGGTTGTTTTGTTTTTAATGACATATATCAACCCTCTTTGGGTCATTTAATGCTGAATCAAGACATTTTTGATAAACAAAGGACTTAGGTTGTTTACAGTACCTGCAGTTGCTTAAGTGGTCACCCAATTAAGTTTTGAACAGGCTCAATCACTGCTTAACTTTGGTGATCTAGTAGAATCTAGTAATATTTCTTTTCTTCTATCATATTTTAATACAGATATTTGGTTGTTTTGTTTTATGACATATCAACCCTCTTTTGGGTCATTTAATGCTGAATCAAGACATTTTTGATAAACAAAGGACTTAGGTTGTTTACAGTACCTGCAGTTGCTTAAGTGGTCACCCAATTAAGTTTTGAACAGGCTCATCACTGCTTAACTTTGGTGATCTAGTAGAACTAGTAATATTCTTTTCTTCCTATCATATTTTATACAGATATTTGGTTGTTTTGTTTTATGACATATCAACCCTCTTTTGGGTCATTTAATGCTGAATCAAGACATTTTGATAAACAAAGGACTTAGGTTGTTTACAGTACCTGCAGTTGCTTAAGTGGTCACCCAATTAAGTTTTGAACAGGCTCATCACTGCTTAACTTTGGTGATCTAGTAGAATCTAGTAATATTTCTTTCTTTCCTATCATATTTTTATACAGATATTTGGTTGTTTTGTTTTATGACATATATCAACCCTCTTTTGGTCATTTAATGCTGAATCAAGACATTTTGATAAACAAAGGACTTAGGTTGTTTACAGTACCGCAGTTGCTTAAGTGGTCACCCAATTAAGTTTTGAACAGGCTCATCACTGCTTAACTTTGGTGATCTAGTAGAATCTAGTAATATTTCTTTTCTTTCCTATCATATTTTATACAGATATTTGGTTGTTTTGTTTTATGACATATCAACCCTCTTTGGGTCATTTAATGCTGAATCAAACATTTTGATAAAACAAAGGACTTAGGTTGTTTACAGTACCTGCAGTTGCTTAAGTGGTCACCCAATTAAGTTTTGAACAGGCTCATCACTGCTTAACTTTGGTGATCTAGTAGAATCTAGTAATATTTCTTTTCTTCCTATCATATTTTATACAGATATATTGGTTGTTTTGTTTTTATGACATATCAACCCTCTTTTGGGGTCATTTAATGCTGAATCAAGACATTTTGATAAACAAAGGACTTAGGTTGTTTACAGTACCTGCAGTTGCTTAAGTGGTCACCCAATTAAGTTTTGAACAGGCTCATCACTGCTTAACTTTGGTGATCTAGTAGAATCTAGTAATATTTCTTTTCTTCCCTATCATATTTTATACAGATATTTGGTTGTTTTTGTTTTATGACATATCAACCCTCTTTTGGGTCATTTAATGCTGAATCAAGACATTTTGATAAAACAAAGGACTTAGGTTGTTTACAGTACCTGCAGTTGCTTAAGTGGTCACCCCAATTAAGTTTTGAACAGGCTCATCACTGCTTAACTTTGGTGATCTAGTAGAATCTAGTAATATTTCTTTTCTTCCTATCATATTTTATACAGATATTTGGTTGTTTTGTTTTATGACATATCAACCCTCTTTTGGGTCATTTATGCTGAATCAAGACATTTGATAAACAAAGGACTTAGGTTGTTTACAGTACCTGCAGTTGCTTAAGTGGTCACCCAATTAAGTTTTGAACAGGCTCATTCACTGCTTAACTTTGGTGATCTAGTAGAATCTAGTAATATTTCTTTTCTTCCTATCATATTTTTATACAGATATTTGGTTGTTTGTTTTATGACATATTCAAACCCCTCTTTTGGGTCATTTAATGCTGAATCAAGACATTTTGATAAACAAAGGACTTAGGTTGTTTACAGTACCTGCAGTTGCTTAAGTGGTCACCAATTAAGTTTTGAACAGGCTCATCACTGCTTAACTTTGGTGATCTAGTAGAATCTAGTAATATTTCTTTTCTTCCTATCATATTTATACAGATATTTGGTTGTTTTGTTTTAATGACATATCAACCCTCTTTTGGGTATTTAATGCTGAATCAAGACATTTTGATAACCAAAGGACTTAGGTTGTTTACAGTACCTGCAGTTGCTTAAGTGGTCACCCAATTAAGTTTTGAACAGGCTCATCACTGCTTAACTTTGGTGATCTAGTAGAATCTAAGTAATATTTCTTTTCTCCATCATATTTATACAGATATTTGGTTGTTTTGTTTTATGACATATCAACCCTCTTTTGGGTCATTTAATGCTGAATCAAGACATTTTGATAAACAAAGGACTTAGGTTGTTTACAGTACCTGCAGTTTGCTTAAGTGGTCACCCAATTAAGTTTTGAACAGGCTCATCACTGCTTAAACTTTTGGTGATCTAGTAGTAGAATCTAGTAATATTTCTTTTCTTCCTATCATATTTTATACAGATATTTGGTTGTTTTTGTTTTATGATATATAACACTGTTTTGAATCATTTAATGCTGAATCAAGACATTTTTGATAAATAAAGGATTCAGGTTGCCTACATTACCTGCTGTTGCTTAAGTGATCACCCACTTAAGTATTGAAAAGGCTCATCGTGCTTAACTTTGGTGATCTAGTGGAACCTAATAATATTCTTTTCTTCCAATCATATTTTATACAGATATTTGGTTGTTTTGTTTTATGGCATATCAATCCTCTTTCATGTTATTTAATGCTGAATCAATGGACTCAGGTTGCTTACAGTACCTATTGTTGCTTAAGTGGTCACCCGATTAAGTATTGAACAGGCTCATCACTGCTTAAACTAAGTAAAATGGTTGGTTGTTTTTGTGTTTTATGGCATATTAAACCTTTTCTGGTCATTTATACCGAATCAAGTCATTTTGATAATAAACAAAGGACTCAGATTGCTTACAGTAATCTGCTGTTTGCTTAAGTGGTCACCCAATTAGTATTGAGCAGGCCCGTCTCTGCTTAACTAAGTAAAATGGTTGGTTGTTTTGTTTTATGGCATATTAAACCTTTTCTGGTCATTTAATACCGAATCAAGTCATTTTGATAAACAAATGACTCAGATTGCTTTCAGTACCTGCTGTTGTTAAAGTGGTCACCCAATAATGTATTGAAGAGGCTCATTGCTGCTTAACTTTGGTGAATGAAGGTTGATATGCCATTAAACAAAGAAACCCAAACCAAATTTACCAATTCTGTAACTTTTCCATAGAAAATGTGAATTTGCCATTTTAAACTGTGAGATTGATTTTGAAGGAGATTTTAGAAAGAGAGAATTTTTTATTTTTTTTTAAACAATTTAATTCTAATAAAAAAAAAAACAACATTTTCTTGAAATTTAGGATCAGAAAATGCGACTTGAATTCATTCCTTGTTCTTTTGATTATAAAGAATTTTAGTTTTTTCTTGAATAATGTTCCTGCTTTTAACTCTTAAAACCAAACTATTAGGAACACATTGTTTTTCTTGTTCAACTACCTTTCAGCAATACTCTGTATGTATGCATATATACATACATATATATATATATATATATATATATATATATATATATATATAAGTATGTGTGTGTGTTGGATGTGTTTTAAAATAATAGAATGAAAAATAAAAAGGGCTCAGTGCTTTATAATTTAGAAGTAGAAAAAACATTATATATATATATTATATATATATATATAAATTTGTGTGTGGTGTTTAAAAATATAGTAATAATAGAATGATAAATAAAAACTAAAAATAATTTAGAAGTAGAGCAAAATAATATATATATTTATATATATATATATATGTGTGTGTGTGTGTGTGTGTGTATGTGCGTGTTTTAAAATAATAGTAATAATAGAAAGACAAATAAAAACTAAAAAAAAAGGGTTCAATGCTTTTTAATTTAGAAGTAGAACAAAATAAAGTAACTATTAAATATAAAACTCCCAAATTTCTCCTCCTCAAATTCCATGAATGTTAATCTTGAGGCAATGAAATGGAATCAAAGAAAAAGACAGGAAAATACTTACTTCCGTATTTACTCCATTTTGCTGCTTACCTATATATTCAGGAAAAACCTGAATAGTTATATATAATATTGTGTGCATGTATGTGTGTGTGTTTATATACAAGGTATGTCATAAAAGTATTGAGATTGAAGCTTTATTTACCAAGATAGAAAATGAACAATGAATGGAACGTTAATTTTTTTTTTTTTTTCAGAATTCAAGGTGTGTCAAAAAGTACAAAAAATCTCGATACTTTTTTGAACAAACCTTGTGTGTGTGTGTATATATATATATATATATATATATATATATATATATATATTATTAATAGATTTGCAGGCAAAATTTATGGATGAAATGCAGGTTTATTGGTGATCAGTATGGGGGTGTGAGGGTTGCTATGACAGATATGCAAGTTCTTCTATGGCCGATGCTGAAGATTTCCATTTTTATGGCATTGTCACTTCTCTTTGGAATTGGTAATGTGGAAATTCTTTCGTGCCTTCTGCAGATAAATTTCTTTGGTGGAACCGGGCATGCATATTTCAAACATCATCTATTAGATAAATGCACGGCCACCCTGTCACCAGGGATTAGAAAAAGCGGACTGCTTCCCCCGGCAGAGAAACTAGGGGGGAATATCTTGTTCTCTGGGGAGTGTTGGGTCATCTACTATATAAATGGCAATTTCTGTCTGTCTATCTGTCAGTATAACCAGTTAGAGCCTATACCAGAGATCCAATCAGGATGCAACTTTAAAACTTGATAAGCTAATATTCAGGAATAAAAAAAAAATAAAGTTGTCGGGTCGGCTTAATGTCGGTATCAGCCAATCAACAAAGGAGTCTATCCCCTTTTCACTTGTGCTAGACCAAGGAGATTATTTTAGCATCTGAGGTGGAGCGCCACACCTACCATCAGCTTCTCACTTTACCGCATAGATCCCTGTGCTACTCATACGCTGAGTTGGCGAGGGCCAGTATCGAACTAGGAACCTTGTGGTTTCTAGCCGAACGCTCTACCGACTGAGCTAACCCGGCCCTTAGGACTGGCTAATTGGATAAAAATCCATAATGAAACCCCTGGAGACATCTTTACAATGGAGAAGGAAAGAGCAGATGTTTCAGTGAGAGACGTGTAAGAGGACATACTACTACTGTTAAACTCCCCCCTCCTACTATTTCCATTCCTATTCTTATATATTCTCCCATCTATGGGTTAAATAGAAAAATGTATTAATAAAAAAATTGTATTATCCATTAAGAATTGATTTATTTCAAAAATTTATCAGCATTAAATTACCCACTGAGGTTGATATGCCATAAAACAAAACCAAACCAAATCTTATATATTCTTCTATGCATAAGTTTTGATACTCTTTGAGCTCAAACTTCCCCTGGCTTATTCACTTTGAATGAAGAAAGCTGAATGGAAGAAGAACTGATGACTTAAACAGTTATTGACAGTTCCTCTATGAAAATAGATCTACCATAAATAACAAAGATTGCTATTGAAAATCCAATATGGGCACTCATGTACACTGGTTTTTTAGGTGCACTGTAAGTAATTAAATATTCAAATGACTTGATTCGGCATTAAATGGCCTGAAAAATGTTGATGTGCCTATTTCAACTCAGATCTACATATGGTCTACCAATGATGTTGAGAATTTCTTATTTATAAATAGCAAACTATTTTATATATATATATATATATATATATATATATATATATATATATGCGCGTATATAGAAAAAAATGGAGGTGCGTGGTGCAATGATTAGATTCGTAAGAAATGGACTCGTTGACCCGAGTTTAAAAATCCCTGAACGAGGCTGTTTGCATTTCACATAGCGATAAAAACCCTTGGGAAACCTCAGCTAGGTAACCTGTCTCGGAGAAGGAAACTCTGTGCAGCGGTTGGTATGTATGTATGTATGTATGTATATATATATATATATATATATATATTATATAATATATATAATGTACATGTGTGTTGTGCATGCATATATATATATATTATTATTATTATTATTATTATTATTATAATGGTACACAGTAATAACCTAGTCGAGTTTCACCATAAGGATCTTCAGGGTTAAAACCACTGAATTAATCAAGATTAATTCTGTGGTTTTAACCCTGAAGATCCTTATGGTGAAACTCGAGTAGGTTATTACTGTGTACCATTATAATAATAAATTTGCTCTACTCGCGTATTGAGCACTTTATATTTGTTATATCGCTGTCTTATCATTGTGAAACTTGCATCAACTAACCATTGTGACCGGTTTCACCGGCAAGTCACCTTTTTCATATAAATCATATATATATATATATATATATATATATATATATATATATAATTGGCTATATTATCATTACTCAATTCACGCTAATATAGTCCCATAATATTGTATTTGAAGTTTTAAACCAGCTCTGCTAATTTAGCATTGATCACTTTTGTATTCAAACACTTTTCATATTTGCTATCCTTCATTATATTATATATATACACACATACTCATGCATCTCCCATATATATGTGTGTATGTATATATGTATGTGTACACGTCTCTCATACACAAACACGCACACACATCTAATCACACTTATTTTCTTTTCATTGAAATTTCATTTCTTCCAGCCATTTTAGTTTAAATTTTTTCTGAAAAGAATAAAATCATTTTTTTTTTTCCAATAACAAAAAAAAAAAAAACACAATCTGTTGAAAAAAAAAAAAAGAAAAAAATAAATCTTTTAAATAATTATTTTTCCCTCAGAGAATATTTTTCTGAATTTTTCCTTCTCCATTTGCAAATTGAAATTTTTTTTTTTTTTTCTTCAACAGAAATTAATTTTCCATCTGATTCTGAGGAATTGATAGATTTTTTTCCCCCTCTTCCTGTTTTTCGTTTGAAATCCTCGGAAAACTCCTGACCTATAAACCAACAAAATCTTATGTGATCCATGAAACACCTCATGATGAACAACCAAGAATTATTTTCATCATTTACCATTGTAGATATATTTATTTACCTCCGCATGAGCAGGATGTGACACAAGGTCAGTTTCTTAAGCAAAGTTTAACAGGTTTGAATTCAGAGTTTTCCTTCTCCTAGTTGTTACCTATTTGCCCATAGCTGGAGGGAGAATTGGATTCATACCTTTCCCAAGGGTATTAGCGCTATGTGAAATTCAAACAGCTTCATCCAGGAATTGAACTCGTTTCAATGAGTCCATTGCCTACGGCTCCTTTACCATTTTAGATATAAGTTGTCGGGGTGGCCTAAAGTCAGTATCAATCAGACAGTGAGGGAATATATCACTATTTCACTATAGCACTAGACCAAGGAGATTGTTTTTTAGCATCTGAGGTGGAGCACCACACCTACCATCAGCTCCCCCACTTTGCAGCACAGATCCCTGTGCTACTCATACGCTTAGGTGGAGAGGGCCTGTATCAAATCAGGAACCTTGCAATACCTAGTCAAGTACTCTACTGACTGAGCTAAACCGGCCCTAATGACATTCGTCTGAATTTTTCAATTGAGGCTTGATAATTTGGATTATTTAGATTATTCGGACTATTGTACTCATCTTTCGGCCAATGTGACCTCTGGCTTTTTTCAGATGTTTGCTGTTGAACTTGGGAATCTTCTCTTCATAATTGGCAGCCTTCATGGAGCTTCAAATCACTTGAAGAGGGTCGGGGTGCCCATAAGCCAAATCGTTTTGTATATAACAATAAAGACAAGTACAATAGTCCGAATAATACAACTTTTCTCTCTCTCTCTCTCTCTCTCTCTCAAAACACACATTTTCTCTCTCTCTTTCTTAAAACACACATTTTCTCTCTCTCTTTCTTAAAACACACTCATTCACTCTCTTTCTCTCTTTCTCAAAACACACTCTCTCTCGCTTTCTCTCTAAGTCTATTAAAATACTCACTCTCTCTCTCAAAACACGCATTTTCTCTCTCTCTCTCTCTCTCTCAAAACACACATTTTCTCTCTCTCTCTCTCTGTCTCTCAAAACACACACACTCTCTCTCTCTCTCTCTACTTTCTCTCTCTCTCTTTCTCTCTGGCACAACTCTATAAAAACACATGCATTTTTACACACCTGCATGTTCCACGGTTTATTCGGCAGTGAGTTAGGGTTGGAGTTTTCAGAAGGTGAGTGTAAGGGGCAGACAGGGGAATGAGAGCACTGAGACGAGGTTATTCATGGGAATCAAATTGTAACAAAGGAGAGACATCCTTTACCACGGAAATTGGTTTCTAAAAGAAAAATCCAGAAATAGTGATGAAGATCCAGGACTGCACCTCTGCAGAGGGGTAAGACTCCCTCAATGGGGCCACCTATTAGCCGTGGGTGGTGACCCGTGATGTTTAAGGATAGAACCCAGGTGGATGAGCAGTTCATGACTTGCAATACTCCACTTGGGCTAGACGGGCGGTCGGAGAAGCCCCCTCCGATCAATCGGCTGGTCATGTCAAGCCCTAGCACCTATATGATTTTCCCAACCCTATTGCCCTTATGGCAAGCCCCAACCCCTTTTTATCATATGGGTGCTAGAAGGCAGTAGCTGCGGGTCTACATGTCCTGGGAATGACGTTAAACTCTATCTGATGGTGAGGTTCCAGTTCTGGAGGTTTGGAGAATGTGGAGCACCCCATTCATCACCATTGCTCCCTGGTCCACTCTGACCCGGAGTGGTAGTACCTGTTAGGGTCCCATCTATGGGTTAAATAGAAAAATGTATTTATAAAAAAATTGTATTATCCATTAAGAATTGATTTATTTCAAAACTTTATCGGCATTAAATGACCCACTGAGGTTGATATGCCGTAAAACAAACCAAACCAAATAATACTAATTATCAAGCCTCATCTCAAAAACTCAGAGAAATAGTATAGATAACAATAAAGTTGAGGACAATAGTCCGAATAATCCAAATAATTCTAATTATCAAGCCTCATCTCAAAAATTGAGAGAAATAGTGTA
>CM042180.1:6962470-6979970 GCA_023376005.1 Doryteuthis pealeii
GGCACTGGGCACCAATGTCAGGAAATTACCACGGAACACACAACATCTTTTTGTTTGTCGACTTTTGAGTTATCAGTTTAAAGAAGAAAGAAAAAACGTTCATTTTCGATTTTCGTATAATGTAGGACATTATCTGAAAATTGTAGCCAAAGTTCATAGTCACCCCTCAACGTCTTGGTATGACCTCATCAAAAATCTTATTTTACAGAATTAACCTTTCATTTCTGAACTCTTGAACTTTGACCTGAAAGTTCCGAACACAAGAACTTCTTGTATTCATAAATTCTTGTATTCAGGTCAAACAAGAATTATATGATGAGGTTGTTTTTTTTTCTCTTCTTCTTGCAATTCTACTGTATGTATTTATCAATCTCTCCACTTAAACCGGATGTGAGATTAGGTCAATTTTTAAGCAGAGTTTCACAGCTTATCTAAATAAGAAATGCTTACTATTATATGATTGTGAAATTAATTCATTTGCTTTTAAAACATTGATATTATAACTAAGTATAATTAGTATATATGTTATTATTTTATAACATTGATATTTTAACTCAGTATGATAATAATATATATATATATATATATATATATATATATATATATATATATATATATATATATACACACACATATATATATGTTGTGTGTGTGTGTATATTAAGAGTAAGGAAATGATTCTGACGGTATAAGTATAGATAAAAGGATATGAAAACACACAATGCTGTTAAAATGAAAATATTTTATATTATTTTCATAGCTAATATTGAACAATATTTCGATTTATAAAAATCATCATCAGAGCTTGTTTTTAATCCGGACTCATCGAGAGAGAAACAGAAAATAATTTAAATTCAAAACGAAAGCATTGATGTTCCAAAAAGCATGCAAGTCATGCGATTTTTTCGTCATTAGCACATTCGCTACGCATTTCACAGCCAACAACATAATTGTATATCTTTAGTGGAACATCAATGCTTACTATTTTCATGGTAAATAACGGGTGTAATAGCAAAATTGTCCAAATTTTAGATTCAACTTTGAACCTTTGTATCTGAGGAATGCTTAAAGATATCTTATGTTATGGGAAGAAAGGAAGTGAATCCGACGGTATGTAGTATATTAGGAAAAATGAAAAAATGAAAAAACACAGGTTTAAAATTACAGGTTTAAACTCACCACTTAAACCATTCAATAAAAAGTGGGTTAGGTAAACCCTACAAGTGCAATTAATTGGATATGATGAATTTACCTGGAATCCTACCACCACGGGTCAAAGTGGACCAGGGAGTAATAGATTACAATAAATACCTGAAGAAGGCTGGAGGGTACATTGTCTGAAATGTTGTGTTTTTTTTCATTTTTCTAATATACTACATCTTATGTTATATACTGATGGTGTATCCCGATCAATTTATTGCCCAGATCACTGTGCCATGAAATGAAAAAGGTTGAAAAACTTTGTATTAAACCAAACCTCAGGTGCCACAGTATGATGGAAAATCTACAAGGTTTTTGAAGGTGTTACAGGTGTACTGCTGAGGCAATCTGGGTTAACTCTAATGATGTTTTTTTCTCTGACCCTGGAGTTAACATCTGGTAAAGGTGCCTGTTGGTAGCAGAGCTGTTACTTTTCTACTGCAGCATGTTTGTGAAATTATATAAGCTATGTTTTGACATCTATCTTTCTTGTAAACAATTTTTTTTTTAAAGACTGAAGACAAAGTTTGTTTAAATAGTTATGGATTTTCACTCATCTTTGCACAAACTACATGTATATTTAGTTTAGGCCATGTCTGGTAAATTTCTCTTCAGTATATTCATCCACGGCCCACTAATATATACGGCCTCACATGTCACATAAGCAGGCAGAGTTCTAACAGGCCGATTCGTTTTATAGTCAATTTATGTCTGTTTCAAAAAGAATGTTAAAAATATACAAACTTGTATATTTTTTTTTCAGTAATGTAATAATAAAAGATTGTAAACAAACTAACAAAAATAAATAGTTAAAAAATATTATGCAGTTTTACAAAACAAATACATCAACAATTTATCTATGATTTCAGGTTATATCAGAAACCTTTTCAATGTGAAATGTATTCCCTTGTCATGGTAGGCAATGATAGTGATGATACTACAGAGAAACACTGGGTTAACTCTAATGATGTTCTTTCTCTGACCCTGGGGTTAACATCTGGTAAAGGTTCTTGTGGGTAGCAGAACTGTTACTTTTCTACTGCAGCATGTTTGTTATATATTAATATATATATATATATATATATATATATATATATGTGTGTGTGTGTGTTTTGACATCTATCTATCTTGTAAACATTTTTTTTCAAAGGCTGAAAACAAAGTTTGTTTAAATAGTTATGGATTTTCTCTCATCTTTGCACAAAACTACATGTATATTTAGTTTAGGTCATGCCTGGTAAATTTCTTGTCAGTAAATTCATCATATGGTAAATTTTTTGCAGTTAAATTATTCCTGGTTAAATTCAGAATTTAATCATTGCTTTTAAGAATTCAATAAAAAGAGGGTTAGGGAAACCCTATAAGTGCAATTAATTGGATATGATGAATTTACCTAGAGTCCTACCACCACAGGGCAGAGTGGACCTGGGAGTAATAGATTACAAGAAACACCTGAGGAAGGCTGGAGGGCACATTGTCCAAAATGTTGTGTATGGGTATAACAATAAAGATGAGAACAAGTTTGAAAGATCAAAATGATTCAGGTAAATTCATGTTTTAAAAAATATAACATTAGAATTGCTTCTTTTTGTTATATTTTAAATTAAAATATGCAATTTGAACGTTTCGTCTATCAAAACTTGAATTTACCTCGATTTTATTTTAACTGTAAGGAGAGAAGTTTTAAAATTTAATATATGATAAATATTGTCATATTTTCAATTGAAATTACCAACACTTCAAATAACACTGGTTTACAAAAAAATTGAGGCAAGCACAAAAATAGATGTTTTAACCTAATTTGGGGGTGCTGAATTTGGATTTGAAATCCGTTTTTACTCATCACCTCTAGTTTTTTAGATATGTATACTGTACATTTTGTACACATACTGTACATAAAGGCGTATATGCATTAATTTCTAATATTGTGTGACTTATGTCTTCTTTTTTAGTTATTATGCAATAAATGTAAGTGATAGCATTACATATATAT
This sequence comes from Doryteuthis pealeii, assembly GCA_023376005.1. Taxonomy (NCBI): domain Eukaryota; kingdom Metazoa; phylum Mollusca; class Cephalopoda; order Myopsida; family Loliginidae; genus Doryteuthis; species Doryteuthis pealeii. The sequence goes on from CM042180.1 coordinate 6,965,664, forward strand.
ATGTAGCTATATATCAAGACAGATTTTGGCAGTTAAGCATAGCCAACACGTCTCAATCAACAGCCAGTAGAGCACTGGCAACCAACAGATCATCTAAGAAAACACATTTCTAACTGTCTGCGGTACTATGAATTGTGTACATTGTGTCATCCTAGTATATTTATTCTGTCAATGTTCTTTATCTATCCTGTTTTATCTGTAATAAGCTGCTGCAACTGTTGAAATAAGCACGTATATAGTCTGTATATACTAAAATGAGACTATTTAAAAGACAGAAAACTAGAGGTGATAGAGCAAAACTGTTTATAAATTTGAATTCAGCATACCCAAATTAGTAAAAAACACCTATTCACATTCTTGCCCCAGACAAAAAATATTTTTTTGTAAACCAGTGTAATTGTTTCTAACTGTTGTGGTTTCCATGAAAAAATATATAGGAGGCTTTACATTATTCAGAATGTCCTTTTGCATGTACATTTTACTTGAATTGGAAGGAGAGAAGTTTTAAAATAGCCAACAGTAGAGACCATATTCTCAGAGATGACAAATGATTGTTGTATCTGTTTTGGTTTCTATAGAAAATATATAGGAGGCTTTACATTATTCAGAATGTCCAAGTAAAAACTTAAACTGGAATGTCCTGGGTATGCAAGTTCCAATTTGAAGCTTTATAACCCATAGTAGTAGTAGTACCTGTTAGGGCCAAGCTGACAGGCGGAGATTCTAACCACTACACCAGTTGGCCAATCCCAAATTCTTCGTTCGTTTTGAACTTATTTATATTCCACTTTTTATTGACTTGCTACACGACAGTATGAGAGTACGTAAATAAACACTATTTGATATGGCTTTTAGCCAACAATTTTTGGAGGATATGTGCTTAATTGAAGTCATACCTAATTTTTGAGAATTAATTAGTTAATAATTAATGAATTTAGGCGGGCATATATGTTCAAATGTAAGGCTAAACAAATTGAGAAAATGTCAATCCCTGAATGTACATTTCGACCTATTAGGTCTCATCAGCAAGGTTATAGACATGGGAGACTGCTCTGTGTGTGATATATATATATAATTCAATGAGTGAAAGATGGTTGGATAAAGACTCTATGTGCCATTTTTGGGAGGATTCTTAGCTACTGTTTGAATATTGAATTGAATGGAAACCCATCGAGTGTAATTTCAATGTTTGCATTTGAAAAGCAAAAAGTTTATTTATTTATTTTTTCGTATCAACACTCATGACATTACTTTTCTCTCCGTGAGAAGCGTGTGTCAACCCTGACTTAGAAAAGTGTTTCAACCGAGCACTCAAACCTGGAAGGACATGTTGTGAATTGACTGTACAAAAAAAGCTTCACAAAACCTTTGATGAAATTACAAACTTTGTTGTTTGTTTTCATTTTTTTTATTCACTTATTATTTTTTTTTTTCTTTCTCTCTCTCCTCTCTCTCTCTCTAATAGATTTAACACCCCCCTCTCTTTTTTTGAAAATTCTAGCTCTTTCTTTTTTTGGCAGGGTGGGGTCAGGTTCTCTTTCATGTCTTCTTCTCCCTCTCTTCCCCTCTCCCCTCTCTTCTCCTCTCCCTTCTTCTCCTCTCCCTCTTCTTCTCCTCTCTCTCTTCTTCCCCTCTCTCTTCTCTTCTTCTTCCCTCTCTCTGTGATGTTTTTTACTCTTCCTCTCACCCTTTGTTGATTGTTTGTTTATCTCTTTCTCTCTATTTTGGACAGGTTCTTATTTAACTCTCTCTCTCTCTCTCTCTCTCTCTCTCTCTCTCTCTCTCTCTCTCTCTCTCTCTCTCTCTCTCTGATGTTTTTTTACTCTTTTTCACTCTTTTTTGCTTGTTTATCTCTTTCTCTCTATTTTGGACAGGTTCTTATTTAACTCTCTCTCTCTCTCTCTCTCTCTCTCTCTCTCTCTCTCTCTCTCTCATAGTTTTAAAAAACTTCACAAAACCTTTTATGAAATTACAAACTTTGATATTTTTTATCTTATTTTAGTTTATTTTTTATTTTTTATTTTTTATTTATCTATTTATTTATTTATTCATTTTTTTCTTATTGATACTGCCTTTTCAGTTCGGGTAGCCATGTTAACTTTTACGCTTACAGTGACAAATGGACCGAATATCCAATATCGATTAGAGGTATAAATGGCTGTTGCTAAGCAACACAAAGGGTTATTGGTGAATATATTTTCTTTTAAACTTGCACATTCGATCATGTGACCCTTAGATAAGTAAGAACAGAGATACTTAGATACACACCTACATACATAAGTGTGTATATGTGTATTTATTTCTGCGTGTGTGTGTAGGTGTGTATCTAAGTATCTCATGTACATATATATATATATATATATATATATATATATATAAGTATTTCTTGTGTGTGAGTGTGTATACGTACACACACATATATATATATATATATATATATATATATAGAGAGAGAGAGAGAGGTGTGTATCTAAGTATTTCTTGTGTGTGTGTGTGTACATACCTATATATATATATATATATATATATATATGTGTGTATGTGTATCTAAGTATTTCTTGTGTGTGTACATATATATATATATATATATATATATATATATAGGCTAAAATTAGAACAAGCATAGATACATTGACAGAAAATAAAATTGCAACATTGTCAACGATGATGCCAATTTTGACCTGGGTACACTGTGATACACCCCTTATTTTAGAACCTGTGCATGTATTGATCTATGTAATCACTGACTGCAATCTAGGTATTATCATCATGGCATTCTGACCTATGTTAGAACAAGTACATGGGCCATCTATATAAATATAGTCATGCCAGGAAGACATGACTCTGAGAGGTCACCAAACGATGCTGCTAAAACAACACATCAGGTTATAGTAGTGGCGCATTTATCATTGACAAGTTGATTTGGCGAGTTTCGTGTGTGGCGTGTCCGGTTGGCCTAGGGGTAGAGTCTCTGACTCTGCATTCTGGGTTCTCCGGTTCGATCTCTGTCGGGAGGAGATCGTAGGTATACACTGCTGATGACACCAAATTAGGTCGAAACGGCTGTACAGTGTTCCTCACGTCACATGCGGTATCACCGAATTTGCTTGTCATGATTATTCCAATTATATAAATATATATATATATATATATATATATTATTATTATTATTATCTATACATTTAATGGCTAATTCATTACTATTGGTTTCTAAACATATGCTTATCTTCAGACAAGTCGCCTTGTAAATGACATTCAAATGAATATATATATATATATATATATATATATATATTATGGACTCTCTCGTCGATTTTCGACGCATGAGGGTTCACCCACACAGTGATTTGTTTATAGTGGTGAAGGCTTGTGTTGGACCATCCACACTTTTTGGCACAGTCGATAGGAAAGAATTGGTGCATCAAGGGTTGCCACAAACCCAATCAACGACCGACCTCAGGAATTTTGAATTCAGAGTTATCCCTCTCCTAGACTGGTTACCTACCCAAGGCTGAAGGGCCCAGTCTGCCCTACTATTTAACTCATAGCTGGAGGGAAAATATATGGATTCATACCTTTCCCAAGGGTATTAGCACTATGTGAAATGCCAACAGCTTTATCTAGGAATTGATCTCGAATCGACGAGTCCATTTCCCACGACTCTAACCACTAGCCCACACGCCTCATATATATATATATATATATATATATATATATATATATATATATATATATATATATATATATATATAGGCGTGTGATAGTGATTTTAAACCCAATGAGCATTGACTTTGTCTTCATCTTGCAACACCCTCTAGCTAAAAATGAGAGCGTCCAAATTGTTCAAGATGAAATGTAATGATGTAAATCCTGATTATCTGGTGTTGCTTATCCGCAGAATTCTTATTTCTTATTTGTATGTTGTCACCTAAGCTAAATAATGGACCATTCTGTTTTTAGTATAAAGAAAGAATGGGAAGAAAAGGATATGCTACACAGAAAAATATAATAAGAAAGAAAGAAAGAAAAAAAGAGTTAGGGAAAGATAGAGAGAGGGGGCAATAATGCTAATCTGTTTCAATCGAACATAATGAAAAGAAGAGAAAAAAAGGGCAGAGTTAAATCAAGATTATTATACTTTTTACATATTGAACTATTTTACAGTAGCTCTTAAGTAAAAATATCAAACGTTGTAATAAATAATCATACTGTGGTATATCCACAAGTCCTGCTAGTATAATATATATATATATATATGTGTATATATATATAAGTAAAGTCGTTGGGGTGGCCTAAAGTCGGTATCAGCCAGACAGTGAGGGAGTCTATCCCCTTTTTACTAGCGCTAGACCAAGGAGATGTTTTTTTTTTGCATCTAAGGTAGAGTGCCACACCTACCATCAGCTCCTTACTTTACCGCACAGATCCCTGTGCTACTCATTCACTGTGTTGGCGAGAGCTGGTATCGAACCAAGAACCTTGCGATTCCTAGACAAGTGCTCTACCGACTGAGCTAAACCGACCCTATGTTTGACCTTTTAATTTAACCTATATTCATTTTGAATATTTCATTCACATTTACACTTTGTTTATATTTCTTCTAATCTATGGTATTAAATGGTAGGGTAGGTGTACAATAGGTGGGATAGAGGATTTTGGTTATTATTGTATAAACAAACTCTGTTGTCAAATTCCATCTGATAATCTGACCTGCTTTTGGAACTGTGATATTTCTTTGGAATTTGATGAACCAATTCTAGAGTGACTCTTAAAATTCTTCATTTCTCCCAGGGTCAATCATCTGACAAATGAACAAAATCAACAATTTTTATTGGCATTTAAGATGGAGCATTTTCTTTTTCTTTTTTTACTATGACCCTCCTCAAGAGATTCATTTTTTTTTTTTTTTTTTTTTTTTTAATTTGGAAAGCTTATTTTCACAAAACAAACAACTTTATAATTGGGCCTTTGAGGATGTTTCTTGTTTCAGGCATTTAAAAAAAAATGTTTTTTTTAATTTTTATTTTTTATTTTTTATTTTTATTTTCACATTCAAATTAATTCATCTCAATTAAATTTGCAAGGAAAAGCTTGGAGAAAGAAAAAAAACTAGTAATTTTTTTTTTCTAAAGTTTTTATTCTCCAGTTTAGCTCAGTCAGTAGAGTGTCCACCTAGAAACCACAAGGTTCCTGGTTCGATACCAGCGAATGAGTAGCACCAGAATACATGCGGTAAAGTAAGGAGATGATAGTAGGTGTGGCGCTTCACCTCAGATGCCAAAAATAATCTCCTTGGTGTAGTGCTAATGAAAAGGGGATAGACTCCCTTGCTGTTTGGCTGAATACAACTTTAAGCCAACTCGATGATTTTACTTTTACTTTAAATTATGCTCAAGTCACGCTGAAGACACCAGTACCTGCTAAATCACTAAAGTTAAGCAGCGATAAGACTGTTAAAAAAAACGATAAAAATAAGCAACTTGAGTCCTTTGTTTATTAAAATGACTTGATTTGGCATTAAATAACCCAAAAAGGGTTGATATGCGATAAAACAACCAACAACCAATCAGTCCTTTTTTTATTACAATGACTTAATTCAGAATGAAATGATCCGAAAAGGGTTGATATGCCGTAAAACAACCAACCAAATTGAGTCCTTTGTTTATTAAAATGACTTTATTTTGTATTAGATAACCCAAAAAGGTTTGATATACCATAAAACAACCAACCTAAAATTAATAGAATAGGTTTAACTCTACTTAAAAACTGACCTTGTGTCATATCCTACTTGTTCTGAGGGGTTGGGTTGTCAGTGTTTTTTTGTTTGTTTGTTTGTTTTTTCACATTCAAATTATTTCAAATCAATTAAATTTGCAAAAAAGGCTTGAAAGAGAAAAAGAAATATTTTTTTAAAAAAGTTTTTATTTCTAATTACCTAAAATTAAATGATGGTCAAGTCATGCTGAAAGCACCAATTTCCTCTTGATCACTAAAGTTAAGCAGGGATAAGCTTTCAAAAATCACTGCAGTCTGTGATGCACTTAAGCTCATATACCCGGCATAGACACAGTTATTATTATCTGCGTTATTCGGGCTATTGTCCCCATCTTTATTGTTACTGGCAAAATAAAAAACGTCCTCCTGTGTAAATATAGATTTTTGAAACATATTGCCTGAGGGGTGGGAGTTAAAAATTCAATGTCAGCAAGTTTGTATCCTAAGTAAGTAAAATCATCAAATTCATTAAAGGATTAAAAAATAAAACAATTTGAAATGTAAACTTTAAATATGTATTAAGATAAAACAAACTATATATAGATATATAATACCAGTCATGTATTTATTAAAACTTGTTTTAAAAAACAATGAGGACTGTCTAATGTTGCATGTTCAAATTTTGAGTGTATTTATTCTATGTTATGACGATTTTGGGTATGTGACGTAAGCAGTGACATAGTTTTTGTTACAGACAAAAACCGGAAGAGAATCTCCATTATTGATAGATTTGTACAACGTTTTGGCCGATATGCCCTATGGTCTTCTTCAGGTATTTCTTGTCGGACACGGGAATCTTCTTGTCAGACTCAGGAACCTTCTTGTCATAATCGGGAGCCATCATGGAACTTTGAACCTAACCCTTTATTCAGTCCTTGGAGGTATTCTGTTCTCATTCCGTTAACCATAGCTGGGGTAGGAGTTGTGTTAATTATTTTTCTATGTTACTGCCTCTAAATGTGAAATACCTGAAGAAGGCTGAGGGCATATCAGCTGAAACGTTGTACAAATAACAATAAAGATGGGGACAATAGTCCAAATAACGCAGATAATACTAATCATCAAGCCTCATCTCAAACATTCAGAGAGAAAGCCACAGTTATGTACTGCAAGGACTCTTTAGTGGATCTCTTGCACTTGCGCCAAATATATTGTTTATATACCTGTATTTTTAGTTTTTAATGTTTCTTCAATATTTCGGGATTAAAATCCCATCCTCAGAAGACTTAGAAGTTTGTGTTAAACCAGGGAGATTATTTCTACGACTGAGGTGGAGCACCACACCTACCATCAGCTCCCCACTTTACCATATAAATCCAAGCCGTTCTACTCATATGCTGAGTTGGCGAGGGTTGGTATTGAACCTAGAACCTTGTGATTCCAAGTCAATTTTGCATATGCAAGTGTGTTTTTTCAAACATAATTCAATCCTAAAAGTAAGGAATAATTTAGTATAATTTTAATGTGTCGCATACCTGTCCCTCTGTATGCTTCTGTGTTCATATACAATTATTTCTGTGGTATGTAAACCGTGTCTCTCTTTTTTTTTATTTATTTTTTATTTTCCTTTAAAAATTTTTTTTAGAAATCAAGGGACCCCTTTTTGGGACTAACACTTGATTTCTTTATGCATAGTATTTACATCCCATTTGAGGATGGAGGATGTTATTTGATCCTCAAATACTATTTTCTTCCTTCTGCATCACTTCTCAAATCTTGAGTAAGTGAAACAGCAGAGAATAATTTTCTTCTCGTCATTGACCACTTAGCTATGTTATAGTTTCTCTTTCTAGTGGCTATTGCTTGGTCTTGCCAGATTCTAGGACTAGTATTAGACTGGTCTGGTGGGGTATCCAGCCTAGTGTTGTTACTTGTGGTAGCAGCACTAGGCGAAGGTACACTGTTAATTTCCTCATTATATAACCCAGTGCTTAGTTATGATGGGAATATTTGGTCAGGGTTTAGTTCCAAGGGGAAGTATCCTCATTTCAGATACTGACAAACCCCTGTACAGAGAGACTGAAGACACTTGAGGTAGTGTCTAGTAGGCTTTTCTAATTCTCTTCTGTGTCTGTGTGTGTGTGTGTGTGTATATGTATGTGTGTACACAAGCCACAGACCCTAATCAAGAGCAAACAGATGTTACTTAGTGACTCAGTTCCCTTAAAGTAACAGGATAAAAAAACAGCAGCTAGATACCCCCCCCCTAAAAAAACAACAACATTCTTCTATAAAAGAAGGTCTGGAAATTGGACTGTTTGGGGGGGGGAATTGGGTTCTTTAGGGGTTATGGAGTGGAGGAGTCTGGGTGAAATCCGGAGCTGTTAATGAACTCTCTATTTAATTGAAATCTTATTGCTTTGCCGAACTTTTGGGTGGAGTGACGGTAGGTGGGTGGGGGTGGGGTGGAAAGGATGCACTCCATTTTCTTTTGATCTTTTTTTGTAAAAGGTGTGTGGGGGGTAAACCTGTTAGCCTTGTTTGCACCTGAAGCTAAAGGTATAAACAAAAATATGCACTTTCATAAAATGGATATGAGGTGTATAATATCCGCACACCCTTGAACAAGTAATTAAAATATCTGTATCGTGGTTCTCTCGTCAGAGATTTGTGATTCATTTTTTTTTTTAATAGTAAGATCACTTCTGAATTTATTCAAGGATTATATAAGTCTGAATATTATTGACTACCTCCTCATCATATAATGTTAGTTTCTCTAGAGAGGAGAGAGAGAGAGACGGGAGAATTTGAAATGTATTTCTATGTTAAATTTCATAACCAGCAACCCATAGCTTAAATGAGGTCAAACATTTCCTTTCTTAGAAAGCTAACAAAATGATTTTAAGATTTCGTCCGGCCGTATTTATTTAAAAAAAATTTTATTCACTTCACTAACTCCCTTTTCCCTAATCACAATTATCTACCCAGAGCTGAATGGGTGACCCAATAAGTCACGTTTTGTCTAGTATAACTATATAACTGAATACCAACAATTCCCTGAAACTGTCGGATTCAAGACTTTTAATGAAGCAATATAAATATTTGAATTAAAAATGATTTTTGTATGATTAATATATTTTCTTTTCTTTTTCTTCAGGTGGACTTAGCCAGGACATGAATGAATACCTTCAACAATTTGAATTCAATCGTATGATCTTAAACAGTATCCCTAAGCCTTATCAAATTGTCTACCCGCAACAACTTCGACATAACACAATTGTTGGTATTAACACCAGACAGCATCGAATCAGACATCATGTAAGTTCTGAGACGCTTCTTCCATAACTTTTTTTATTATGCTTCGATATATTATGCTTCTACCATAACTTTTTATTTTTATTTTGCTTCTACCATAACTTTTTTTTTTGCTATTATATGCTTCTACCATAACTTTTTTTTATTATGCTTCTACCATAACTTTTTTTTTATTATGCTTCGATATATTATGCTTCTACCATAACTTTTTTTTTTATTATGCTTCGATATATTATGCTTCTACCATAACTTTTTTTATTATGCTTAGATATATTAGAGCTTCTACCATAACTTTTTTAGGTACCATTATAGTATGTGGCCAATGAAATCATGTCTCTCTTATAGTATGTGGCCTACCATAAAAAGCATATTATAAGGTTATAATTGTAGAATAATCATACTAGTTCCAATTACTGTAGAATTGCTAAGACAAGACAACAAGTAGTCGTAACTGAATACGAATCTATCTTGCTGCAATACTACTGCAAAATGCAAGGTTGTTTATGAAGCCTCATAACATCGGGCTGATACCAACATTAGGCTGCCCCGACGACTTTATTTACTTATAGCAATTGGTCTAAGAGAAGGAAAACTCTGAATTCAAACCTGTTAGATCTTTGCCTTCTTTAAGCCGCTCACATCAAGTGACCATACAGCTGCAATCTTGTGGGGTGTTGTTTCAACAATTTGTTTAAAATTGCACTCCCTTTTTAAACTTCCTGTAATTCTATTTTTTTTTTTTCAATCCGTATAGAAATACTTGCAAAAGATTTTCAGTGATAAATTATTTACATTGTTTTTTATGTCCCCTTGTTTGATATATGATATCAACAACGAAGATAGCGTTTTAGTATTTGAGATGCCTCTCCAAATCTCTACGTGTATTTCTGGTTTCCCTTATAAGAAGAGTATGAAAAGAAGAACAAAACAAACATAATAGCCCTCCTCAATAAGATTAAATCATTACGTTGGGATATTTTACCGATTCCTCCCTAACTGAATCCACTTAACACTACAAGATTTCCAATTAATCTGATCGTGGAAACGCTTTCTTAAGTTGCTAAACCTTTTCAAACATTCGGAAGAGATCAACTCAGCGTGATCGGAAATTTTCTTTTCTTGTTGATCTGTATTGATTGAATAATGATAATGATTTAAACACACACACATGTAACACACACATAGAGTGTAACACACACTGTAACACACACACACACACACACACACACAACATACACTGTAACACACACACATGACATACACTGTAACACATATACACACGTAAGTGAAGTTTGAAAGGAAATCCAATAGAATAAGAAAATCAAAGTATTCATATTCTCAATATAAATTATCATGCTTTTCTCTCATATAAGGCAGGGTGTACTCTGACCCGGAGTGGTAGTACCTGTTAGGGTCCCCTAAAAAAAATGTGTTTGAAAAAAAATTGAATAATCAACAAGAATGAATAAAACAAAACGTCTTCGGCATAAAATAACCCAGCAAGGGCTGACATTCCTTAAAACCAACAAACTAATCAAACTATAAGGCTGTGAACAATGTCAAAAGATTTGTTACTTTACAGCGAAACTTGTCACTTTTGTTGCAAACAGTGTCGCAAGACTTGTCGCAAGACCTTGTCGCTTTTGTTGCGAACGGTGCAAGACTTTGTCGCTTTTGTTGCAAACGGTGCAGCATGACTTGTGGCTTTGTTGTAAACAGTGCCACAAGACTTGTGGCTTTGTTGCAAACAACGTCGCAATTGTGGCTTTGTGTGAACGTGTTATAAAGAATATAAAGTGATCAATACGTCAGTAGAGTAGATTTAGTATTATATAGAAATAACCTACTCAAGTTTCACTATAAAGGATCTTCAGGGTTAATTGTAATGAATTAATCAATGATTAAATACAGGCAATTGTGGAAGTGAAAAATTCAATTAAACTTGAAATGAAATTTGATTAGGTTATTTCTATATATACCTTAATAATAATATATATATATATATATATATATATATATATATATATATAAAATGTCCTATAGAATTATCATCTTTTTGGCAGGGCCTAAAATATGCTGACTGCATATTTTGTAGCATCTGCAGACCAAAGGATTTATTTTTTCTGTACTTTTAATATCACAGGCCCCAGGCCCTCCTGAGTTAAGCTTTGTAGCCCTCAGCTAAAAAGGTTAGAGACCCCCCAGGCTTAGAACAGTACTTATAAGAAAATAAACCTTTAAATGTCTTCTTAAAGTAAAATTCTTTCTGTTATTTCTTTCTAGGGAACATTTGAACATCACAGATGTGTTACAATCCAGCTGGAACTCTTCGGAAAGAAGTATAAGATCCGGTTGGACCTTAATAAGTAAGTCTTTTTAAATTCACTTTCTTTTTTTTTTCCCCACAGGATGTAGAAAAAATTTTAATGTATATTTGTTTAGATGTTAATGCTTTTTTTGAAATGCTTTGACTAAGAATATTTTTTGTACATTATTATTATTATCATTAGAGATGGGTGGTTTAATCAAGAAACTGATTTTTTTGTTTCATCTGCACAAACGAAATCAAAAACAGAATATAGAAAACCTTTAAGAGATGTATATTTGTTTAGATTTAATACCTTTTTTTTTAATGTCTTAACTAATATAGAATACTAAGTCCAATTACCGTCGAATTGGCAAGACAAGACGGCAAACAGTCATAACTCAATACGATTCTGAGATGCCGTAAAGACCACTGCAAAGTGGCAGGATTTATGGAGCCTCAGAGGATCCTACAAACCAAGCAGCCAATCAGAACTCAGGGAATGGACTCACCCAAATGCATGGGTGGACTGTTCTGAATTCCCATAAATACCAGTTGTCTTGATCAGTCACATTGCTCAAACCAATTGTTGACTGACTGACTGACTTCAATAACTAAGAATTTTTTTTGTAGATTATTATTATTATTATAGATGGGCAGTTTAACCGAAAAATCATTTTTTTTGTTTTTTTTTTTTAATCTGCACACTGAAATACTGCACAAAACCAAAATCATTTGGTTTAGTTCTATTACTTCTAAGTGACCATATCCAAGAAAACACAGTTGGAAAAGACTTTCAGATTTTAATAAAATTAAATTTTATCAACATTTATGCTATTGTAAGAGGAAAAGATTGAACAAAAATATGAAAATAACATTTAATTGATTATTTTTTGGAAAGTAAATGCAAATCTATTTGTTTAAAAAATAAATGGGGGAAAAAGGAAATAATATAAGATCTGGTTGGACCTCAGTAAGTTAGTCTTTTTCAATTCCCTTTTTCTTTTTCTTTTTTTTTACCCACAGGATGCAGAAAATGTTTAGATGTTAATGCTTTTTTTTAAATGTCTTAACTAAGAATATTTTTTACATTATTATTATTTACTACCTTTTGAGTTTGCACATCAGCATTAGCTGATGGCCTTTCACTGGAGTCTGAGTACAGCAAGTCTCCTCAGGTCTCCAGGACTCTTCTGAGTATCTGCAGATTGCAGCAGTTAGTGTTCTGAATGGTTCAATCCTTCCTCTGATTTCCAACCCTTTTTTAATCCTACTGTTTCCAAGTGCACCAACCACAATTGTATCCTTTCACTTCATATCCATAACTTTTTTCAGTTCTCTGGCAAGTCCAGATTATTATTATTATAGTTTTTCACACCATAGTATTTCACTGGAGTCTGAGTGACAAGTCTCCAGGACTCTTCTGAGTATTCTAGCCGATTGCAGTAATGCTGTTGTGTGGATGGTCTCAATTCTTCCTCTGATTTCCATTCCTCCAGCCTTTTTTACAAGCTTTTTTGCGACTGTTCCAAGTGCACCAACTACAATTGGTATCACTTTCACCTCATATTCCACAGTTTTTTCAATTCTCTGGCAAGGTCCAGGTATTTGTCTATCTTTTGTTTTCCTTCATCTTCACCTTGTGATCTACTGGAACTGCAAAATCTACCAGATGACAAGTTCTCTTTTTGTTAATCAGTACTGGGTCTGGTCTTCTAGCTGGGATAAGGTGATCCATCTTAATCTCAAAGTCCAGAAAATTTTATGTGTTTTCATTCTCAAGAATAGATTCTGGTTTATGCATATCAATTTTGTTGTATGCTCAAAACTTAGTTTTTTGCCTAATTCCCAGTGGATCACCTTCCCAACCCAGTCATGCCTAGCTTTGTATTCCCATTGATTATTATTATTATTACTAGCAAATATATGCACCCTCCGGGTGCAAGTATTTAAGTTTTAATGTAATAAAATATTGTATTAAATTAGAAAGGCTAATGAAACTAAATAAGAATACAGATAAAAAGATTTGAAACAGAGGGAGTATAATAAAAGATTTGAAACAGAGGGAGTATAATAAAAAATGGAACAACTGAAACTTACTCTTCCATCACTCTCGTCTTTCATTGTTATTTTTTCTAATTTAAGTATTTAGTTAAAAGGGGAAGTAAAGAATAAAATGACAGTTATTTTTTCTTGTTAATGGATTTCATTTAAGATTCATTGAAGAGATTTTTGCTTATATTCATTAAAATAAAACCAAACCGTTAGAAATCAATAATACTAAGCACATATTTATTAAATTCGATTTTTTAATATTAATATGCAAATTAGCCTTCCCGTTCACACTGTAAACCGCTATTTTGTTGTATATATAAATATAATTGCCAGTATGTAGACATAATTAACAGTATTAATAATGTAAGACAATTTTATTAATAATTGAGGTTTAGATAAAAATAAAATCATGGAGAATGTGATGTCAATAACTAAGAGAATTGTGACTTGTATAGTAATATAGTTTCGGTTACAGACAGACAAACCCACAATCTCCATTATAATAAGATTATTATTATTATTATTATTATTATTATTATGCCATCCATCAGTAATTGTGCATTTAGATCTCAGTACAAGTCTGGGCAGGTTTGTACTCAAGACCAGCATTTGTGCTATATATTTCTGAAATGAAAAATTTCATCAACCTTTTTATTTTATTCATTTATTTTATTTATTTATCTAATTTTTTTTTAGATTATTTTGTGCAGTATTTGGGAGGGTGGATATCATGTTCTATAGTGTCGGTTTCAAATTTTAATTGGTCTTTCAACAAGACAACAGAAAGGCGGCTGCACTTGATTGTTTAGAAGGCTGAAGATTCCCCACACCACCCATCACCCCCCTCATCACACCTCGCCCCCTCCCCCAGGAAGTTTTAGTGAATGCTTTTATAAAAGAGTTTCTTTTATTTATTT
>CM042180.1:6984970-7014970 GCA_023376005.1 Doryteuthis pealeii
CAGGACATGCAGTATCCTCACATAGCTGATCAATCTAAGTCTTTACTGGTCGCCCCACTCTGGTGCGGATAGATTGGCATATACATTGTTGGAGACTAGGACAGAAGTATATAACTTCATCATCATCATGTCATGCTTCAGTTTGTTTCAGTTCTCAAATCCATAATTTTGGAATGAATTATGTTCAAGAAACAAGATTCCACTTTATTTGCCATATATGTACATTTCAAATGTAGGAAGCGCTTGGTGTAATGGGTAAAGTCATAGGAAATGGACTCGTCGCCCCGAGTTCAAATCCTGGATGGGGTTATTGCATTTCACTTAGCGCTAATACCCTTGGGAAAGGTATGAATCCTACTCTCCCTCCAGCTATGGATAAATACTAGGGCAGACTGGGCACTTAAACCTTGGTTAGGCAACTGGTCTAAGAGAAGGAAAACTCTGAATTCAAACTTGTTAAACTTTGCTTAAGAAATTGACCTTGTGTCACATCCTGCTCGTGCAGAGGGGTTGGTAAATAGAAAAATGGACTCGTCGCTCCGAGTTCAAATCTTGGATGTGGTAATTGCATTTCACTTAGCGCTAATACCCTTGGGAAAGGTATGAATTCTACTCTCCCTCCAGCTATGGATAAATAGTAGGGCTGACTGGGCTCTTTAATTTGGTTAGGCAACCGGTCTAAGAGAAGGAAAACTCTGAATTCAAACCTGTTAAACTCCGCTTAAGAAATTGACCTTGTGTCGCATCCTGCTCGTGCAGAGGGGTTGGTAAATATATATGTACATTTCAAAGTACTAGTTAATTATACTGAAATTGGTAAATACCTGACTGGCAAAATAGTACTCTACTAATATTCAATTGAGAAAATCTTTAGAGTACCAAATTGCCAATTTCAAAATACTACTTAATGATTCTGAACATGGTGAATATTTAACTGGGAAAGTGGTACTCTACTAATATTCAATTATTTTATAAACCTGCTCAGATAGACATGTTAAAGAGAATTAGATTTTTTGTTTTTTGTGTGTGTGTGTGTTTTTTTTTAGTGAAATGAAATTGAAAATTCATAAAATATTTACTGTTCCTAGAAATAATTAGTTTATAAAATTCAGTCATATAAAACAGAAAATATAAATCTTTACGTTAATAACAAGAAGAAGGAAGAAGAAGAAGAAAAAATATTTGGACTTAGATTTTGTTCTTGTTAAACCAAGGAATAAAGATGGAATTTTGGAAGTAAGTAAAGCAATTTTCTTAGTGTCTGAGTGCATATATATATTGCATTTGTGTATATATATATATAAAGAAGTAATAAATGTAATTTTTAAATGAACTAATGCAATTTGGTTAGTGGCAGTGTGTATATATAAACTCAGACACACATATT
This sequence comes from Doryteuthis pealeii, assembly GCA_023376005.1. NCBI lineage: Eukaryota > Metazoa > Mollusca > Cephalopoda > Myopsida > Loliginidae > Doryteuthis > Doryteuthis pealeii. The sequence goes on from CM042180.1 coordinate 6,986,358, forward strand.
ACAAATAAGAAATTTTTGAACAAAATAAAGCAATTTATTTAGTGTGTGTGTGTGTATATATATATACACACACACATCAGATACACATTATATATATATGAAATTTTGGGACAAAGTAAAGCAATTTACAAAGTGCATATATATATATATACACACACACACACACAGATGCATGAAAGTTTGGAACACAGTAAAGCCATTTACTTAAAATGTTTTCATAGATGTATATGTATATATAATATCTGTGTATACTTTATATATAAAAAAAAAAATATTAAGCAATTATATATTACTTGCGTCAATAGTTATTACTTTCATACTGAGAATTTAGATCAATTAAAGGGACCCAGAATCAGGAGTTCTCCACAGGATTCCTTTGTTTATAAGTCTGGGTTACCAGTTTAAAAAACATTCATTTGAACAATGTATAACTTTACTATGAATCTAACATTAGCATCTTGTTATTTTAATTCAAATTAACATGATTGAATTATCAATTCATTATTGGTACACTGACTTTGCATGTTAATTTCATGGAAATTCTATTTTTGTACAGTGTATTGACATGTCTTCTAATCAGTTAATTCAAATCTTGCATAACTAAATTAACACTTCATTTCTGGAAAGTTGGAGATACCAACAAAAGATTATATGAAAAGGCAGCATCTTAATCTGGCATTCCTACAATGTGACAGAAAACTAACATAGTTTGGTGCTATTGTAAGATACTGCTGGGGAGCCCTAAGTTAGAGGTAAATACCTCTGGTAAAAAAAATCATGCCTGATCCCAGACTCTTCATCAGATGAAGGTTTTATTGGCCACACACCTGCAGTTGTTGTTTTCTTTCTGTTCTAATTAACAGAGAAATGATAGGAAGAAACACAACAAGTATTAGGGATAGGGGAAAATGTTTACTAAGCAAAGATACAAGGTAAAAAGAGTATTTAGCAATTGCAAATAATAGGAAGAAACACGAGTATTCAGGATAGGAGAAAAGGTTTACTAAACAAGGATACAAGGTAGACAGAGTAATTAGCAATTGCAAATATCAGAACAGAGAAATAATAGGAAGAAACACAACGAGTATTTGGGATAGGGGAAAAGGTTTACTAAGCAAAGATACAAGGTGAACAGAGTAATTAGAAATTGCTAAGTTGAATTAACAAGTCTTATATGATGTTTCTTCAGATATTATTTAAAGGAAAAACAGCCGATTCCATTCTCAAGGCCCTACATCTGGCAGTAGGATTTCTGAACCATGCAAAACAAGGAGAACCTAGTGTTGGCTGTAAGAAAATCTCTACAACCATATTACCCCTAATATCTGTAGCACATTTTCACTATTCCTTTTCTTTTAAAATTTAAATGATAAAATAATTATATGTTTATATACTGATGGTGTACCTCGATCAATTTATTACCCTGCTCACTGTGCCATGAGATGAAAAAGTTTCAAAACCTCTTCTCTAATTGTTATTATTATTATTATTATTATTATTATTAATGCTGTTGTTGATATTATCATTGCTATTATCATTATGGCTGTTATTATAAGGTTTTCACACCTGCTGTAGCTGGTGGTTCACTAGAGGCTGAGTGACAGCAAATCTCCTCAGGTCTCCAGGAGTCTTCTAAGTATTCTAGCTGATCTTAGATGATAAAATAATTATATGTTTATATACTGATGTTGTACATCGATCAATTTATTGCCCAGCTCACTCTGCAGTAGATTCTGAAGTCATCTGGACATTTTGGTTGAAGCCAATGGCGGTTTCTTTGAAGAGATTCAATCTAAATCATTTTCAAGATATTTACATGTCATCTTGGTAAATACCGGGTGTAATAGCAAAATTGTCCAAATTTTAGATTCAAATTTGAACATTTGTATCTCAGGAATGCTTAAAGATATCTTAAAGGAATTTTCTGAGAATTTTCTAATCTGTAGTATTTTCAAGATGGAATTTTAGTGATAAAGTGAGATGTCTGTGCTATTTTAAGTTTTGTGTAATTTAAATAATAATTTACACATTGCAACCTGTACATGCATTTATTCACTTATTTAGATATCTATCTGGTAACATATGTATATATATATAATACAAAGATATATATATAATAGTATTTGATAATTTGCTTGAAGCATAATTAAATAAATAAAAGGAATGAAATTGAAATTGATTGAACAATATCAAGCTTCCACTTGGCATTATAACAACCCACAAAACATCCAAAACAAAAAACACACAAGACAGTCCATTTCAAAAACAGTCTTTGAAGATGAAGTTTCTTCGAAATTGATTAGACACTGGACATTATTTTATTTTTTTTGCTTTCTTAATATAAATAAATAAAGATGTGTGTGTGTGTGTGTGTGTGTGTGTGTGTTGTATATATATATAGACATACACACACATACATATATAAAGTTGGCAGAGTGGCTTATTGTTGGTATTAGCCAGACAGCGAGGGGGTCTATCCCGTTTACTCTAGTGCTAGACCAGGGAGATTGTTTTTGCTGAAGTGGAACACTACACCTAGCGTTAGCTACCCACTTTAATGCACAGATCTGATTAGTCACGCACTGAGTTGACGGGGACCAGTATCGAAGTAGGAACTTTACGATTCCTGTATGGGTTTTCTACTAACTGAGCTATATATATATATATATATATATATATATATATATATGCTAAACTGCTGGTAATGCTATAATAGAAAACAGGCGGCAAACAATATTTTATTATCAGCAGCAGCTGGTATACAAACAGTACCATAAATCAGTTGATTTTGGTTTAATTAATTATGTCCCTTAATCAGTAAAAATCAATAACCAAATTGTTGTGTTTCTTAGTTAGAAGGATATTAAGGTGTATGCAAGATTTTAAATCTGAGACCTCCCCTTTTTGAGTTATGCGTCGACACATACATACTTCCTTTTATTTATATATTATATATATATATATATATATATAATATATATATAAGATTAATAAATTCTATATAAAAACAGACACCCATATATAAATGTGTGTACACACATATATATTGCGTATGTGTGCATGCATATATATATTATATAATATATTGCGTATGTGTGCATGCATATATATATGTGTGTGTGTGTGCACTCATATGCCCACCAATATGTGTGAATGATAGGGTGGGGTACTTAAATAAAATTATGTGACAAAGATGTTTATCATAGTGAAATAGAAGCCAATAAATGAAGCGATGGCGTCTGACTAATTAACCAGCATATATTGAATATGAATTATAAAAGAGAAGAAACAGAGTGGTGTTGGGAGAGAGAGGGGGAGAGAGATGGAAGCAGAAAAAGACAGGAGAGAGAGAGTGTGTGTGTGTTTTGGTGGAATAAGAAAGGAGAGAAAAAGATTGATGGAAGAAAAGAAAGAAAGAGACAGAATATATATATATATATATATATATATATATATATATATAGAGAGAGAGAGAGAGAGAGAGAGAGAGAATGGTGGGATAAAAAGTGATGGAAGAGAAAGAATAAAAAGAAAGAAAGAGACAAAATCGAGAGAGAAAGAAAGAGAGAGAGAATGGTGGAATAAGAGGGATAAAAAGTGATGGAGAGAAAGAATAAAAAGAAAGAAAGAGACAAATAGAGAGAAAGAAGAGAAGAGAGAATGGTGAATAAGGGGTTAAAAAAAGATAGATGGAAGAGAAAGAATAAAAAGAAAGAAAGAGGCAGAATAGATAGAGAGAATGTGAGAGAGAAAATGATGGAATAAGAAAGGAGATATAGGAGAGTGATAGAAGAGAAAGAATGAATAGAGATAGTAGAAGAAAAAGTGATGGAAGAGAAAGAAAGAAAGAGGGAAAGGGCGAAAGAGAGACTAAGAAAGGGGATAAAAAGTGATAGAAGAGAAAGAAAGAAAGAGAGAAGGGGCTGAAATTAGTAAGGGGAGAAAAAGAGTGGTGGAAAAGAAAGATAAAAAAGAAAGAGACAGAACAGAGAGAGAGGAGAGAAGTTTGTGGAATATGAAAGCAGAGAAAAAGATTGATTGATGAAAAAGAAAGATAAAAAGTGATAGAAGAGAAAGAAAGAAAGAGACAGACAAATAGAGACAGAACAAAGAGAAGAGGGGGCAGAAATTAGTAAGGAGAAAAAAAGAGTGGTGGAAAAGAAAGAATAAAAGAAAACACAGAGAAGACACAGAGAGAGAGAGAGAGAGTTTGGTGGAATATGAAAGCAGAGAAAAAGATTGATTGATGAAAAAGAAAGAAAAGAAAGAGACAGAACCAATAGAGAGAGGGGTTGGGGTGGGGCGCAGAAATTAGTCAAAGAAATAATGTAGTGACTAAGTGACTATAAGGACCGTCTGAATGACTGTATTCTAATAATCTTGCAGTATTGGTCATAGCACCTTATTGGTTAATACTAACGCAATGTAATCAGCAGATGCTGATAAAAATCAATATAGCGATAGGGACTGAGGGGGTGGGGGATGCGGTCATTGCAGTCCACATTGGAACACATGTATTCATTGGTAGATGGGTTGATATATATATATATCCTCAAGTGCTTTGCTACAACTCCTCTTACCCTCACCTTCGGCCATTTTCACATTCAGCCAGACGACTCGAGTTGTGTCTTTGCTCGGGAATCAGCCATTCTGTGTTAATGTAAAAATTGGATTAAGAACGGCAAAGAAAATGGTGACTTAAGTGGGGATGAAGATGAATGTGGCCCATGACAAGGCGGATGTTGTCGAGCGGACGGATATAGAGTCACACAACTGATTGGGATTTTCTTGTTACAAGTAATTAATGAGGAAGGAAAAATGGATGGATGTCTTTTTTTTTCTTTTTTCTTTTTTTTTTTTAATTTCTTTTCTTTGGGAACATCCAAATGAAGATGGCTATTTATGTGGGAAGACAAGCAAATGAATTGATTAAAAATGTTTGTGTGAAAGGAAGAGAAGGTGTTTGAGGAGAGAAATTGATTGGCAGAAGAGAAATGAATATAAACAAGATAGAAAGATATATATATATATAGATAGATAGATAGATATAAAGATGTATGGAGAGACAACATTAGATAGATAGGTATGTAGAAATGTAAATAAGAAAATACAAAGATATGAACAGATTGAGAGACATTATTAGATGGATAGTTATGTAGAAATGTAAATAAAATACAAATATATAATCCAAAAGTCCAGAGAAGAAATCTTCCTTACGACACAAGAGTTTTATTTAAACAAAACCAAGTCGCAGTTTGAGAGCTCAATGTGTGCTCTTAATGTTAGAGTCACAGAGCAAATATATGAGTAACGAAATAACAAAAGACTTAGAGATTTAGCATTATAGTCTATTTCAGGAGCTTAGACAAATAGTCTAATTGTCTAAGCTCCCTGAAATAGACTATAATGCTATATCTCTAAGTCTTTTGTTATTTCTTTACTCATATATATATATATATATATATATATATATATATGCAGAGGCATCATTTGATGGGTAGATATGTAGAAATGTAAATAAGAAAATACAGATATGAACAGATAGAGAATATATACATATGTATGGAGACATCATTTTATTGATAGGTATGTAGAAATGTAAATAAAATACAAAGATATGAACAAATATATATATATATATATATTATTAAAAATGGATACAAAAGAAACCTACTCGAGTTTCACCGTAAGGATCTTCAGGGTTAAATCCACTGAATTAATTGAGGTACTGATTAATTGTAGCCAATCACACGTGTGTTCACTGTATAAGAAGATCCTTATGGTGAAACTCGAGTAGGTTTCTTTTGTATCCATTTTTAATAAATTTGCTCTATTTAGTATTGAGCACTTTGTATTTGTTATATCGCTGACTTAACCCCTGAATTTTGCACCTCCACCGATCGTGCCCATTTTCACTGGTAAGCCACCTTCTATCTTTATAAATATATATATATATATATAGATGCATCGTTAGATGGATAGGTATGTAGAAATGTAAATAAGAAAATACAAAGTATTCAAAAGGATGAAAGTTAGTCAACCTTAAAACGTTTCGGTCTTTTCATAAAAATCTTCATCAGGACATTTGGATGAACAGATATATGGAGAGACATCATTATATAGACAGATATGTAGAAATATGAATAAGAAAATACAAAGTATTCAAAGGATGAAATTTTATGAATAGATGGAAAGTTAGTCAAAGTTAAAATGTTTCATTTTTTCATATAAAACCTAATCAAGGCGATTGGATGAACAGATATATGGAGAGACATCATTAGATAGATTGGTATGAATAGACTGAGAGAGACAGTTATATATAAATAGGTTGGTTCAGTTTCTTCGTTTAATAGCATATCAACCTTTATGGGATATTTAATTTATTTTTTTCTTTACTAATTGCTCTGTATTATCTGCATTATTTGGACTATTGTCCCAATCTTTATTGTTATTTGTACATTTCGGCTGATATGCCCTCAGGCCTTCTTCAGGTATTTCTTGTCGAACTCTAGAACCTTCTCGGATTCGGGAACCTTCTTTTCGGACTTGGAAACTTTCTTTTTGAACTCGGGAACTTTCTTGTCATAGTTGGGAACCTTCTTGTCGTAATCGGGAGCCATCACAGAACTTTGAACCTAACCCTTTATTCAGTCCACGGGGGTATCCTGTTCTCATTCCTCTAACCATAGCTGGGGTGGGAGTTGTGTTAACAATAAAGATGGGGACAATAGTCTGAATAACACAGATAATACTAATCATCAAGCCTCATCTCAAATATTCAGAGAAATAATTGCTCTGTTTATAAAAAAAGTAGACATTGAGCTCTCTAACTTTTTACCATTGGAAGAAAGGACCAACTTAGAATCATCCTAATACCAAATTACCTGGTAACCCACCTACATATATATATATTAATAAGTCATCCACAGACATGTGTTTTGGCATTTCATGCCTCTTCAGTGTGGCTAGACACAACAACTATCCCTGGCTAGGATCGAACTCTGACTGACTATTTGCCAACCTGATTTCTTAACCTCTCGACCACTTTGACAGCTGCTGTAACGGGGCTGGTGTTTAAACTATTAAATACATAGGTTTGTTTACATATTTTACGATCACAGAGATCTAGTCCACGAGCAAACGATCATTGCTTATATATACTTGATATTGAAAGTTAATTTAAATCACCCCTTAGAGAGCTCAACCAAATTTATGGAGCATATATGGTTATTTTCACCTAGTTGTTAAAATTCCTAGCATAAAATTGTGCATGCGCATTATCTGAAATGAACTTAATTGTTATTAAGAATGCATTTTATGATATTTTTGTGTTAAAGCATGCAGTTGTATTGTTTTCAAAAAAGTTTCTAAGATTTGTTTATTTTGCAAGAGACTTTCAAAATAGTTACCGGCTTAGTTCAAAGTGAAAGTCAAGGGAGGTTACTCTAATTGCCTTATTTGCTAAGAATTTTAACAACTAAAGGTGAAAATTACTGCATATATTAATAAGTCATCCACAGACACGTGTTTCGGCGTTTCATGCCTCTTCAGTGTGGCTAGACACAATAACTATCCCTGGCTAGAGGCAAACTCCGACTAATATATGTATGTGTGTATATATATATATATATATATATATATATATGAAAGTAAACAAACAATGTGTTTGATATAGCTATAGCCGACAATTTTTGGAGAATATGTGCTTAATTGAAGTCATACCTAATTTTGAAAATTAATGAATTTGGCGGGCATATCTGTTCAAAGGTAAGGCTAAACAAATCGAGAAAAAGTCAATCTCTGTATGTACATTTCAGCATATTATGCCTCATCAGCAGAGTTATAGACAAGAAACTGGTCTGTATGTGATTCAAACCCTAACTGCCAGGCTGACAGGTGGGGATTCTAACCATTTTCGTTTGTTTTGAACTCAGTTATACTCCATTTTTGGTGATTTGCTACACGACAGTATGAAAATAAACAAACAATGTGTTTGATATGGCTATAGCCGACAATTTTGGGGAGAATAGGTGCTTAATTGATATATATATATATATATATATATATATATATATATATTCACACTATAAAAAATTCAGTAATATATGGAAGATTTTGATATTTTGTTTGTTTTTTTTTATTTATTAGTTCATATGCTTTCCTCTAGATTCTGTTGCTCTAGTTACTTTTTTTTTTTTTTTCAAATTTATTTTTCATCTCCTCATCAAGACGTTTACGTTCAGACAAGATTATAAACCAAGGTGTTAAAGTCTCGTGTTAACAAGGAAACAGACATGGTTAGAAGATTGTCTTATCAGTCGTCTTATGTTGACAGACTTCTTGAGATCTTGTATGTTTTCCCCATTAAGAGAACATGAGATTTTGACACTCAATCTTGTACTTTTATTGAAAGTGCGGGTGGCCTTGGTTAACACGGGTGGGGGGGTGGAGGGAGATGGAATCGGTAAATTCTTCAAGCTACTTGAAAACTTCAGTTTTAAAATTGTGTGTCTTTGAATAGATTGCCATTCCTTCAATCTGAGGTAATTCCAGAAAGTCTGAAAACGTCATTTGCCCAAAGAAGCCAGAAAAGTTACTGACTGGTTTGGATATAATTCTTGTTGGGAATTTACAGATCTACTATTTCTCTGAATTTTTGAGATGAGGCTTGGTAATTAGTATTATTTGGATTATTCGGACTATTGTCCTCGTCTTTATTGTTATCTACACTATTTCTCTGAATTTTATAGATGAGGCTTGATAATTAGTATTATTTCAATTTTTCAGACTATTGTCCTCGTCTTTATTGTTATCTGTACAGCGTTTCGGCCATAGATAGATATTCTTGGTAAAACAAAGGCATTAGGTTTATAAGTTCCCAAGATTCACATGGATTGAATAAAGGATTGGGTTCAAAGTTTCTCTCGCCTTCTCTCTTTCTCTCTCTCGCCTTCTCTCTTTCTCTCTCTCGCCTTCTCTCTTTCTCTCTCTCGCCTTCTCTCTCTCTCTCGCCTTCTCTCTCTTTCTCTCTCTCGCCTTCTCTCTCTTTCTCTCTCTCCTTCTCTCTCTTTCTCTCTCGCCTTCTCTCTCTTTCTCTCTCTCGCCTTCTCTCTCTTTCTCTCTCTCGCCTTCTCTCTCTTTCTCTCTCTCACCTTCTCTCTCACTCCTCTCTCACACCTTCTCTCTCACTCCTCTTTCACTAATTATGTCTTACTCTCTCTCTCTCTAATTCTCTTTTCCTCTCTCTCTCTCTCTCTCTAATTCTCTTTTCCTCTCTCTCTCTCTAATTCTCTCTCTCATTCTCTCTCTCCTCTCTCTCTCTAACTGACATGCTAAAAGTAAGTTTAGTTCTGTACTCAGATAATTTAAGGTAATAAAATAATAAATAAAATGATAAATCTTGTCTAAACATTATTCTAACTTCTTTAAACAGCAACCCACGGCGGATTTCTACCCTTGCACTACATTGACCTTCTTAAAAAGACACAAAAATAATTAGGCACTTTAAAAAAAAAAAAAAAAAAAAAAAAAAAAGTAATCCAAGTTAGAGTGAGAGAAAAAAAAATATTTAGGTTTTTCAAACCTTATCACCAGTAATACCCACCTGGCACAACCCTCGGCTAAAAGTCCACCTGCACCAACCCCCCCCTCACTTAAAAGAGGTAAGGGTCGGGTTTATTGCCAGGTGCCAACGGGAACTCTGCATTTTTTTGCACTGGCCATTGCATGCGCTTCAATTTGTGGTGCATAGCTACCAACCCACGTTTCATAGCTACCCACCCACGTCAAAAAAGACTACATGTCAATCCTACCTGGTGGGAGGTCTGGAAATGAAAAACTTTTTTTTTTTTTTTTTTTTTCTTTTTTTTTGTAGTAATACCCCTGGAAAAATCATGTATCAGCTCTTTTTCCATGTGTAAATAACAAGGCAGCTGGAGCCCACTAGTTGTGTGTGTATATATATATATATATATATATATATATATAGAGAGAGAGAGAGAGAGAGAGAGAGAATGTGGTTGATTAATGCCTGAAGAAGATATCAGAAGATCTGAAATATGTGTCGCTAATGTAAAATAATAATTTAAAAATTTAAAAAACATAATCCATTTTGCGGACCTTCTTTTTTATAATATATATAACTGTCAGTTTCTCACCTATGCAATTTTCAAATAAAATGCTGGGAATGCTGTATCAAAAGTGGAGGAGACTATGTTAAAAAAGACACATCTTGTTAAATTGTAAAGAGGGAAGTTAGTTCTTAAAAAAGTTTGGTTTCTTCTTAGATACACTTCATACACTGGTGAAATGTGGATGTGTATCAAAAGTGGAGGAGACTATGTTGAAAGAGACATATCTTGTTAAATTCTAGATAAAGTGTGAAGTTAGTTTTTGAAAAAGTTTGGTTTCTTAGTCACACTTCATACACTGGTGAAAGGTGTAAATACGTATTGGAGGCTTGTACTAAAAACAACAAAGAAAAAGATAACTGTCACAAAAACGCATGGAATAAAGATGCGAAATGAATGTGGAACTGTTCCAACTGGATCCGCTGAAGATAGATGGATTAGACAATTGCTTGTTCCTTTCGGATATTGAACGAAAGTAAAATCCGATTAACTGGCACTTTCCAAATTGACAGAATGCATTTGGGAATAATTCCGGTTTCGGAAAACTCCAAACCTCAAAGAGAAATTTTAAAAAGAATTAACAAAACCGAAAGAAAGAAAGAAAGAAAGAAAGAAAAGAAAAAAGAAAGAAAGAACAGCAAAAAAAAAAAGAAAAAAGAAAGAAAGAGCACATATACGTAAAAGTCTTTAGGGAAATCTGTTAAACGACTTTAATTACACGCCAATGTTTTTCTGCATTCTCATTGGTCAATTTTTGTAGAAATATCAAGGGAGATAACTGTGAAGATCTTCTTGCTTACCAATCACTTACAGCCTCTGTGTATTGAGTGAATGCCTATTTGGTGGATTTTGTTAAAGAGTATCAGTATTGTGACATTTTACTAAAGAGTATCAGTATTGTGACATTTTTACTAAAGAGTATCAGTATTGTGACATTTTACTAAAGAGTATCAGTATTGTGACATCGTACTAAAGAGTATCAGTATTGTGACATCGTACTAAAGAGTATCAGTATTGTGGCCAGTTTAGCTCAATCGGTAGAGCACCACCTCAGAATCGCATGCTTCCAGGTCCAATACCAGTCCCCACCAACTCAGTGCATGAGTAGCACAGATTGGTTAATCTGATCTATGTGGTAAAGTGAGGAGCTGACAGTAGGTGTGGTGCCCCACAGAAAAAAACAATCTCACTGGCCTAGCGAAAAGGGAATAAACTCCTTCGCTATCTAGCTGATACAGACAATAGGCCACTCCGCCAATTTTCCTTTTTTTTATCAGTATTGTGACATTTTACTGAAGAGTATTGGTATTGTGACATCATTCACATCCCACATTCTTCTGTAAATTTCACATGTTTTGTACTTCTCATCCACCAAAAATTTGATGGACTGAACTCTGTTTAAATCTAGAGTACTCTATGTTTCATTTAAGTCTCTAAGTGGTGCAGCCATACAGTAGCACTGACATGGCAACAACTTGGAAGAATTCTCTCTTTATATTACCAGAGAGATCAGATTTCAATATGACGAATAATCTGTCTATAGAAGTCTGCCTTTCTTATGCATATATTGGCATTATTTGGATTATTCGGACTATTGTCCTCATCTTTATTGTTATCTTTACAACATTTCAGCTACAGATAACAATGAAGATGACAACAATAGTCTGAATAATCTAAATAATACTAATTATCAAGCCTCATCTCAAAAATTGAGAGAAATAACATATATTGGCATTGTTTGGAATAAGTTAATAGCAAAAAATATTTTGATCTTGAAAAAATATTTGTTTTGAGGTTATTCAAAATGGTGGGAAATTGTGGCACCATTTTGAATAACCTCAAAACAAATATTTTTTCAAGATTTTAGATAATTTTTGCGATAAACCAATTCCAGATAATGCAAACTTTGCATTTATGGAAAAAATTTGGGGAAAAAATGGACCATATGACCTTTAGGCACCACTTTTTGATCTTGATTAAGAAAGGACATGTTTTTCATTTACATCGTCAATATCAGATTGTTTTAACAGATGATTTTTAGATTTAAAAAAGAAATTATAAAACTAACGCCTAACCCCTAACAAACAACCGGATATTGACAGTATAAATGAAAAACATGTCCTTTCTTAATCAAGATAAAAAAGGGGTGCTTAAAGGTAATATTGTCCAAAAAAATATGTATCTCATCCACCAAAATTTGATGGACTGATCTCTGTTTAAATCGCCACCATTCTGAATAACCTCAAAACAAATATTTTTTAAAGATTTAAATAATTTTTGCTATAAACCAATTCAAAAGAATACAGAGTCTACATTTATGGAAAAAGATTCTAACACTGTGTCCCCCCCCCCAAAAAAAAAAAAAATTTATTGAATGACCCTTGTATAACCAACTTTGAATTTTTTTTTTTTTTTTGTAAATATCTTTAAGTTGATTATTCTACAGACTTCTCAGATTTTATTGGAATGTAAATCTGATTTTGTAGTCCACACAGCAGATTATTCTTATCACTTGTCATGGGGTGGGGGTGGTGGTAAAACAAAAAACTAAAATTCCTGTCCATCTTGTAGAAGAATTATTCTTTCTTATGTTATGATGCATTTAGTCTGTGCTAAAGAGAAGTCACAAGACTAAACAAAAGAAATCACTTCTTTCTTTACAAGTTACAAAAGTTTTTATTACTTATGTTTTCTTATTGATCTGTCCGACATATTTTACACAGACCTTCCTCAATATGGATGAAACTCAGACTCCGTGCCTTTTGAAGATCTCAAATGTGTGAAGAGTTAAAAGAAGGAATTAAATATGAAAACTGAAAATGAGGCTGTAGCCATGTCAGTACTACTGTATGTCTGCATCACTTGGACTTTAACCAAATGCTTGGAGAAAAAACTAGAAAAAGTAAACAAAATCAACAGATGATATTTTGACAACAGAATTTCATTTCGTTTAAAGTTTTATAATTTAAAAAAAATAACTATTAGTTTATCTTGATGTTACATAATTATTAGATACCTAATATTTATGTGCAATAGTGTAGAAATAAAAATGGCTGTTATAAGTTACAGCCCATGGCCTTGAAGGATGAGTGACAAGGCTTGACCTCATCCTGATCCTTTCCGGTGGATACCATGAGAATCGGTGGAGGAGACCCTCTTCCGGTTTAGATTAGAAATAGATTTTAGCCAGTCGGCGAGAAACCACAACGGTGGTGAGTCATGTTATACACGCTCCGACTCACTCTGCGCAGATGTCTGGTTGGGGATTCGAAAATAAAGTAAGATCAAAGCAAATCGGAGTCTTGTGTTATTACCTCTAAAAACTACCAATGACACAGGGCTTCTGATAAAGAGAAATCCCCAATAGAAGACCAGACCCGAAGTCCCCAAGAGAAGTCCAGACCTTAGAAGATTCCAGACCAAGACAAGATGTTATAAGATGTCAGAAGAATAGAAGAAAGAAGTAAGTAATGAAGAGGGTATACAACATTTAGTGCAAAATTAATATTTTTACATATGCTAACAACAACATGAAATAACAATTTTTTTATTTTTTTATTAAAATCAAAAACTATTTTAATATAAAAACGTGTATTTAGTTTGTATGAAATTCTAATGTCAAAAAATTTGTCTGTTGATTTTGTTTACTAACAACCAGAAGTGGTGAAAAGCAAAATTCTGTTCCTTTAAAAACTGATCTTGACTGGTGTGCCTATTGATGACTTGATACCGTTGTATAACCAACATTGAATTTTTTTTTTTTATTGTAAATATCTTTAAGTTAAATTGATTATTCTACAGACTTTTCAGATTTTGTTTGAATGTAAATCTGATTTTGTAGTCCACATAGCAGATTATCGTTATCACTTGCCATAGGGGGGTAAAACAAACAAAAAAAAATTCCTGTCCATCTTGTAGAAGTGATGTGATCTGTGTTGAAGAGAAAGTTACAAGACAAAACAAAAGAAATCACTTCTTTCTTCGCAAGTTACAAAAGTTTTTGTCATTACTTATATTTTCTTATCTCTTGAATCTATGAAAATAGAATCATTTTCAGGAGTTTTCTTCAACTGATTCATCATCTCTCTTCACTCCCTCAGCCCTGTCAGATGGGGCTTTAGAATATACTGACTGCAATTCCAAATCTACATTCTGTCTGGCACTATTCAACTATCTCTTATATATATATATATATTATATATATATATATATATGTCTGTGTGTGAATCCGACGGTATGTAGTATATTAAGAAAGAATGAAAAAACACAGGTTTAAATGAGTTAAGTGGTGAGTTTATTGGCCGACGCTGCAGTGTTTCGATCTATTAATTAGATCATCTTCAGGGCATTTTTTGGTATATGGAAGGTAATAAGAAATTTTTATCACAGAATAACAAGAAAAGCGAGTGATAGTCCTTGTTTATCAGTCTGTTTAAAATTTGAAGTTTGAAAAAAGAAGACGGTTTGAAATATGACGTCAAATATTCTCTTTTACGGTGTGAGTATGGGACTGTGTAAGTGTGTGTATCGAATGTGCAACAAATTCCCTGAAGATGATCTAATTAATAGATCAAAACACTGCAGCGTCCCAATAAACTCACCACTTAACTCATTTAAACCTGTGTTTTTTCAATCTTTCTTAATATACTATATATATATATATATATATATATATATATATATATATATATAAATAAATATTAATCTTAATCCTAATCCATCAGATATATCAACTAATAGTTTTGCTCTACTTAAGTATCGAGCACTCTTCATTTTTTCTTCAACTGATTTATCTTCTCTCTTCACTCCCTCAACACCTTTCAGCCCAAACTGGCTTCAATTAAAAATCTACATTCTGACTGGCACTATACAACTATCTCTTATATATATACATATATATATATATATATATATATAACTACCTCATATATGTGTGTGTGTATGTATGTGTATATATATATATATATATATATATATATATATATATATATATATAACTACCTCATATATGTGTGTGTGTATGTATGTATATATGTATATATATATATATATAATGGGAAGAGAAATGGAAGTGAATCCGACGGTATGTAGTATAGTGAGAAATTTGAAAAATAGGTTTAAATAAAATGAGTGGTAAGTTTATTAGCTGACGCTCCAGTGTTTCGATCTGTTAAGTAGATCTTCTTCAGGGCTTTTGTTGATATAAGGAAGAGTAAAAAAAATGTTTATCCCAGAATAATGAGGAGAACTGTAATAGTCCTTGTTTATCAATCTGTTCAAATTTGAAGAAACGCTGGAAAGGTAGACAGTTTGAAATATGACATCAAGTATTCTTCTTTTATGGTGTGTGTGTGAGTGTGCATATGTATCGAAAAATGACATTGAGTATTTTTCTAGATATATATATTTTTATATATATATATATATATATATATATATATATATAAAAAGATAAATGGAAAGAAAATGTTGTATGGAGGAAAATTTATTGAATTGCCAAGACGTTTCGACCAAGAATTTGTTTTTGTATACATAGTATCCTATTTAGTATTATTTTGAATATAAAATAAAATAATAATAATAATAATAATAATAGTTATAGAGAAACATAAATTTAAGTATACAAAAAGCGGGTCTTCTTCAGGACAGAATGTCTTGATTTTTTTTTTTTTTTTTTTTTTTTTTGTATAATTGCATTATAAATCAGCCTTCGCCAACTCAGTGTATGAGTAGCACAGGGATCTGTGTGGTAAAGTGAGGTGCTGATGGTTAGGTGTAGTGCTCCACCTCATATGCGAAAACAATCTCCTTGGTTCAGTGTTAGTAAAAAGGGGATAGACTCCATCGCTGTCTAGCTGCTACAGACTTTAGACTGCCGACGATTAATTCTAATATTTCAGGTAGACTTCTAGCTTTTATCAAAGAGTTTTGTAGAATCACTATTTTATCATTTCTTTCAATTTCAAATGTACTTTTCTTTGGAGTCACCCTCGGTTGAATGATCTGTTGGCTGGTTTTTTTAATGTCTTTATTGCCATGTCTAACATGAAACTAATACATATCTCCAAACACTGACTCCAAATGGCTTTAACATCAATCTAAACCATCCTCAAAACATAGCTTTGAAATAGGATGTAAAAATATAGGTTGATACTTAAACACCTAAATAAACAAATGCCTAAGTTAAATATCTGACTAAAACAGTTACACAAAGACCTAAATAAACAAATGCCTGACCAAGCAGTCATGCTTAATTTGAAGTGACCCTGCACCTATGTTTAACAAATATCTTCCAAGTTTAGAGCTTACTTCTAGATGTTTATATAGCAGAGATCATTAAAGGGTCAGTTGGATACAAAAAAAATAATTTTCATTGAAGGAATGATTGTGCTCTATTACTAGTTCATTTTACCCTTTTTTTTGTGCTCTATCAAATATTTGTACCATTTGACCTTTAGGCACCCCTTTTTGATCTCGATTAAGAAAGGACGTTTTTCATTTACACCGTCAATATCCAGTTGTTTTAACAGACAATTTTTAGATTTAAAAAAAAATGATAAAACTAACCCCTAACCCTAACAAATAACCGGATATTGACGGTGTAAATGAAAAACGTGTTCTTTCTTAATTGAGATCAAAAAGGGGTGCCTAAAGGTAATATGGTCCAAATATTTTAGTAACTTTTTTTTCACAAAAATATTTTCTAAGTTTGAGATCAGTTTAGAATGAATAAAAAAAATGATAGCATAGAAATATTGCTATTTTTATTATCACTTTTGTTCATATGTATATATATATCTTTATATTTTAAATATCTTTTCTCTTAAAGTCTGTTATGAGTTATTTTCCTTACAAACTGGTCATATTTATCAAAAAACTATTTTCTTCATTACATATCAGATCGACTCTGATGATAATCTAATGCAGATTGAAATATTGCAATATCAGCCAATAAATACAACATTAATTAATAACATCTGTGTGTTTTTTCAAATTTCTTCTCTCATATATATATATATATATATATCAGTCGGTAAAGTGTTCAGCTAGGAACCACAGGCTTCCTAGTTCAATACCAGCCCTTACCAACTCAGCGTATGAGTAGCACAGGGATCTGTGCAGTAAAGTGAAGAGCTGATGGTAGTTGTGGTGCTCTACCTCCGACACTAAATAATCTCCTTGGTCTTGCACTAATGAAAAGAAGATAGACTCCCTCGCTCTCTGGCTAATACCGACATTAGGCCACCCCGATGACTTTTATATATATATATATATATGTATATAAGTTAAGGTAGCATGGACATGTACTCAACACCTGGTTACTGACAGTTTCTCACCTATGTGATCTTCAGAAACTGTCAGTAACCAGGTGTTGAGTCCATGTCCATGCTACATCAATTTAAATATAAATGCTTTATCAATGATATTGAGCACTGTCTACTAGATAGTTACTGTTATCAATTAATTTTATTCTGAGATGAAGTGCCACACCTATGATCAGCTTCTACTTTACTGCACAGATCCAAGCTGTGCTACTCATGCATTGAGTGGACAAGTGCCAGTATTGAACCCAGAACCTAAGCTAAATCAACCCTATTACTAAGCTTATTAAATAAAAGTGTATTTATAGCAAATAAATGATTACTTTATTTTATTCTAAGGTGGAGTGCCACACCTTCTATCCAATCTGTGCTACTCATGTGCTGAGTTGGCAAGGGCCAGTATCAAACCTAGAACCTTGTTACTGAACCAAACCATCCCTATTACTAAGCTCAGTAAATATGTGTATTTATAGCAAATAGATAATCATTTTATTTATTTATTTATTTATTTTATTCTGAGATGGAGTGCCACACCTACGATCAGTTTCCACTTTACTGCACAGATCCAATGAGTTGGTGAGGGCCAATTGAACCTCCTGTCTGAACTAAACTGGCTCTCTTACTAAACTTTGCAAATAACTGTATTTATAGCAAATAGTTAATTACTTTTATTTATTTATTTTATTCCGAGGTGGACTGCTACACCTACCACACAGATCCAAGTTGTGCTACTCATGCATTGAGTTGGCAAATGCCAGTATTGAACCCAGAACCTGAGCTAAATTGGCCCTATTACTAAGCTTATTAAATAAAAGTGTATTTATAGCAAATAAAGGATTACTTTTATTTATTTATTTTATTCTGAGGTGGAGTGCCACACCTAATATCCAATCTGTGCTACCCATACGTTGAGTTGGTGAGGTCCATTATCAAACCCTGAACCTTGTAACTGAGCTAAACCATCCCTATTACTAAACTCAGTAAATAACTATATTTATAGCAAACAGATAATTACTTCTATCTATTCTATTCTATTCTTATTCCTTTTCTTTTGCAAAGAACAACTTTAAAAATAAATGTTCTACTATCTAATATTCTGTAAAATTCCCTAATCAATTGACAGGATTTTTGTTATTTGCTCTTTTCGTTAATATATTATCTCTTATTTATCACAAGAGGATTTTCTTGTTCAGTGATTATTGAATTAAACGTCAACTAGAGACAGACGTATTTTTAGTTCTTAAGAAAATTTGTTCTAGGTGTGCTACGAACAATAGAGCCAATAGGTCTATATATATATATATATATATATATATATATATATTATATATATATATATGTATGTATGTATGTATGTATATATATATATAATATATATATATATATATAGTGGGCCGGGTTAGCTCAGTCGGTAGAGCGTTTGGCTAGAAACCACAAGGTTCCTAGTTCGATACCGGTCCCCGCCAACTCAGCGTATGAGTAGCTCAGGGATCTGTGCGGTAAAGTAAGGAGCTGATGGTAGGTGTGGCGCTCCACCTCAGACGCCAAAAAACAATCTCCTTGGTCTAGCGCTATTGAAAAGGGGATAGACTCCCTCGCTGACTGGCTGTTACCAACTTTAGGCCGCCCCGTTGACTTTTACTTTTATATATATATATATATGTGTGTTTCACATATAGAGAATCATATAAATCTTTGTTATTTTAACATAATGTGTAAACTAGGATATTTTTCAAGAGTATATTGTTTCTGGGGGTATTTCTGAACACATTATTCAGACCAGTATCTTCATCTTTGTTACCGCCCTGTCGACTGGGGCGTTAGAATGCAACGACTGCACCTCTGCCGACGGGTAAGACTCCCCCAATGGGGCCACCTGTTGGCCATGGGTGGCGACCCGTGATGCTTAAGGATAGAACCCGGGTGGATGAGCAGTTCATGACTTGCAATATTCCACTTTAGGCTTTTCTTGGGCTAGACAGGTGGTCGGAGAGGCCTCCTCCAATCATCCGGCTGGCCACGTCAAGCCCTAGCACCTATATGATTGCCCCAACCCTATTGCCCTTATGGCAACCCCCAATCCTTCTTATCATATGGGTGCTAGAAGGCGGTGACTGCGGGTCTACATGTCCTGGGAATGATGTTAAACTCTATCTGATGGTGAGGTTCCAGTTCTGGAGGTTTGTGGAATGCGGAGCACCCCTTCATCACCATTACTCCCTGGTCCACTTTGACCCGGAGTGGTAGTACCTGTTAGGGTTCCATCTATGGGTTGAATAGAAAAACATGAGTTTATAAACAAAATTGTATTATGCATTAAGAATGAATTTATTTCACAACTTCGTCAGCATTAAATGACCCACCGAGGTTGATATGCCGTAAAACAAAACAAACCAAACCATTATCTTTGTTATTTTTAGCATAATGTGTAAAGATATTTTTCAAGAGTTCATTGCTTCTGGTGGTATTTAGATATCAGTAAGCATATCCAAACTAGTATCTTCATCTTTGTTATTTTTAGCATAATGTATAAACTAAGATATTCCTCAAGATTATATTGTTTTTGGTGGTATTTCTGAACACATTATCCGAACCAGTATCTTCATCTTTGTTATTTTTAGCATAATGTGTAAATGAAGATATTCTCCAAAGGTATATTGCTTCTGGTAGTTTGTGGATATCACAAAAGATATCCAGACCAGTATCTTCATCTTTGTTATTTTTAGCATAATGTGTACATTAAGATGTTTTTCAAGAGTATATCACATCTGGTAGTATTTCTGAACACATTATTCAGACCAGTATCTTCATCTTTGTTATTTTTAGCATAATGTGTAAATGAAGATATTCTCCAAAGGTATATTGCTTCTGGTAGTTTATGGATATCACAAAAGATATCCAGACCAGTATCTTCATCTTTGTTATTTTTAGCATGATGTATAAACTAAGGTATTCTTCCAGAGTATGTTTCTTCTGGTGGTTTTTAGATATCACTAAAGATATTCAGACCAGTATCTTCATCTTTGTTATTTTTAGCATAATTTGTAAAGTAAGATATTTTTCAAGAGTATATTTCTTCTGGTGGTATTTCTGAACACATTATCCAGACCAGTATCTTCATCTTTGTTATTTTTAACATAATATGGAAATGAAGATATTCTTCAAAAGTATATTGCTTCTAGTGGCATTAAATGACCCACTGAGATTGAAATGCCATAAAACAAATCAAACCAAACCAGAATTTGTTCAAGACTGCATGCAGCATCCATGAACAGTTACCATCTAGCTTTTTCTCTAAGCGTTTGGTTAGAGTCCAAGTGGTGCAGCCATACAGTAGCTCTGACATGGTTACAGGTGACTTCCTAACCTCAAGGCATAAAGTATCCCTAGATAGATTGATGTGCGATTGAAATCAATCAATCACTTTGGAGAAATCAGATGGCCAGATGTTACAGTGTCTGAAATATTCTGATCAAGGCAAGGA
This sequence comes from Doryteuthis pealeii, assembly GCA_023376005.1. Classification (NCBI taxonomy): domain Eukaryota; kingdom Metazoa; phylum Mollusca; class Cephalopoda; order Myopsida; family Loliginidae; genus Doryteuthis; species Doryteuthis pealeii. The sequence continues at coordinate 7,007,294 of CM042180.1, forward strand.
AACTAGTCGAAATGAATCAATGTATAATAGTAAGAAAAAAACTAATGTGTAAAAGAAATTGATGAAAAAGAATCTGTTATTGTGAGCTGCTTTGATCTTTTTTGGGGGGAGTGGGGATGTTAAATGAAGAAATGTTCCGAAGAGTTACATAATCTCTGAAGACAACTTGTTTGTCTAAAACTTGTATAAAACATCCAGTCTACTTAGTAGTTCAAAGAAAACAAATTATATATATATATATATATATATATAATATATATATATATAGTCTTAGTTCAAAGACAGCAAATTCTATATATGTATAGGTGTGTGTGTATGTATATATATATATATATATATATATATATATATATATAGATAAAAATTATTGGTAAAATGGATGAAATAAAAATGAATGAAATGAGGGGGATAAATGAAATATATATATATATATATATATATATATATATATATATATATATCTTATTATAATGGAGATTGTGTGTTTTTCTGTCTGTAACCGAAACTATATTACTACTCAAGTCACAATTCCCTTCGTAATTTACATCACATTCTCCATGATTTTATTTATATTTAAACTTCAATTATTAATAAAATTGCTTCACCTTTTTATTAGTGTTGTCCATATCTACATACAAATAACATGCAATTGTATTTATATATACAAAAAATAGCGGTTTACAGTGTGAATGGGAAGGCTAATTTGCATATTGATATTAAAAATGTGATTTTATTAAATATGTGCTTAGTATTATTGATTTCTAATTGTTTGTTTTATTTTAATGAATAAAGCAAAAATCTCTTCAATGAATCTTAAATGAAATCCATTAACAAGAAAAATAACTGTCATTTTCTTTATTTCCTAATTTAACTAAATAGTTAAATAAGTAAAATTCAGCAATGAAAGACGGGAGTGATGGAAGAGTAAGTTTCATTTCTATTTTTCTATTATACCCCCACTCTGTTACATATCTTTTTATCTGCCTTCTTATTAGACTTTCTAATTTAATACGATATTTCATTACATTAAAAATTTAAATACTTGCACCCGGAGGGTGCATATATTTGCTAGTATATATAATTCACTAAGACTATATATAATATGTATGTAATAATATATATATAATTCACTAAGACTATATATAATATGTATGTATATATATATATATATAATTCACTAAGACTATATATAATATGTATGTATATATATATATATATAATTCACTAAGAATATAATATATAATATATTATATATAATTCACTAAGACTATATATAATATGTATGTATATATATATATAATTCACTAAACTATATATAATATGTATAATTCACTAAGACTATATATATATTATGTATGTATATATATATATATACACACACACACATAGAATTCGCTAAGACTATATATAATATATATATATACACACACACACATAGAATTCGCTAAGACTATATATAATATATATATATATATATATATATATATATGTTATATATATATACACACACACATAGAATTTGCTAAGACTATATAATATATATATACACACACACACACACACACACACACACACACAACACAATATATAGAATTCGCTAAGACTATATATATATATATTATATAATATAGTCTTAGTTCAAAGAAAACAAATACGTCTTTTTGTCTTTTTTAGACCCTGTACTTCTCTTTGATTTTCTCATCTGTAGATACATCTTTTTTTTTTTCTTTTTTTTTTTTTCTTATCCCATTCTGAAATGATCTATGGGTTTTCAGGAAACGAATCATTGATAATAATTTCTCCTTTTTTTTCTTCTTTTTCTTTTTCAGCAGTTTATTTGTTATCTCCCCTTGCAATCTATTAATTTTTGGTTTCAGCCTCATTTTCAGCTTTCATCTTTATTTCATTCTTTTAATTCCTCACACATTTGAGATCTTCAAAAGATACAGTGTCTGTGTTTCATCAGTATTGAGGAGAAGTTTGGTGAAAAAGATGTCTGACAGTTCAATAAAAAAGCTTCTTTTAATGGTTTTTATGATTGTAGATCAGTAATTTTCAAATTTTATTGTATCATAATAAACTAAGAAATCTATTTGACTCGTTTGTTGTAACACCATTTCTTTACTCCATTGAATGTGGGAGTGTGGACACCCAGCATCTCTAAAAACAAGAGCTATCAGGCTTCAGGGGAGTCAATGGCCATCCACACTGATAGTAGCAGGATTTGGGTACTTATTACTCACACAAATTCCCAATACAAACTTTGACCTTTTATCATATCTAAATTATCCTTAGTTTAAAGAATAGTGTAGTGATTAGTTTTTACTATTTCTCTGAATGTTGAGATGAGGCTTGATAATTAGTATTATCTTCGTTATTTGGACTATTGTCCTCATCTTCATTGTTATCTGTACAGGCCTTGCCTGGTTAGTTTTTGTTAGTGAGCTTGATTCTCACTGAGTGTTCTTGTGCCAAATTGAGGTAAGTTTAGGACATGATTACTTGCAAAGTGATTTTAGTATTCTAGAGAACAAGGAACACTTCTTTAGAAAAATCCAAAAAAAAAATAAAAAAAAACAAAGCTGTTAGAGACTGGTAGTGGGTGGAATGGCCCAGCAGTGCTTCCCACTCTTTGGAAATGGTTGATTACAATTTCTCAGTTTTTTGTTTTTAATTTCTTTTTAGTATTATCTGAGTTATTCGACTATTGTCCTCATCTTTATTGTTATCTTTACAACGTTTTGGCCGATATGCCTTCCGGCCTTCTTCAGGTATTTCTTGTCAGACTTGGGAACCTTTTTGGACTCAGGAACCTTCTTTTCAGACCCGGGAACTTTCTTGTCGTAATCAGGAGAAAAGAAGGTTCCCGAGTCCGAAAAGAAGGTTCCCGAATCCAACAAGAAATACCTGAAGAAGGCTGGAGGGCATATCGGCCGAACGTTGTACAGATAACAATCATCAAGCCTCATCTCAAACATTCAGAGAAATTTCTTTTTGTTCTACAAGAATAACCATTACACCTTTGACCTTATATCAAATCTAAATTATTCTTAGTTTTTTAGTGTTGAGTAGTGTAGTGATTAGTTAGGTTAACAGGTCTTTGTTAGTGAGCTTGATTCTCACTGAGTGTTCTTGTGCCAAACTGAGATACATTTAGTATATGATTACTTTTACTTGCAAAGTGCTTTTAGTATTTTAGAGAACAAGGAACCTTTCTTTGAACAAATAAAAAAAAACAAAAAACAAAGATGCCAGAGACGAGGGGGGTGGGATGGCTAAACAATTCTTCCACTGTTTGGAAATGGTTGAGAATTTTTTTAAAATTCTTTATTTTTAATTCTTTTTTATTCTACAACAGAAACCATTACACCTTTGACCATTATATCAAATCTAAATTATACTTAGTTTTTTAGAGAGTAGTTTAGTGATTAGTTAGGTTAACAAATCTTTGTTAGGGAATATTGAAGTCAGTCAGTCAACAATTGGTTTGAACTACAGCAACTGGCCAAGCACAACTGAACCAGCCAGTCAGTCAGTCTACTATTGGTTTGAACCACGGCAACTGGCCAAGCACAACTGAACCATCCAGTCAGTCAGTCAACAATTGGTTTGAACAGTGACTGGCCAAGCACAACTGAACCATCCAGTCAGTCAGTCAGTCAACAATTGGTTTGAACAATGTGACTGGCCAAGCACAACTGAACCATCCAGTCAGTCAGTCAACAATTGGTTTGAACAATGTGACTGGCCAAGCACAACTGAACCATCCAGTCAGTCAGTCAACAATTGGTTTGAACAATGTGACTGGCCAAGCACAACTGAACCAGTGTCAAGACAACTGGTACTTATGAGAATTCAGAACAGTCCACTCATGCATTTGGGTGATTCCATTCCCTCAGTCCTGATTGACTGCTTGGTTTGTATGATCCTCTGAGGCTCCATAAATCCTGCCACTTTGCAGTGTCTTTACAGCATACCAGAATCGTATTGGGTTACGACTGCTTGCTGTCTTGTCTTGCCAATTTGTAGGTAATTGGACTTAGTATGATTATTCTACAGGGAATTTGATTCTTACTCAGTGTTTTATGTTAAACTGTGGTAAGTTTAGTAAATGATTACTTGCAAAGTGCTTTTAGAATTTTAAAGAACAAGGAACCCCACCCCAAAAAATAAATAAATTAAAAAAAAAGATGTTAGAGACTGGTAGTGGGTGGAATAGCTCAGCAGTGTTTCCACTCTTTGGAAATCGCTGATCAAAATTTATATTTTTCTTTTTTTTTTACTACCACAATAACCATTAAACCTTTGACCTTATATCAAATCTGAATTATGCTTAGTTTTTTTAGAGAGTAGTTTAGTGATTAGTTAGGTTAACAGGTCTTTGTTAGTGAGCTTGATTCTCACTGGGTGTTCTTGTGCCAAACTGAGGTAAGTTTAGTGTATGATTACTTTTACTTGCATAGTGCTTTTAGTATTTTAGAGAACAAGGGACCCTTCTTTAGAAAAAGCCTGCAAAAAAAAAAAAAAAAAAAAAAAAAAATGGTAGAGGCAGGTAGTGGGTGGTTATGGCTCAGCAGTGCTTCCACTCTTCGAAAATGGCTGATTAGAATTTATTTTTTTTATCTATTTTTTTTTTTTTTGGGGGGGGGGTCATTGTTTTTGTTTTCTCTTTTTTTTTTCTTTTTTTCTGAAGAACTGCTCACTGTCAGTGGGGTTCACAGTCTGTTGACTGTGAAAATCGTGAATAAATCATGTTAATCCCAAGTAGAAGCGCAGATTCTATAAAGATTAATGATGCTATAAATGTTCTGGTTCCTGCAATAAGTCAAGGAATTGCTGCTTGAATGGCAGCAGTGATGGTGGGAGGGGGGGCTCATAGAAGGGCAGGTGTTTTAAGAGTGTTTCTCATTACCCAAATTTACCCTTTCTCCAGAATAGAGGAGAAAAAATGGTCTGTCTAATCTATATATTAATACTCATGTTCCTTATTTATATGACTGTTATCATCTTGCAACACCCTCTGGTTAAAAATGAGACTGTCCAAATCATCCAAGATGAAATACAATCTAGATATTAATACTCATGTTCCTTATTTATATGACCGTTATCATCTTGCAACACTCTCTGGTTAAAAATGAGACTGTCAAATCATCCAAGATGAATGCATCTATATATTAATACTCATGTTCCTTATTTATATGACCGTTATCATCTTGCAACACTCTCTGGTTAAAAAATGAGACTGTCCAAATCATCCAAGATGAAATACAATCTAGATATTAATACTCATGTTCCTTATTTATATGACCGTTATCATCTTGCAACACCCTCTGGTTAAAAATGAGACTGTCCAAATCATCCAAGATGAAATGCAATCTATATATTAATACTCATGTTCCTTATTTATATGACCGTTATCATCTTGCAACACTCTCTGGTTAAAAATGAGACTGTCCAAATCATCCAAGATGAAATGCAATCTATATATTAATACTCATGTTCCTTATTTATATGACCGTTATCATCTTGCAACACCCTCTGGTTAAAAATGAGACTGTATTTCATCTTGGATGATTTGGACAATCTAGATATTAATACTCATGTTCCTTAATTGTATGACCATTATCATCTTGCAACACTCTCTGGTTAAAAATGAGACTGTCCAAATCATCCAAGATGAAATACAATCTAGATATTAATACTCATGTTCCTTATTTATATGACCGTTATCATCTTGCAACACCCTCTGGTTAAAAATGAGACTGTCCAAATCATCCAAGATGAAATGCAATCTATATATTAATACTCATGTTCCTTATTTATATGACCGTTATCATCTTGCAACACTCTCTGGTTAAAAATGAGACTGTCCAAATCATCCAAGATGAAATGCAATCTATATATTAATACTCATGTTCCTTATTTATATGACCGTTATCATCTTGCAACACCCTCTGGTTAAAAATGAGACTGTATTTCATCTTGGATGATTTGGACAATCTAGATATTAATACTCATGTTCCTTAATTGTATGACCATTATCATCTTGCAACACTCTCTGGTTAAAAATGAGACTGTCCAAATCATCCAAGATGAAATGCAATCTATATATTAATACTCATGTTCCTTATTTATATGACCGTTATCATCTTGCAACACTCTCTGGTTAAAAATGAGACTGTCCAAATCATCCAAGATGAAATGCAATCTATATATTAATACTCATGTTCCTTAATTGTATGACCGTTATCATCTTGCAACACTCTCTGGTTAAAAATGAGACTGTCCAAATCATCCAAGATGAAATGCAATCTATATATTAATACTCATGTTCCTTAATTGTATGACCATTATCATCTTGCAACACTCTCTGGTTAAAAATGAGACTGTCCAAATCATCCAAGATGAAATACAATCTAGATATTAATACTCATGTTCCTTATTTATATGACCGTTATCATCTTGCAACACCCTCTGGTTAAAAATGAGACCATCCAAATCATCCAAGATGAAATACAATCTAGATATTAATACTCATGTTCCTTAATTGTATGACCGTTATCATCTTGCAACACTCTCTGGTTAAAAATGAGACTGTCCAAATCATCCAAGATGAAATGCAATCTATATATTAATACTCATGTTCCTTATTTATATGACCGTTATCATCTTGCAACACTCTCTGGTTAAAAATGAGACCGTCCAAATCCTCCAAGATGAAATGCAAAAATATAAATCCTGATTATCTGGTGTTGCTTATCTGCTGAATTCTTATTTCTTATGAGTGTTGTCACCTCAGGTAAATAATGGACCTTTCCTTTTTATTATAAAGAATGAAAGGGAATAAAAAGGACATGTAATGCAGAAAAAATATAATGGAAAGATAGAGGGGGTGAGTGCGCAGAAGCAATAACTCTGTTTCAATCAAACATAAAGAAAACAAGGAAAGAAAGAGAAAAAAAGAATGAGAGAGTTGGTTAGCTCAGTCAGTAGACCGTTTGGCTAGAAACCACAAGGTTCCTAGTTCGATACCGGTCCTCGCCAACTCAGTGTATGAGTAGCACAGGGATCTGTGCGGTAAAGTAAGGTGCTGATGGTAGGTGTGGCGCTCCACCTCAGATGCTAAAAAAAATCTCCTTGGTCTAGCGCTATTGAAAATGGGATAGACTCCCTCACTGATTGGCTGATACCGACTTTAGGCCGCCCCGTTGACTTTACTTTTTACATATTGAACTATTTCACAATAGCTCTTAAGTAAATATATCAAATGCATGATAATCTAATTATTAAATTAGATTATCATGCTATGGTATATCTGCAGGTCCTGCTATTACTACTAATATTATGGGCTAGTTTAGCTCAGTCGGTATAGCATTCAGCTAGAAATTGCAAGGTTCCTCACCAACTTGGTACATGAATAGCACAGCTTGCATAATCTGATTTGGGAGCTGATGATAGGTGTGGCACTTCACCTCAGCAAAAATAACCTCCCTGGTCTAGCGCTAGCAAAAAGAGGATAGACTCCATCACTGTTTGGTTGATACCAACAATAGGTCACTCTGTATACTTGAATTATTTTCCTACACATGAACATAGATAAGAAATCTATTTTATGGTAGTTAGTGTGCCGACAATGTTGGGTAGCTCTATCAGCAATACAGATTTCAATGGGGAATA
>CM042180.1:7019970-7029970 GCA_023376005.1 Doryteuthis pealeii
TAAGAATTAATTAATTTCAAAACTTTATCGGCATTAAATAATCCACTGAGGTTTATGCCGTAAAACAAAACAAACCAAACCAAATTAACCTACATGTGGCAAATACTGGGTAAATACCTGGATGTGCTATTATGGTGTAATGGCTAGCAAGCTTGCAGATCCAATACTATGGAAAAGCAACAGCAGGTACTGTAAACCACCTGATATCAAAATGACTTGATTCGGCATTAAATGACCCAAAAGGGTTGATATGCCTTAAAACAAAACAATACTTAGATGGGTGACCATTTAAGCAACAGCAGGTACTGTAAACAACATGATATCAAAATGACTTGATTCGGCATTAGATGACCCAAAAAGGGTTGATATGCCTTAAAACAAAACAATACTTAGATGGGTGACCATTTAAGCAACAGCAGGTACTGTAAGCAACCTGATATCAAAATGACTTGATTCGGCATTAAATGACCCAAAAAGGGTTGATATGCCATAAAAATAACCAAACCACTACTGAAAAGCAAGTTCAATCCCCATTGAAACACCTAAAGAAGGCCGGAGGGTAAATCGTCCGAAACATTGTGTATTTAACAATAAAGATGAGGATAATAGTCCAAATAATACAAATAATACTTTGTATTATTTGGACTATTGTCCAAATCAACACATATGTCACTATATTCTACTTGGGACTATCTCTTTAGACAAGTACCAAAAATAGCTGTTAGCTTGAAGGAATGGCAAACTAGATTCCACAATTAACAAATATATATTCTTGGCCAAACAATGAACTGGACTGACTATGAAAATCAATATCTCAAAGACATTCTCCAATTGAAGAACATTTATTCCCCAAAGTGTTAAAGAAATTCAAATCTCCACAAAACCATTTTTATAGAATTATTCTTTTGGAAATATTATTGATTAATAATAGAGAATTCTTGCATTCATAGGCGCACATGAATTGTGTCTTAGCTGAGAAGGACATCTTGTTCATTAGGTATCATAGAAAAGGACCTTTTATTGCGTACAACATGGTTTGTTATCTGAACCGCTTGAAAAGACTTTTGTGTCTTAAATTCTATAATTCAATGTTGCTGGTTTTTTTTTGTTTGTTCTTTTGTGTATGTTTTTTTTTGGGGGGGGGTTCTCGTCTTTATTTCTTTATTTTGGCGTGTCTTTGGTTTCAGTTCCAGAATTCGGTTTGATGATAGCCTTCCTGATTTTGCCAGCATCTATAGATGCGCCCACAAAGGCTTCTTTGTCTTAGATTCTTGAAAAGCGGACAAGCTGTTATTTTCTAACAGGCTTGCCTGTATAAAAAAATAAAAAATAAAAAAGTAGGAGAGAAAGGATAGGAAGATCGAAATATAGTTTTTGTCTTAAAAACAAAGGACTCTCTCTCTCTCTCTCTTGATTCACCAAGTTATACTTTCTTCATTTCCAAAACTATTTCAATATTTTATTTTTCAAAATGGCTGCTGGAGTTGGGGGAGGGGGGTCTCACATTAAAAAAAAAGAAAACTGATTTGAATACTTTTTCAATAAGATTTTCTTTGGGGTTGTATTATATTGATTATTATTACATAAAAATAATTGATTTGCAATCTGGTGCGTCTTTAAGAATAATATCCTTTTATTGTTGTCTTTATTTAAGAAATAAGAATTCATAAGAATTTATTTCTAGCTGTGTTCTATAAAAAGGTTATATAAAAATAATGCAGTAGTTCAAAATGTAATGTAGTGGGCAGTATGTTTTAATTGTATAATGTTTCACTAGAAATAATAAAATTCTAGTATTTTTGGTTTAGAAAAAAAATTAACCTTTTTATTAGAAAATTGTTAGGGACTGTACTTATTTATGGTTGGTACTGTATTTAGTTGGGTACACGGTCATTTATTTATGGGTGATTCTGTAATACTTAATAATATTTCTTCATAGTATAATGTTTCACTAGAAATAATAAAATTCTAGTATTTTTGGTTTAGAAGAAAATTTTAATCAAAAAATTGTTAGGGTGTACTTATTTATAGTTGGTACTGTATTTACAAAGATTAGTCAGGCACATGGTCATTTATTTATGGGTGAAGCTGTAATACTTAATAATATGTCTTCAAAATTCTAGTATTTTTGGTTTAGAAGAAAATTAACTTTTTTATTAAAAAAATTTGTTAGTGTTGTACTTATTTATGACTGATTTCCAAAGCTGAGTCTGGCACATGGTCATTTATTTATGAGTGATGCTGTCTATTATTGAAGTCAGTCTACTGTTGGTTTTAATAACAGCAGCTTACTAAGTACAACTCCAGCAGTGTCCAAGACAGTTGGTATAAATAGGAATCAAGAATGATCCATCCATGAATCTGGGTGATTTGGGTGATTCCATTCCTTGAGTTCTGATTGGCTGCTTGACTGCTTGATTTGAATGACATTGTGGAGTCTTATATATACTTTGTCATTTTGCAGTGGACTTTGTAGCATTCGGGTTTGTATTTCAGTTACAACCGTTTGTTGCCTTGTCTTCCCAGTTCGACGATAATTGGAACTTTAATTATTCTTCATCTATCACTAAGTTGTTTAATGATTATAATATTCGTTGAATTTTATAGGTATTATTTTTTCAAAATGTAACCCCTAACCCTAACCAACAACCGGATATTGACAGTGTAAATGTGTATCACCAGGTGGAAAGATACACAGATGGATGTTGTGCTTAACATATTTATTAAGCACCAGCATCCAGTGCTAAACGGATACATACAAACACAGAACAAATAAGTACAAACAATTAACAAGACTAACTCACACTAAAAGAGGAGGGTGATATGGAAATTAGTTTAAGAGAAAGAAAACTCTGAATTCAAACCTGAATTAAAATATGATTATGAAAATGTTGTATCGCAAGGTGGAAAGATATGCAGATGAATGTTGTGCTTAACATATTTATTAAGCACCAGCATCCGGTGCTAAATGGATACATACAAACACAGAACAAATAAGTACAAACAATTAACAAGACAAACTTACACTAAATAGAGGAGGGTCAGTTCGGTATAGCCAACGCAGCAAAGTCAGTCTGAATATTATTCAGCTAATTAATCTACTTTAATCGTAGGCGATTTTATGACTATGAGCCAGTCCGTCTGATAAGAGTGCTGAAGGGGTGTTAGATATTCTACAACCGTTTTATAGATATTGATTTTTTTTTTACTCTTCTCTATTAAAGAAAGAAAAAAAAAACTCTCTTTTCTAGAAAAAGAGATTGTTAGGTATCTACTTATTCATGGCTGATATCCAGGTAATTTATGAGGAAGTTCGTCCCGGTGCCCTGCCTCCAAAATTGCTGCCCGGTGAACTATCAAATAACAACCCCAACTAGTACCGCTACAGCGGTGTTACTTGAAAGAAAACAACCAAATCAAATAACAACCCCCAACTATCGTATCGGCGCCTGTTGGGGGGGGGGCTCTTTTTTGTCTTAATTCTTGTTTATTTATTTTTTCCATTTGAAAGAAAAAAACATTAAACCGTTTTTTGTCGTAATTCTAATTTTTCTTTTTTTGTCATAATTCTTGTTTATTTATAGAAATTTGTCATATTTCTTGTTTAGATAGTTTTGAACAGACTGAGACTCGCGCCGATACAATAGTTGGGGGTTGTTATTTGAGTTGGTTGTTTTCTTTCAAGTAACACCGCTGTAGCGGTACTAGTTGGGGTTGTTATTTGATAGTTCACCGGGCAGCAATTTCGGAGGCAGGGGACCGGGACGAACTTCCTCATAAATTACCGATATCCAAAGCTGAGTCTGGCACATGGTCATTTATTTATGAGTGATACTGTCTATCTCTAAACTGTCTAATGATGATCATAATAGTTGGCTTTTATAGGTATTGATTTTTCTTACTCATCACTATTAAAGAAAAAAAAACTCTCTTTTCTAGACAAAGATTAACCTTTTTCCAATCCATCAGGTTTCCTTTTAATTGTTGGGTGGGGGGTAAAAGGTCATTGCAGGGGTTGCTTCCGTTATTCAAGAGTATAATGTCCGTAGAACCCCTGTTAACACTGACATTTCAATTGTTTGGGGCCAATCCAACATGGCTTCCCTGCCAGTTGGTATAAAGGTCAAGTGACAATTTCCTCAAAAAAAGAGAAAAAAAATTAAAGATGAAGAAAAGAAAAAGAACATTTTTAATAAAGATTCTTCAGACTCTCTCTGTATGTTTTGTTATCTTTTCTCATTATTTACATCCCAACAGTTTTCCTGACTTTTCTCTGAGAAACGCTTTACTTTTTTTTTCATTGATCGATTTTTTTGTCCTTTAATACAAATAGGGAGAAAATCTTACATAGCCAAGGTTTATCTGCCTTGAAGTAACAGGAAATAAAAAAAGGTTTGAAGGAATTACTTCTCTAATAGTAAATGCGAATGTCTGTGTGTCACATTTCTTTTCAACTTTAATCCTAGACGCCATAGCTCAACATATCATACCATTTTGGAATCATGTTTCAAATAAGACTTAAGGTGGAATATCCATCTCTAATAATAAATGTGAATGTCAGTGTGTCACATTTTTTCAACTTTACTCCTAGAGGCCATAGCCCAACATATCATACCATTTTGGAATCAGGTTTCAAATAAGGCTTCAGGGAGAATATCCATCTCTAATAATAAATGTGAATGTCTGTTTGTCAAATTTTTTCAGTTTTACTCCTAGAGGCTGTAGCTCAGCATATCATACCATTTGGAATCAGGTTCATCTTGATAAAAGAAAGATCTCATCAAATTCAAATGAAGATAGAAACGCTTTCATTTTTTTTTTTTTTTCATTGGTTTATTTTTTTGTCCTTTTATACAAATAGGGAGAAAATCTTACATAGCCAAGGTTTATCTGTCTTGAAGTAACAGGAAATAAAAAGGTTTGAAGGAAATTTTTCTCTAATAATAAATATGAATGTCAGTATGTCACATTTTTTCAACTTTACTTCTAGAGGCTGTAGACCAACATATCATACCAATTTGGAGTAATATCTGTCTCTAAAAAAAAATAAAGATGAAGAAAAGAAAAGAAAAAGAAAGTTTTTAATAGAGATTCTTCAGACTCTCTCTCTGTGTTTTGTTATCTTTTCTCATTATTTACATCCCAACAGTTTTCCTGACTTTTCTCTGAGAGACGCTTTACTTTTTTTCATTGGTCGATTTTTTTTTTTGTCCTTTAATACAAATAGGTAGAAAACCCTATATAGCCAAGGTTTATCTGCCTTGAAGTAACAGGAAATAAAAAAAGGTTTGAAGGAATTACTTCTCTAATAGTAAATGCGAATGTCTGTGTGTCACATTTCTTTTCAACTTTAATCCTAGACGCCATAGCTCAACATATCATACCATTTTGGAATCATGTTTCAAATAAGACTTAAGGTGGAATATCCATCTCTAATAATAAATGTGAATGTCAGTGTGTCACATTTTTTCAACTTTTCTCCTAGACGCCATAGCTCAACATATCATACCATTTTGGAATCATGTTTCAAATAAGACTTAAGGTGGAATATCCATCTCTAATAATAAATGTGAATGTCAGTGTGTCACATTTTTTCAACTTTACTCCTAGAGGCCATAGCCCAACATATCATACCATTATGGATTCATGTTTCAAATAAGACTTCAGGGAGAATATCCATCTCTAATGATAAATGTGAATGTCTGTATGTCAAATTTTTTCAGTTTTACTTCTAGAGGCCGTAGCTCAGTATATAATATCATTTTGGAATCAGGTTGATCTTGATGAAAGAAAGATCTTATCAAATTTAAATGAAGACAGAAATGCTTGCTTTTTTTTTTTTTCATTGATCTATTTTTTTGTCCTTTAATACAAATAGGGAGAAAATCTTACATAGCCAAGGTTTATCTGTCTTGAAGTAACAGGAAATAAAAAGGTTTGAAGGAATTTCTCCTCTAACAATAAATGTGAATGTCAGTATGTCACATTTTTTCAACTTTACTTCTAGAGGCTGTAGACCAACATATCATACCAATTTGGAGTCATGTCTGTCTCTAAAGAAATTAAAGAATGAGCAAAGAAAAAGAAATTTTTTAATAGAGATTCTTCAGACTTTCTCTGTGTTTTATCTTTTCTCATTATTGACGGGTCAACAGCTTTCTTGACTTTTCTATGAGAAATGCTCACTTTTTTTTTTTCATTGGTCTATTTTTTTGTCCTTTTAATAAAAAAAAAAGGTAGAAAATCTTACATAGCCAAGGTTTATCTGGTTTGAAGGAATTTCTTCTCTAATAGTAAATACAAATGTCTGTGTGTCATTGTGTCACATTTTTTCAACTTTACTCCTAGAGGCCATAGCCCGACATATCATACCATTTTGGAATCAGGTCTAAATTGATAAAAGAAAGCTCTCATCAAATTCAAATGAAGACTGAAATACTCACTTTTTTTTTCATTGGTTTATTTTTTGTCCTTTAATAAAATAGAGAGAAAATCTTACATAGCCTGTCTTGAAGTAACAGGAAATAAAAAGGTTTGAATAAATTTATTTTCTAATAATAGGTTTGAATAAATTTATTTCTAATAATAGGTTTGAATAAATTTATTTTCTAATAATAAATGTGAATGTCTGTGTGTCAGTGTGTCACATTTTTCAACTTTACTCCTAGAGGCCGTAGCCTAGCATATCATACAATTTGGAATCAGGTCTATCTTGATAAAAGATAGATCTCATCAAATTCAAACCCCTACGTAGCCAAGGTCTTGAAGTAAGAGGAAATAAAACGGTTTGAAAGAATTTCTCTAATGATAATAAATATGAATGTCTGTGTATCAGTCACATTTTTATTTTCAATTTTACTCCTAGAGACTGTAGCCCAACATATCATACCATTGTATATCCACAGGTCCTGCTAGTGATAAAAATATTCTTTGGAAAAAAAAAAGCCAAAAAAAAAAAAACCCCTTGGTTATCTATATTGCAATGAGGAATCTCTTCCTTTTTCTTTCTTGCAACACCTTTCTCTTCGTTTAATTGGACTTACAGGTGTGGCTGGAAATTACTTTCTTATACTTCATTGGAAAATTGATAGGCTTTCCCTTGCTCACTGATACAGTTAGGAAGGTACACCTGGCCTAATGGATAAAAGCATAATATGGATAACATAGGTGAGATACTGACAGTAACCAAGCACCATTCTCTGTGTCTGTGCTATCCTAAATTAGATATAGGCTCTATCACTGATATTGAGCATTTTTTATTTATAAATGTAGTAAACTGTTATTATTATTTCAAGAATATGCACCCTCCGAGTGTAAGTATTTAAGTTTTAATGTAATAAAATATATTAAATTAGAAAGACTAATGAAATTGAATAAGAACGCACATAAAAAGATTACATTTATTTTAATTATATTTTAATTGGTTTCTATATAAAATCATTCATAGGATTGATTTTGATATGTTGGAGAATAAAATAATAATACCAAGTAGTTATTTATCAAACCCGGTTTTGTTAAAACCAGTATGCAAATTACCCACGCTATATATTATGTAAACCTTTATTTCTTAGTGATATATAAGACACATTGCTGGATTGTAAATGCACTGATAACATGAGCTGTTTTAAGGCAAATCTAACTCAGTTCTTGTTAATAAATAAGATTTATTTTATATATTAATATTAATGATTTTGACTATGAATTGATTGATAGACTTTTGTAATTTCTGAGGGTATTGTGATGTAAGCAGTGACGTACTTTCAGTTACAGACAGACAGACACTGAATCTTCATTATAATAAGATTATTATTGTGTGTGTGTGTGTATCTATCTATCTATATATATATATATATATATATATATATTTATTTCAGGGCCGGGTTAGCTCAGTCGGTAGAGCGTTCGGCTAGAAACCCCAAGGTTCCTAGTTCGATACCAGTCCTCGCCAACTCAGCGTATGAGTAGCACAGGGATCTGTGCGGTAAAGTAAGGAGCTGATGGTAGGTGTGGCGCTCCACCTCAGATGCTAAGATAATCTCCTTGGTCTAGCGCTAGTGAAAAGGGGATAGACTTCCTCGCTGACTGGCTGATACCGACATTAGGCCGCCCCGACGACTTTACTTATATATATATATATATATATATATATAATCATGTAATGTTGACAGCAGGGATTTCTATGACCCTTTCTCATCACCTCTCCCTATATCTCATCGCAAGTCCTCTGCACAGCATCCAGTATCCATACAGAGCTGATCAACATAAGGTTTTAGCTGGTCAGCCTACATTGTGTCCATGTGTAGAACATTACTTATGTGTTTGTCCTTACTTTTCCAGCAGAGTCCAGCATGTCTTGATAATATATATATATATATATATAACGCTGATGATGAACGCTGAATAGTCAGAAGAATGGACATGTCTTTTTCGCTGCTCCAAGAAGTAGCGATTTATTCATTGTTTTTAAAGCATATAAGGGAAGTGGCAATTATTATTTATTTATTATTTTTTCGTTTATTTATTTACGAGTTGAAACCCATCATTTCATAGGCGATTATATACATTTGATTATGTGGAAATGTATGTTTACTGTTCATCATTGCGATATATATATATATATATATATATATATATATATATAAAATGGACTCTCCCGTCAATTTACAACGTATGAGGGTTCATACACACAATGAACATCCACACAGGGATTTGTTTATAGTGGTGAAGGCTTGTATTGGACCATCCACATTTTTTGGCACAGTCGATAGGAAAGAATTGGTGCATCAAGGGTTGCCACAAACCCAATCAACGACCGACCTCAGGAATTTTGAATTCAGAGTTATCCCTCTCCTAGACTGGTTACCTACCCAAGGTTGAAGAGCCCAGTCTGCCCTACTATTTAACCCATAGCTGGAGGGAGAATATATGGATTCATACCTTTCCCAAGGGTATTAGCACTATGTGAAATGCCAACAGCTTCGTCTAGGAATTGAACTCGAATCGACGAGTCCATTTTCCACAACTCTAACCACTAGCCCACGCGCCTCCATATATATATATATATATGTATATATATATATATATTTGCATACAACTATGTGTTGTTTGTATATCTGTTGAATAAAGTAAGAATGAAGTTTGTCCTGATCTCGTAATCAGCTGTTTAGTGACTAATGATGCAGAAGTTTAAAAAAATGTCTAATGGGGGAGTGGATACAAAGATGAGGGCCCAGTGCCAAATTCTACTTCCAGATTAGGTTTGACTCACCTGACAATGATGTTTTTTGTTTGAAAGGTAATAAAAAAAACAAAACAAACACATCCAATTATTCCACTACTTTGATCTTTCTCACATGATTGGGTCATCATCTACTTTTTCCATTACGGATAAAGAAATGGTCAGGTTTTGGGTATTCATTTTGGCCAATTTTATTTTGTTCTTTTGGTTGGTTGGCTGGCTGGCTGGCTGGTTGGTTGGTTTTTATCCATTTGTGCCAGAACTCTTTCCACTTTCTAAACCAAAAAATGTGTTTAGAAAAAAAAAATTGTATACCCATCAAGAATTAATAAAACAAAAATGTCTTCGGCATAAAATGACCCAATGGGTTTGATTTGCTGTAAAACCCAACCAACCATCTATGAGTATTTAATTCATAGTCATCAAAATCATTAATAGATAGAATAAATCTTATTTATCAACGGTCTCTATGAAAATCTGAGTTAGATTTGCCTCAAAACAGGCCATGTTATTACTGCATTTAAAATCCCTAGTAGATTTGTCTATTTGATAAGAACATATTGAATAGATATAAAATTACCTATTTTGTGCTTTTTGGATAGAGAGAAAAATGTTGTTTTTTTTTTAATTGAGTTTTAAGAAAAAATGAGTACCCATCAAGAATGAATTAAGCAAAAATGTTTATTGGCATAAAATAACCCAACAAGGTTTGACATGCCGTAAAATCCAACCAACAATCTATTGATTTTCTTATAGATTTGT
>CM042180.1:7034970-7052470 GCA_023376005.1 Doryteuthis pealeii
CACACATGCACACACATGGCAGATATACTTAGATTGGCTACTTTTTCCCCACACGCACGCATATATGCACGCATACACATCCGCACACACTCATTTGACAGATATACTTAGATTGCCTATATTTACCATATATGCACATACATAAACGCATGACCCATATACTTAGGTTAGCTATATTTACTGCATGCACACACACACATACACACACACACACACAACACACACATGACAGATATACTTAGATTGGCTATCTTTACCACACACACAGACACACGACAGATATACTTAGATTGGCTATCTTTACCACACACACACATAAATACACACATACACATGACAGATATACTTAGATTGGGTATATTTACAACACATGCACACACACACACACACACACAAATACACACACACATATGTACACAAATACATGCATACACACCACACACACATACATACATGCACACATGACAGATATGCTTAGATTGGCTATATTTACCACACACACACGAACACATAAATACACACCTACACACACACACACACACACACATGACAGATATACTTAAATTGGCTATATTTACAACACACACACGTACATAAATACACACATACACACACAAACATGACAGATATACTTAGATTGGCTATATTTACCACACGTACACAAATACACGCATACACCTACACACACAAATACACACACACACACATGACAGATATACTTAGATTGGCTATATTTACAACACACACACACGTACACAAATACTTGCATACACATACACACACACACACTCAAAAACATGACAGATATACTTACATTGGCTATATTTACAATGTCAGGAAGAATACAGTTCCAGGCTTAAAAGTATGTGGACTGTCTATCAAACCTTCTGTGAAGACTAATATAAAAATGTTTTAAGTAATTTTACATGATCGTGGCAGATGTGTGTTTCTATTGGCTATAAGCAAATAGAGTACTTACTCTGAGAAGTTTGGAGAAAAAGAATTACTTGGAATAGCATCCTCATGACCATAGAAAAAAAAGATATATATATTATACACATAATATACCAAGCGTGTTGATAAATCCTTGTGGTGAGAAAAAAACCAGCAAATAGTTTGATTGTAAAAATATACTACCAAACATCAACCGGGGAGAAAAAAATTTTTGAAAAAAAAAGAAAAAACCAAGATAGTCATACCAACAAAAAATAATCTATTGGTACAGTATTTGGCCGAAAGAAAAAGTTTATATGTATATAAGATATACTAGCAAATATATGCACCCTCCGGGTGCAAGTATTTAAGTTTTAATGTAATAAAATATTACATTAAATTAGAAAGGCTAATGAAACTAAATAAGAATGCAGATAAAAAGATTTGAAACAGAGGGGTGTGTAATCGAAAAATAGAACAATTGAAACTTACTCTTCCCTCACTCCCGTCTTTCATTGCTAAATTTTCCTAATTTAACTATCTAGTTAAAATAGGAAGTAAAGAATAAAATTACAGTTATTTTTTCTTGTTAATGGATTTCTTTTAAAATTTATACCTGATATTTTTAGATAATATTCATTAAGATAAAACCAAACAATTAGAAATCAATAATACTAAGCACAATTTTTATTAAAATCATATTTTTAAATATCAATATGCAATTAGTCTTCCCATTAACCTGTAAACTGCTATTTTGTTGTATATATATACAATTGGTAATGTTATTAGTATGTAGATTTATTACCAACAGTATTAATATTGTAAAACAATTTATTAATATTGAGGTTTAAAATAAAAATAAAATCCTGTAGAATGTGACGTAAATAACTAAGGGAATTGTTACTTGAATAGTAAAGTAATATAGTTTCGGTTACAGACAGAAAAACACACAATCTCCATTATAATAAGATATATATTCATATAACCACTAGGAGAATAGCTAATAAGTAAAAAGTGCTCAATACATAAGTACAGCAAATAATAAAGATAAATCTAATTAGTCAGACGAACCTACTATTAGTTTCGCTTAATGCTCTTCAGGGCTAAGATCTTAACCCTAAAGAGCATTAAGCGAAACTAATAGTAGGTTCGTCTGACTCATTAGATTTATCTATCTATCTATCTATATATATATATATATGGGCCGGGTTAGCTCAGTCAGTAGAGCGTTCGGCTAGAAACTACAAGGCTCCTAGTTCGATACCGGTCCTCGCCAACTCAGCGTATGAGTAGCACAGGGATCTGTGTGGTAAAGTAAGGAGCTGATGGTAGGTGTGGCGCTCCATCTCAGACGCTAAAATAATCTCCTTGGTCTAGCGCAAGTGAAAAGGGGATAGACTCGCTCGCTGATTGGCTGATACCGACTTTAGGCCGCCCCGACATATATATATATTATATATATATATATATATATATATATATATATGTAGACATAGAGGGTGGAGGTATGCTTAGTGTAATGGTTATTATAATAGAAAATGGAATTGCCAACCCAAGTTCAAATCCTGAACAAGGCTAGTATTATTTGGATTATTCAGACTATTGTCCTCATCTTCATTGATATCTGTACAACGTTTCCGCCAATGCACCCTCCGGCCTTCTTCAGGTATTTCTTGTTGGACTCGGGAACCTTTTGAAGTTCATTATACCTTGACTGGAATGTATGGTAAATACAAAGGTAGCAATTATTTCGTAAAAGTATTGAGATTGAAGCTGTATTTACCAAGATAGAAAAGAACAATGAATTGAATGTTAATTTCTTTTAGAATACAAGGTGTGTCAAAAAGTACAAAAATCTCAATACTTTTTTGACACACCTTGTGTGTGTGTGTGTGTGTGTGTATATATATATATATATTTTAGTAAATGAAGAAAAAACTCTAAACTTACTTCATTACAATTTATTTCAACGGTTGAAATAAATTATTGTAATGAAGCAAGTTTAGAGTTTTTTCTTCATTTACTAAATATCTTGCTCTGTCCTTCTACTCACTGGTATTAGGCACATTGAGCTCTCTTTATGGTCTACCTGCATCAGCTTGGTTAAACCACACGTGGAAAGATCCTAACTATGGAAAAACTATATATATATATATATATATATATATATACCAATTCCTTTGCACAAGCAGGTTGTGACACAAGGTCAATTTCTTAAGTGGAGTTTAACAGGTTTGAATTCAGTTTTCCTTCTCTTAGATTGGTTGCCTAACCAAGGTTCAAGAGCCCAGTCTGTCCTACTATTTACCCATAGTTGGAGTCATACCTTTCCCAAGAATATTAGCGGTATGTGAAATGCAAACAGCCTGGTTTAGGATTTAAACTAGTCTCTTTGTGTCCATTTCCTGTGTGTCTCTAATCATGTGCCTCCAGCTTTATTTATAGCGAGTGAACTAGTTTAACAGGTGTTTGTTCAGATCTTATTGGATGCTCACAATTATGGCCTTGAGCCAGACTTGATTTCTCTAAGTGTGAAAGTTGTTTATTGAGATAAACTCTGGTGCCTTTTATTTGATTTTATCTGATTTGTGTTTTGGCCACCAATGTTAAAGCTTTGCCTTTTCTCAACAAATTCCATGTTACACACACCATAATAAACCAATTTGGACAAAAATTTGGTTGTGTCATTTGCCTAAAAGAAAATTTGGTTTTCCTCCAATATATTCACAATCACAACCAGAGAGAGAGAGAGAGAGAGAGAGAGAGAGAGAGAGAGAGGGGTCGAGGTCAAAATCTCTCTGGTTTTGCTATCACTAATTATATATATATATATAATTATAAGTTTAGAAAGGAAATGAATCCGACACTATGAGTATATCTAAAAGATATGAAAACACCACAAAATGCTGTTAAAGTGAAAACATTTATATCTCGCTGATATTGAACATTATTTCGATTTTATGAAAATCGTCACCCAGAGCTTGTTTATACTCCGTGTTGTTTTGCAACGTCAAGGTTTTTTTTTTTGAACTCATATGACTTTTGTCTCCGCTCTTAACAACATGGAGTATAAACAAGCTCTGATGATGATTTTCATAAAATCGAAATATTGTTCAATATCAGCGAAGTTATAAAATATTTTCACTTTAACAGCATTTTGTGGTGTTTTCATATCTTTTTTATATATACTCATATATATATTTACCAACCCCTCCGCACAAGCAGGATGCGACACAAGGTTAATTTCTTAAGCAGAGTTTAACAGGTTTGAATTCAGATTTTTCCTTCTCTTAGACTGGTTACCTACCCATGGTTAAAGAGCCCAGTCTGCCCTGCTATTTACCTATAGCTGGAGGGAGAATTGAATTCCCTTTCCCAAGGGTATTAGTGCTATGTGAAATGCCAACAGCTTCGTCCAGGAATTGAACTCCGGTTGACGAGTCAATTTCTTATGACCACTAATTATATATATATATTATGTAATGCTACAGAATTATGTGATCTCTGCTAGCCTATGAGTATTCATGCCTATCCTGGGTACAATACTAAACTTCATATGGTGGTGGTGAAATTCCAGTTCTTGAGTGTAGAAGTTATCTTTCTGATATTGTAGAAGCAATACAATATTTACCATCACAGTGAGATTCCAATTACCGTTGAATTGGCAGACAAGGAAACAGGCTGTAACTCAATACAGTCATTGCATTGCTGGGTGCATAATAGAAATTGATGAGTATTTATGGATCAAGCTGTCTACACTGAAAATTAATAGCCAATCAGCATTCAGGGAATGAGCTTGACCGAAAATAAAGCTTCTTTTTTTTTCTTCTTCTTCTTCTTCTTCTTCTTCTTCTTCTTCTTCCATCATTTTTCATCTCTTCCCCTTTCTATTTTTCTCTTTCTCTTCAAAACTTCCTTTTTCTTTTTTCTTCCTTTCCTCAATCTCTTATATCTGATCTTTCTTTCTTTCTTTTTTTCTTTCTTGTCATCTTTTAAACTTTCTCAATGATCTTCTTATTTTTCTTCTTTCTATCGTTCTTTCAGCTTTTTATTTTCTATTTCATATTATTTCTTCTCTCTCTTCAGATTTCCTTTTTCTTTTTTCTTCCTTTTCTCAGTCTCTTATATCTGATCTTCTTTCTTTCTTTCTTGTCATTTTTTAAACTTTCTTCACGATCTTCTTCTTTTTCTTTTCTTTCGCTTTTTATTTCTATTTCATATATCTTCTATCTCTTTCTCTCTCTCTCCTAAACTTCTTTTTCTTTCTTTTCTAATCCCTTATACTTATATCTTCACTCCTTTTCTTCTTTTTCTTCTTCTTTCTCCCCCCCCCTCATCTCGCATCAGTAAATCATCATTCCATCAAATGATTTGAAGTTACCAACTTTTTGATGAAAATTCTCCCCCCCAATTTCCAAAGAATTAGCAAATTCCCTTGACCGCAAATCAAGTAGAAACAAATTATTCCCCCCCGCCCCCCAATTCCTAGTTCCCATTTCTGTTCGTTCTTTTTCACTTTCTAATTGGTATCATTTATTTAATTACCATGTTCTCTTGTTTGAGTTTCCTCTTCTGAAATCGTTCCTACCAAATGCATAACAAAATGTACCGCATGTTGTCTGTCCACTGAGAAAAAGAAAAGTCGACATTTTATTATTTAATGTTTGGTTCATTGAACCAATCAATCAGCTGGAAAGTGGCAGCCATCTTGAATTTTTCTATCTCTGGTTCCATTTTTTTCGCTCTTTTCTCTCTTTTAATTCTCTCTCTCTCTCTCTCCTCAATTCTCTCTCTCTCATCTCTTCTCTCTTTTTTTTCTCACTATTTATCTTTCCCTCTTCATTTTGGCTTCTCTCTCTCTCTCTCTTCTCTCCTCTCTCTCTCTCTCTAACCACCCTTTATTTCTCTCTCTCTAACCACCCTTTATTTCTCTCTCTCTAACCACCCTTTTATTTCTCTCTCTCTAACCACTCTTTTATTTCTCTCTCTCTAACCACTCTTTTATTTCTCTCTCTAACCACTCTTATTTCTTTCTCTCTCTAAACCACTCTCTCTCTTTACTTTATTTCTCTCTCTCTCTCTCTCTTTTCTCTCTCTCTCCTCTCACTCTTTATTTCCCCCTCTCTCTCTCTCTAACAACCTCTTTATCTCTCTTTATCTCTATCTCTCTCTCTTCCACTCTTTATCCCTCTCTCTCCTCCTCTCTCTCTTGCCACTCTTTATCTCTCTCTCTTACCATCTTTATCTCTCTCACCTCTCTTCCTCCTCTCAAACACACTTTATTCTTCTCTTTTTCCTCTCTACTTATCTTCCTTTCATTTTTCTTTTTTTTTTTTTTTATTTTTATTTTTCTTCCTCTTCTCTCATTTTTCTCTCTCCTTTTTCCATTTTATTTCTCCTTCCCTTCTCCTCTCTCTTTTTTTACATTCTCTCTCTCTCTCTCTCTCTCCTCTCTCTCTCTCTCTCTCTCTTCACACCCAAAATGAGTTTTTTTGGCTATGATACTCACTAGTAATACCTGCAACTAAAGTATGAATGTTTCATGTTTAAAATGATTGTGAAGATACATTTCTTGTTACAATATATATAATTGGAATCTGCAAACAACCACCACCAACATATCAGATGTATTCAAACAGTTAATTAGCAATACAAAACCAAGCAAGAAATATACCATGTTGAATATCTATGTGCCAAAGAATAGATTTAAAGAAGAATATTTTCTAATTCATTGTTACTACTTGACAATCTGCTTTTGAAATTATCATTGGCAAACACTTTAGCTTCTCTCGAATACAAGATGGCCATTCAATTTTTAGTTTTAATGATTTACTTTCTATGATTTTTAAAGAAAAGCCATTATATTTTGTCAATGCAATAATTCTTATCTCTTTTTTTCTTTCTCTCTCTCCTCTCTCTCTCTCTCTCTAATTCTCTCTTTTCCACCCCCCTTTACTTATCTTCCCTTCATTTTTTGCCCCCCTCTCTGGTTCAGTTTTGCTTCTCTATGTGTCTATCTATCTCTTTTTTTCTCTTTTTTTTCCACTCTGCTTATTCTTTTCCCCATCATTTTTGCCTCCTCTCTCTCTTCCTCTCTTCCTCTCTCTCTCTCTCCCTCTCATCCCCCACCTCTCTCTCTCTCTCTGTTCATTTTTTGCTTCTCTATCTGTCCTCTCTCTCTCTCTACTTTTCTCTTTTTTCCTCTGCTTATCTTTCCCTTCAATTTTTGCTCTCTCTCTCCTCTCTCTCTCTCTCTCTCTCTCTCTCATCTCTCTCTCTTCTCTCTCTCTCTCCCTCTCTCATTCCTTCTTTTTTTCTTTTTTTCATATCTCAACACTTTTCCTTTCTTTTTTTTATTTTCTTCTCCTTTTCTCTCAGTTTCTCTCTTCCCTTCTCCCCCCCTTCCTCATTCTTTCTCCCCTTTCACCCTTTCTCTCCTTTTTCACTCCCATTCTCATTCTTCTCCCCTTTTCCACTCCCACCATCTCATTCTTTTTCCCCTTTCACTCCCTTTCTTTTCTCATTCTTTCTCTCCCCTTTTCACACTCCCTTTCTCATTCCTTTCTCCCTTTTCACTCCCTTTCTCATTCTTTCTCCCTTTTTTCAACTCACTTTCCTCATTCTTTTCTCTCCCCTTTTCACTCCTTTCCTCCATTCTTTTTCTCCCTTTTTCACTCCTCCCTTCTGTCTTTTTTTTTCCATTCTCTTTCCTCTTCTGTCTTCTTTTTTTTTCCATTCTTCTCTTTCTCCCTTCTCTCCTCTCCTCACAATCGTCCCTTCTTTCACCTTTTTTTTTCCATTATCCCTTTCCTTTCTTCTTTTCCTTTTTTCCAATTCTTCTCTCTCTCATCTTTCGTCAAGAGAATTGACTTGGGTCGATCGAGATCATTTCCTATGAACTAACCTTAGACTACTATTATATAATATATATTATATTATGTAGCTCTCAGAATTATGTGATCTCTGCTAGCTAGTGAGTTATAATGCCTATCCTGGGTACAATACTAACTTCTATGGGTGGTGAAATTCCAGTTCTGGATTGTAGAAGTTATCTTTCTGATATGTAAAAGCAATACAATACTTACCATCCACAGTGAGATTCCAATTACCGTCGAATTGGCAGACAAGAAGCAGGCTGTAACTCCAATACAGTCATTGCATTGCTGGGGTGCATAATAGAAATTGATGAAGTATTTATGGATCAAGACTGTCTACACTGAAAATTAACAGCCAATCAGCATTCAAGGAATGAGCTTGATCAAAAATAAAGCTTTTTTTTTTTTCTTCTTCTCTCCTCTTCCTTCTTTTTCCATCATTTTTCATCTTCTTCCCTTTCTATTTTTCTCTTCTCTCAAAACTTCTTTTTCTTTTTCTTCCTTATCTCAATCTCTTATATTGATCTTCTTTCTTTCTTTTCTTGTCATCTTTTAAACTTTCTCAACGATCTTCTTCTTTTTTCTTTCTTTCAGCTTTTGATTCTATGTTTCATAATATCTTCTATCTCTTTCTTCTCTCTCTCCTAAACTTCCTTTTTTCTTTTTCTTAATCCCTTATACTTGATATCTTCACTCTTTCTTCTTTTTCTCTTCTTCTTCCCCCCCCCTCATCTCGCATCAGTAAATCATTCATTCCATCAAATGATTTGATTTACCAAAACTTTTATGACATATTCTCTCCCCTCGTGGATTAAGCCATTCCGGGCTAAAATCTGACGCTTCAGGGCTAAGATTTTAGCCCTGAAGAGCTTTATGCGAAACTAATAGTAGGTTGTCTGACTCAGTAGATTATCTTATTACTTGGCTTACTTAGGTATCGAGCACTTTTTACAAATTAGCTTCTCCTAGCGGTATATGAATATATATATATCTTATTACATATATATACATATAAATTGTTTTTTCCTTGGCCAATACTGTACCAATAGATTATTTTTGTGGTACGAATATCTTGGTCTTTCTTTTTTCAAAAATTTTTCTTCCTGGTTGATGTTTGTTAGTATATTTTTACAATCAAACTCTCTGCCGGGTTTTTTCTCTCCGCAAGGATCTACCAATACGCTTGGTATATTAAATTAATATATATATATATATAATAGGTGAATAGAGGACTTAGTGTAATGGTTATTATAATAGAAATGTGGAATTGCCAACCCAAGTTCAAATCCTGAACAAGGCTAGTATTATTTGGATTATTCGGACTATTGTCCTCATCTTCATTGATATCTGTACAATGTTTCGGCCAATGGTCCAGGTATATCTTGTCGGACTCGGGAACCTTTTAAAGTGCATTATACCTTGACTGGAATGTATGGTAAATACAAAGGTAGCAATTATTTCGTAATGGTGTTAGCTAATTTGCATATCTATCTATCTATCTATCTATATATATATATATATATATATATATATATTATATTGTGTGTGTGTGTGAATAAAGGAAGTGAATCCGACGGTATGTAGTTATATTAGAAAAATGAAAAAGCACAGTTTTAAACTCACCACTTAACCATTTAAACCTGTGTTTTTTTCATTTTTCTTAATATACTACATATATATATATATATATATATATATATATATATATATAAGGTGTGTCATAAAAGTATCGAGATTGAAGCTGTATTTACCTAGATAGAAAAGAACAATGGATTGAATGTTAATTTCTTTTAGAATACAAGGTGTGTCAAAAAGTACAAAAATCTCAATACTTTTTTGACACACCTTGTGTGTGTGTGTGTGTGTGTGTATATATATATATATATATATATATTATTAATATTACCAATTCCTCTGCACAAGCAGGTTGTGACACAAGGTCAATTTCTTAAGTGGAGTTTAACAGGTTTAAATTCAGTTTTCCTTCTCCTAGATTGGTTGCCTAACCAAGGTTCAAGAGCCCAGTCTGTCCTACTATTTACCCATAGTTGGAGTCATACCTTTCCCAAGAATATTAGCAGTATGTGAAATGCAAACAGCCTGGTTTAAAATTTGAACTATTTGGTTTGGTTTGTTTTGTTTTACGGCATATCAACCTCAGTGGGTCAATTAATGCCAATAAAGTTTTGAAATAAATCAATTCTTAATGGATAATACAATTTTTTTTATAAATACATTTTTCTATTTAACCCTAACAGTTAACAGGTCAGAGTGGACCAGGGAGCAATGGTGATGAAGGGGTGGGATTTGAACTAGTCTCTTTGTGTCCATTTCCTGTGTGTCTCTAATCATGTGACTCCAGCTTTATTTATAGAGAGTGAACTAGTTTAACAGGTGTTTGTTCAGATCTTATTGGATGCTCACAATTATGGCCTTGAGCCAGACTTGATTTCTCTAAGTGTGAAAGTTGTTTATTGAGATAAACTCTGGTGCCTTTTATTTGATTTTATCTGATTGTGTTTTGCCACCAATGTTAAAGCTTGCCTTTCTCAACAAAATTCCATGTTACACACACCATAATAAACCAATTTGGACAAAAATTTGGTTGTGTCATTTGCCTAAAAGAAAATTTGGTTTTCCTCCAATATATTCACAATCACAACCCGAGAGAGAGAGGTCAAAATCTCTCTGGTTTTGCTATCACTAATTATATATATATATATATATATATATATATATATATATAAAGTTAAAAGAAAGGAAATGAATCCGACAGTATATCTAAAAAAGATATGAAAACACCACAAAATGCTGTTAAAGTGAAAACATTTTATATCTTCGCTGATATTGAACAATATTTCGATTTTATGAAAATCGTCATCAGAGCATGTTTATACTCTGTGTTGTTTTGCAACATCAAGGTTTTTGTTTTGAACTCATATGACTTTTGTCTCCGCTCTTAACAACATGGAGTATAAACATGCTCTGATGACGATTTTCATAAAATCGAAATATTGTTCAATATCAGCGAAGTTATAAAATGTTTTCACTTTAACAGCATTTTGTGGTGTTTTCATATCTTTTTTATATATACTCATATATTTACCAACCCCTCTGCACAAGCAGGATGCGACACAAGGTCAATTTCTTAAATTTAACAGGTTTGAATTCAGAGTTTTCATTTTCTTAGACTGGTTACCTAGCCATGGTTAAAGAGCTCAGTCTGCCCTGCTATTTACCCATAGCTGGAGGGAGAATTGGATTCATACCTTTCCCAAGGATATTAGCGCTATGTGAAATGCCAACAGCTTCGTCAAGGAATTGAACTTGGGTCGACGAGTCCATTTCCTATGACTCTAACCATTAGACTACTAATTATATATATATATATATATTATGTAATGCTTCAGAATTATGTGATCTCTGCTAGCCTATGAGTATTAATGCCTATCCTGGGTACAATACTAAACTTCATATGGTGGTGGTGAAATTCCAGTTCTGGATTGTAGAAGTTATCTTTCTGATATTGTAAAAGCAATACAATACTTACCATCACAGTGAGATTCCAATTACCGTCGAATTGGCAGACAAGGAAGCAGGCTGTAACTCAATACAGTCATTGCATTGCTGGGTGCATAATAGAAATTGA
Source organism: Doryteuthis pealeii (assembly GCA_023376005.1). NCBI lineage: Eukaryota > Metazoa > Mollusca > Cephalopoda > Myopsida > Loliginidae > Doryteuthis > Doryteuthis pealeii. The sequence continues at coordinate 7,046,428 of CM042180.1, forward strand.
TGAGTATTTATGGATCAAGCTGTCTACACTGAAAATTAACAGCCAATCAGCATTCAAGAATGAGCTTGATCAAAAATAAAGCTTTTTTTTTTTCTTCTTCTTCCTCTTCTTCTTTTTCCATCATTTTTCATCTCTTCCCCTTTCTATTTTTCTCTTTCTCTTCAAAACTTCCTTTTTCTTTTTTCTTCCTTATCTCAATCTCTTATATCTGATCTTCTTTCTTTCTTTCTTGTCATCTTTTAAACTTTCTCAACGATCTTCTTCTTTTTCTTTCTTTCAGCTTTTTATTCTATTTCATATATCTTCTATCTCTTTCTCTCTCTCTCCTAAACTTCCTTTTTCTTCTTTTTCTAATCCCTTATACTTGATATCTTCACTCTTTCTTCTTTTTCTTCTTCTTCTCCCCCCCTTCATCTCGCATCAGTAAATCATCATTCCATCAAATGATTTGATTTACCAACTTTTATGAAAATTCTCCCCCCTCCAATTTCCAAGAATTAGCAAATTCCCTTGACCGCAAATCAAGTAGAAACAAATTTATCTCCCCCCCCCCCCAATTCCTATTTCCCATTTCCTGTTCGTTCTTTTTCACTTTCTAATTGGTATCATTTATTTATTACCATGTTCTCTTGTTTGAGTTCCTCTTCTGAAATCGTTCCTATCAAATGCATAACAAAATGTACCGCAATGTTGTCTGTCCACTGAGAAAAGAAAGTCGACATTTTATATATTTAATGTTGGTTCATTGAACCCAATCAATCAGCTGGAAAGTGGCAGCCATCTTGAATTTTCTATCTCTGGTTCATTTTTTTTGCTCTTTTCTCTCTTTTAATTCTCTCTCTCTCTCTCTCATCTCTTCTCTCTTTTTTTTCTCTCTATTTATCTTTCTCTTCATTTTGGCTTCTCTCTCTCTTTCTCTCTCTCTCTCTCTCTCTCTCTCTAACCGCTCTTTATTTCTCTCTCTCTCCACGCTCTTTATTTCTCTCTCTAACCACTCTTTATTTATTTCTCTCTCTAACCACTCTCTCTCTTTCTTTATTTCTCTCTCTCTCTCTCTTCTTTATTTTTCTCTCTCTCTCTCTCTCTAACCACTCTTTATTCTCTCTCTCTCTCTAACCACTTTATCTCTCTCTATCTCTATCTCTCTCTCTCTCTTACCACTCTTTATATCTCTCTCTCTCTCTCTCTCTCAAACAACACTTTATTTCTCTCTTTTTCTCTCTACTTATCTTTCCTTTCATTTTTGCTTTTTTTTTCTCTTTTTTATTTTCTTCTCTTCTCTCATTTTTCTATCTCCTTTTTCCATTTTATTTCTCCTTCCCTTCTCTCTCTCTCTCTTTTTTACACTCTCTCTCTCTCTCTCTCTCTCTCTCACTACCAAAATGAGTTTTTTGGCTATGATACTAAACTAGTAATACCTGCAACTAAGTATGAATTGTTTACATGTTTAAAATGATTGTGAAGATACATTTCTTGTACAATATGTATAAGTGGAAACTGCCACAAAACCAACCAACCAACATATCAGATGTATTCAAACAGTTAATATAGCAATACAAAACCAAGCAGAAATAATACCCATGTTGATATCTATGTGCCAAAGAATAGATTTAAAGAAAGAATATTTCTATTCATTGTTACTGACAATCTGCTTTTGAAATTATCATTGGCAACACTTAGCTTCTCTCGAATACAAGAATGGCCATTCCAAATTTTTAGTTTATGTTTACTTTCTATGTTTTAAGAAAGCCATTAATATTTTGTCAATGCATAATTTCTCTTTTTTTCTTCTCTCTCTCTCTCTCTCTCTCTCTCTCTCTCCTCTCTAATTCTCTCTTTTCCCCCTTTACTTATCTTTCCCTTCATTTTTTGCCCCCCCTCTCTGTTCAGTTTTGCTTCTCTATGTGTCTATCTATCTCTCTTTTTTTCTCTTTTTTCCACTCTGCTTATCTTTCCCATCATTTTTGCTCCTCTCTCTCTCTCTCTCTCTCTCTCTCTCTTCTCCCCTCTCCCCCCCACCTCTCTCTCTCTCTGTTCATTTTGCTTCTCTATCTGTCTCTCTCTCTCTCTCTACTTTTTTTCTCTTTTTCCTCTCTGCTTATCTTTCCCTTCATTTTTGCTCCCTCTCTCTCTCTCTCTCTCTCTCTCTCTCTCTCTCTCTCTCTCTCTCTCTCTCTCTCATTTCCTTCTTTTTTTTCTTTTTTCATTCTCAACACTTTCCTTCTTTTATTTTCTTTTCTTTTCTCCAGTTTCTCTCTTCCCTTTTCTCTCCCTTCTCATTCTTTCTCCCCTTTTCACCCTTTCTCTCCTTTTCACTCCCCATCTTCTTTTCACTCCCCATCTCATTCTTTCTCCCACTCCCCATCTCATTCTTTCTCCCTTTTCACTCCCTTCTCATTCTTCTCCCCTTTTCACTCCCTTTCTCATTCTTTCTCCCCTTTTCACTCCCTTTCTCATTCTTTCTCCCTTTCACCCCTTTCTCATTCTTTCTCCCCTTTTCACTCCCTTTCTCATTCTTTTTCCCCTTTTCACTCCCTCCCTTCTGTCTTTTTTCCATTCTCTTTCCTCTTCTGTCTTCTTTTTTCCATTCTCTCTTCTCTTCTCTCCTCTCCTCCAATCTCCCCTTCTCACCTTTTTCCATTATCCCTCCCTTTCTTCCTCTTTTTTCCAATCTCTCTCTCTCTCTCTCTCTCTCTTTCTCCTTCTTTCTCCTCTTTTTCTCTCAATTAATTACCCCCCCTTTCTTTCTCCCCCTTTCTCTATTCTCTCTCCCCTTCTCCTACAGACAATGTTTTAAAGGAGAGAAAAGCAAGGGAAAGATCAGAGAGAGAGATGCGTGGAGAGTGGGAATTTCTGTATGAATATTTTATTGAGTTCTTTGTCAATAAGAAAAACTCCAGAATCTTTAGGCAGGAAACGGATTTCTCTGGAAAACAAAGATGTCTTCTTCACTGTCAAAGAAAAAAAAAAAAGAAAGAAAGAAATGTCTTTTATTATTTAGGACGTTTTGCAGACTCGCTTCCTGTATTGAAACTTCCTTTGCTCTAAACAGCGAATCGTTGTGCGTAACTTCATGAAATATCCAAGAGAAAGCCGAAGAATTCTCAACTTTGGAAACTTGTGTTTCCGCTGCACCGCCCCCCCTCCTCATTGATTTAAGATGACGGCTTGCTGCATATTGATCTAATTTTGCTAAAAACATATCTGTATATACAGAACTTTCTATTTTCTAACTTTCTGAGACTCAGGTAAATTAATGACAGGTAATTCCATGGAGAAATTACCAATCTTTTTACCAGCTGTATAAATATAACAAAATATTGGGCCTATGGTGTATAGTAAAGTGATGACAGTTGGCATACATAATAATGATATATCATATCCCTACTCCTCCACATAGTCACCGTTTCTCTCAATAGCAATGTTCCACCTTCAAATGAGAGCATGTATCCCTGCCCCTTAAAATTCTGTTGACTGTTCTTTGAGCCACTTTTTCACTACAGATTTCACTTCCTCATCACTGAAATAATGTTTGCCTCTCAAACCCTCTTTCCTGTGATCCACAGAGGACCAGCTTCATTTTGATGTATGATATACATTCCTGTGTTGGTAATTATACTTGCCTAAATAAACAAAATGGCATTATATATATATATATATATATAATATATATATATACCAACCCCTCTGCTGTTGAACAGGTTTGAATTCAGAGTTTTCCTTCTCCTAGACTGGTTACCAAGCCATTATTCATAGCTGGAGGGAGAATAGCTGGATCCAAGGGTATTAGTACTATATGAAATGCAAACAGCCTCGTCCAGGATTTGAACTTGACAAATCCATTTCCTACACCATGTGCCTCCAGCCCTAACTCTATCTCTCTCTCTCTCTCTCTCTCTCTCTATCTATCTATATATATATATATATATATATATTGTAAAGAAAAAAGCCTTGAATACCGGGGGTATAGCGATTATGGTCCATTTCCACTCATGGGTATCTGTTGAAGAAAAGGACCAGCTTAAAATCATCCTAATACCAAGAAACTTGGTACCCCACCAAAGATATATATATATATATATATATATATATATGTGTGTGTGTGTGTGTGTGTGTGTGTGTATGTATTTTGGTAGCATTTTCTCTTTCAAACATGTTTGGTTGAAATCGAGTGACAATTCCTGTCATACAAGTTTCTGTTCAATCCTTTCAAGGTGTCTGGCCATCTTTTTGGTGTCAGGTTGGAACTGGTGTAGCAATCCACTAAAGGTGTCTCTACGAGCACTTTTGGCATATATATATATATATAATAATGTCTGTCATTAAATTTCTTAACTGAATCTCTATTTCATTATTTAACTCTTGAGCAACATTTGATGTATGTATATATATATATATATCTGTCACGACTTGTCTTTTCAAACTAGTTGGATGTACGTGATTTGAACTTTGCCAAGTGCTTCTAACTTTTCACAATCTTTTTTTATTTTCCACTAAAAATAACCCATCAGTACATAACAATAAAAAAAAAAAAAAGAAGAATGCCGGTGTACTAAGTGACTTATAGGTGTCACTATCAGTCGGTAAAAGTTTATTCTCGTACATTGTGAAAAAAACCAAAAGGTGTGGAAACAGGAAGAAAATAAATAGTGTATCCAATGTCTATATGGAAAGAAAAAAAACCGAATTAGTAGATGGAAAAGAAATTGGTTTATTAGTAGGGGTAAACTCAGGTGAACAGTAAGGAGTATGTATTTACCCAAACCCTCCATATGAGCAGGATGTGGCACAAGGTCAATTCTGTAAACAGAGTATGTATTTATCCAACCCCTCCATATGAGCAGGATGTGGCACAAGGTCAATTCTGTAAACCAAGTATGTATTTACCCAACCCCTCCATATGAGCAGGATGTGGCACAAGGTCAATTCTGTAAACAGAGTATGTATTTACCCAACCCTTCCATATGAGCAGGATGTGGCACAAGGTCAATTCTGTAAACCAAGTATGTATTTACCCAACCCTCCATATGAGCAGGATGTGGCACAAGGTCAATTCTGTAAACAGAGTATGTATTTATCCAACCCCTCCATATGAGCAGGATGTGGCACAAGGTCAATTCTGTAAACAGAGTATGTATTTATCCAACCCCTCCATATGAGCAGGATGTGGCACAAGGTCAATTCTGTAAACAAGTATGTATTTACCCAACCCCTCCATATGAGCAGGATGTGGCACAAGGTCAATTCTGTAAACAGAGTATGTATTTATCCAACCCCTCCATATGAGCAGGATGTGGCACAAGGTCAATTCTGTAAACCAAGTATGTATTTACCCAACCCCTCCATATGAGCAGGATGTGGCACAAGGTCAATTCTGTAAACAGAGTATGTATTTATCCAACCCCTCCATATGAGCAGGATGTGGCACAAGGTCAATTCTGTAAACAGAGTATGTATTTATCCAACCCCTCTATATGAGCAGGATGTGGCACAAGGTCAATTCTGTAAACAGAGTATGTATTTATCCAACCCCTCCATATGAGCAGGATGTGGCACAAGGTCAATTCTGTAAACCGAGTATGTATTTACCCAACCCCTCCGCACGAGCAGGATGTGACACAAGATCAATTCTGTAAGATGGGTATGTACTTACCCAAACCCTCCGACACAAGAGTAAAAAATTTTCTGTGCGGTAAAATAAGGAGCTGATGGTAGGTGTGGTGCTCCACCTCAGATGCAAAAACAATCTCCTTGGTCTAGCGCTAGTGAAAAGGGGATAGATTCCCTCGCTGATTGGCTGATACCGACTTTAGGCCACCACGACGACTTTACTTACTTAATCTACCAACCCCTCCTCTATGAGCAGGATGTGGCACAATGTTAATTCTATAAGTGGAGTATGTATTAACCCAGCCCCTCTGCGCAAGCAGGATGTGGCACAAGGTCAGTTTTTAAGCAGAGTTTAACAGGTTTGAATTCAGAGTTTTCCCTCTCCTAGACTGCTAATAATTTGCATACTGTTTTATAGTTTCAAGTATTTTTT